>OY735240.1:21790067-21822567 GCA_963457665.1 Thysanoteuthis rhombus | reverse complement strand
ATGATGATGGAATTCAGCCTTACTGATTGTCCAGTTCCCTAGCGCAAAGGTGGGATATTGGTGTCCGGGTCTGAAGTAAAGGTTTCAATCCTGCCTCGTGGTACTGGATGAGATAACAGATAGTCTATAGCCACACCTGTCTGTGGATGACACTATATATATATATATATATATATATATATATATATATATATATATATATATATACACCAGGTGATCGAGAAAAAAGGCTATGGATTTGGTAGATGGTAGTCGTTAAAATATACCTTAAATGGTTCACAAAAGTGTTTGTATTAATCCACTGACACAACAACAAATACCTTATTTAGCAATAGAAAGGCTGAGATCTCAGCAAAGCAAATTCAATTTTTTACCTTTTTTTAATCAAAAGTACATCCTATGAATCCTTAGTGATTTTTAGGGTCACTAGGTCTAGACCAAATGAAATACAATGCAATTTTCAATCATTTTGTCAGATCATATATCCATTTCTTAATTATACAACTGTCCACACTGAAGAAGCAAATAGAGCAGATATAGACAATAAATGAACAAAATGAGAATTTGGAGTTAAAACACATACACACACATATATATATATATATATATATATATATATATATATATATATATATGTACTAAAACATAATTTAAATAGTTCCTAAATGTGTTTGTAGTAATTCACTGACAGTTAACATAACAATAAATACCTTATTCAACAACAGAATGGCTGAGGTCTCGGCAAGGCAAAAGTCAACCTGCTAAATAAGATATTTATCATTCAGTCAACAATCAGTGAATCGCTACAAACACATTTGGGAACCATCCAAGTTATATTTTAGCAACTAAAGGTCCACCTAATCTTCAGTGTTTTGGGGGGTCACCCAGTATATATATATATATATATATATATATATATATATATATATATATACATACACACATGCGTATACTAGTTGGTGTATGAGACATTGCAAAGTAAAAAATTTAAAATATAGCAATCCATTAAAGCAAATGATTACTTACAGAGATTTCATGAAAGTAAATTAGGGAGGAGTATGCTCTAAATCTAAAAGGACCATTAGGAACTTCAGAGGTCAGCACCACCAATCCTATGTTGATCGTAGTATTATATAGAAATATACAGAAATCAGATTATTATAATTAGGGAAAAAGCACACACAGATCCCCACTATTTGGGGGGGGGGTGCGAAAGTAAAAACTTTATGTAAAGTTAGATTATCATTATTATCGGACAAGAATAAATGCAACCTGACAATTTAATTTTAAGAAAGGGGAAACCATCTATGAATTTTTCACACATATACAACCTAGTTGAGGCCTACTGGGACTATTTCAGGCACGAGGTTAAGTCAAAAGTTTTTTCAAAAAGTGGTTCAACTGAAAATTAGACCATTGCAAAATAATAGATCATAAGAATGTGTGAGTAGATAGATGCGAAATCATAAATCTATTCGTTTTTAAATAGCTATTGAGGTACTTTTTCTCATACATACACAAAACCATACATATATATATATATATATTCTTGTACTCACACATCATAGGATATACCAAGACGTGAATTTGATACATATACCCATATAGATGTTACATATATCGAAATGCATTATGAATGAACGTACATCTCAAGTAGTTGAAAATAATTGGTTGGGATGTCAACTGATATATGAAAATTTTGAAAAATTATTCTCTATTTGTCAATCTCCAAACCAACTTTCTCCTCCAATGCCATTTCGCATTTAAATTCAATCCTGTGAGCAACTGATATTGAATAAGAACAAATAATAGAAAGGACAACAACTGGGGTAAGAATGAACACTGGAGGGTCTAAGGGAAAAAGAAAAATTAATTATAGAACTCAATCAATCATATCAGCAAAGTAGACACATACAAATAAGCCGCGTGTGCCGTTCGTTGAATATATAAGCTATTTTTGTCAATATGTGTATGATATATATATTCACTTCCACGGGTCTCTAGGCAAGAGTTTTACCATTTCAGCAGTGTAAGTTCACCCGAAAGAATTTCAATAAAACTCGGGAACCCACAACTGTTAGAAACAGTCAACATAGGTTTTTTCAGTTTTGAAGCGGGTCTGGCTGGCAAGCTGGTTGATTGGTTATATTTGCTTGTATGTATGTATGGCGCATGCAGGTCGTGCCAGTAGAGGTAGAGGGTTGAAAATTTAAAAGCACATATCTATTATCTCTTGAAAAATAGACTTTTTGGTAATCCCCCGAAAACAAGTTTTTACAAGGAGGGTTTCATTTACAATGTAAGTTTATGCTAAATTGACCCCCTTAGTTTGTGAATGGAATATTAAAAGGCTGCACCAGTGGAGGTAGAAGGCTGAAAATTTTTACCATTTCAGCAGTGTAAGTTCACCCGAAAGAATTTCGATAAAACTCGGGAACCCACAACTGTTAGAAACAGTCAACATAGGTTTTTTCAGTTTTAAAGCGGGTCTGGCTGGCAAGCTGGTTGGTTGGTTATATTTGCCTAATATGTATGGTACATGCTGGTCGTGCCAATGGAGCTAGAGTGCTGAAAATTTAAAAGCACTTATATCTATTATCTCTTGAAAAACAGATTTTTCGGTAATCCCCCTAAAACAAGTTTTTACAAGGGGGGTTTCATCCACAATGTAAGTTCATGTTAAATTGACCCCTTACTTTGTGAATGGAATATAAAAAAGCTGCACCAGTGGAGGTAGAAGGCTGAAAATTTTTACCATTTCAGCAGTGTAAGTTCACCCGAAAGAATTTCAATAAAACTCGGGAACCCACAACTGTTAGAAACAGTCAACATAGGTTTTTTCAGTTTTAAAGCGGGTCTGGCTGGCAAGCTGGTTGGTTAGTTATATTTGCCTGTATGTATGTATGTATGTATGGTGCATGCAGGTCGTGCCAATGGAGCAAGAGTGCTGAAAATTCAAAAGTACATATCTATTATCTCTTGAAAAATAGATTTTTTGGTGATCCCCCTAAAACAAGTTTTAACAAGGGGGTTTCATTCACAATGTAAGTTCATGCTAAATTGACCCCTTAATTTGTGAATGGTGTATAAAGGCTGCACGAGTGGAGCTAGAAGCTTGAAAATTTGAAAACATATACTCCTTATTATGTCTAGAAGAATCTTTTTGTTTTTTTGAAAATTCTTCCCCAAACAAATTTTTTCATGGGGAACTCAATTTACAATGCAAGTAAATACTTAATTGACCTAAAGTTTGTGTCCAGTAATGTTCATGCTTGTTTTTATGGAAATTCAAACTTTTTTAGTGGATGTGTGTTAGAGGTGATCAATGAAATGAAAACTTCGGGAAAAGGGTGATCAATGAATAAGTTACTTCTCTCGCCTTTTGTTGGACAGTGATCCCAAAAAACAAGCATGATTGCTACTTGATACAAACTAAGGGAGCAATTTAGCATGAACTAACATTACAAATTGACCCCCCCTCCCACTAAAAACCTATTTGGTGGTGGTGATAGAGTTTTAAAAAAATAAGAAACTTTTTCTTAGGCATAATCTATGTCCGAAATTTTCAGCCTTCTATTTCACAGCCTGTATGTGTGATGCATACATAGATTAAATAAAAAAATTGGAAAAAAAGGGCGATCAATGAATGTTACTCTCTTGCATTTTGTTGGGCAGTGATCACCAAAAAAGTCTGAATTTTCAAAAACAGAAGCGTAATGCTTCTAGACACAAACTAGTGATTAATTTAGCATAAATGTACAAAGTAATGTTAACGGAAGAAGACTTGTAGGGACAGAGAATACAATCTTCAATATTTTTTTGCCCCGTACCAAACCAAGTGAGGAAGTTGAAACTCTTCAACCATGAAAGCCTGCGAATCTTGGTTTTTGAGTTGGAACCCGGTCCCGTAAAATACCCACAATTGCTACAGACAATGGCAGGGTCTCGATGGATCGTTCGAGGAATGGAGACAGAATAATTGCCTCATGTCATACGACCCGGGAGTAAGTGAGCCAAGAGTCTCACTTTCCATCAGCCATTTTGTTTCAACTGGACCTGTTCGTCTTTTGTTCTGAGGGAGTGCGTGTATAGGGTGTGGTACGGAGGAGATTGGCACTAAAATCAATCAATGAAAACTTTTCCAAAAGAAATTGAAAATAAAATGATATAAACTGTATTAAAATGATATATGATATCAAGATAATATAGAAATTATAATATAATATTGAAATATGAATATTACAAAAATTATATAAATAATATTGGGATAATATAAATAATATTAAAATGATTTAAGCTAATGGAATCAAAGTAAAATATAAGGAAAATCTAAAAGTACAGTCTTAATACACAATTCCTCAGTCTGAAAAGGGTTGGAAGAATGTAGGCCCATCAGAACACCTGCATGGTGCATATCTTTCTCTTCAATATGGGATGTCAGTAGGTTGTGTCTTGTTTTTTTTTGGGGGGGGGGGGGGACATTACTTCTTTTGAAAGAAAGAATGGTAAGGCACGACAAACAAACTCTCCTTTCCTTCATTCATCTAACCAACCAACCCAAACACGAACTATACTAAAAACATTTCAATTAAAGAGGGGGGAAAAAAAAATCCCAAAATAATTAAAAAAAAAAAAAAAAATCCAATCAAACAAAAAAAAAATCTAAAGACTTATAAAAGAAAAGGCATTTTATTTTACACAAATATCTATTTTTCAATACAATCTGCGTCATTGTCTATGCACTTGATTCATTGGTGAATATCAATCATATAGATTAAAAAACACAGTGAAGGTTTTAGATCTGAATTTCAGCTAATAATAGTATCGGGTTGCAGACTTATTGATTGGCCTCATAAGTAGGCTAATTAAAAAGATTAAATATTTGTGTACATTGTACGTATCTGTGTTAAATCTATACATTTATAGATTGTCAATTAAATTTTTTTAGTGCTGAATAATAATCACATACATCAAACATTATACAGTGGAAATTTCAGATCAAAACTTAGCTAATGACTCCGAGTCAGACAACAGACCTTTTGATCCAACCTTGTACTTTAAAATCTTTTGGCTCAAATCCTTTTTCAAATCACAAAAGAGAAACGTGCCCCCCAACCAAACACTCAAATTTGCATATGCATGCATAGATCATCACACCAGCTGCTTTCTTCATATATTTGTTATTAGAAAGCGTCAACAAAAACTGTCAATAGGGGTTTCTTCAGTTTTCGAGTTGATCTGGCTTGCTGACTATTTGTGTATATATCACGTATACAAGCCACATCAATGTAGCAAGAACTACAAATTTCAACATTTACTTTTTATTATGTCTAGAAAAAACTCTTGCTTTGTTTTTTAAATCTTCCCCCAAAATTTTTAGTGGGGGGTTCAGTTTGCGATATAAGTCAATGCTAGATTGATCCCTTAGTTTGTGCCAGCTTCTTTTTCCTTTTTTTCCGAAATTGGTACTTTTTAGTGATCCAACAACAAGTGAGAGAACTCTCTCATTGATCACCCCTATTTCGAATTTTCCAATTCATCAACAAAGCATGCAGCCAAAACATGTTGGTCATGTGATGGTTTCCACTGAGTGACTAACCAGACCTGTTATTATCTATTGACAATTTCCATATTTCTTTAATAAAAATTTCAATAGAGAAAATATTTTCAATTTGGAGCCTTTACATCAATCTCGAGATTTTTAAAAGAAAAAAGATACAAATACTCAGAAGTCTACAAGCCAGCTGCCTTCGAAATTTCTATTAAGAGTTTTTATTCAAATCTATTTTCCTATTAAGAATATTTGGAAGGAAAAGCTAACGATTTTTGACCTATAAACTGCAACAAATAATAAGTGTTTTTTTTCTTTCATAAACACATATTCAAATCATTCAAACAATTTTCAAATAATAAGCCTGACAGTCAGACCATAGATGTGCGAATTTGATCTTAACATGAAAATTTCGACATGAAGAAAGAAAAAGTATATGAAAGTTTAAACTTTGACCCATACACACACATACATACATACATACACATTCAAAACTGGGCTATTGTAACCTTTCCTTGTTCCAAAATGTCCATTGCTTCAGCTGCAGGATTGGTGATAGGCTTAAGGTTACTGTCATCAGTTTGTTTAACTTAAAAATCACCATCAGAGTGGGGGCCATTTTGAGAGGTTATGATTGCCCAAGACAGTTTTTTCAAATTTTCACAAGTATTCTTCTCCAATGAACACTGCATAAAAATTTGAAATTGTACTCACTTAGTTTATTTTTTACAATTTATATAGACTTTCAGAACCAGACAGCATCTTCTGTGTGAAGATCTAGCAAAGAGTATTACTCTCAAAAACGCAGTTGACACGAGTACTGCATTGTCCTATTTCACCAAAAGTTTCAAATTGATGTGTTATTTGGTTTTTTAACTGACCATTTCTATGACAAACAGCAAACTGAAAACGCAGATGGATTGGAGTTTTTGGTCAATGTAGAACACTTGAACCACTCCAGTTTAGTTATTTGATAGCCATAACCTGTATAAGTGATTATTGAGAGGGACAATGAGGAAACTAAGTTCTATAAGTAAACCTTTATTCTCTGTGAAATGTTTTGCTTTAGACAAGGATTCTCGAACAGAATGAAATGGAAATACAAAAGGCGGGTATTGGATAGAGAGATGGTGAGGAGGTGATGATATGGGAGGGGGTCAGAGTCAAATGGGTGTGATCTTATCTGTCTTGTCTCTGAGGTCCTGTCAGGCAATGCTCACTCGCACACGCACACGCAATAATACTTCATGCGAAGCGGACAATCACCACCTTGGACATTACCAGACTAATGATAGCACCATCACTTTGGCCCTCCTTACATTAGTCTTTCTCCACATTTGGCCACAGTCCCTTTCAAAGCTCTTGTTCACAGTCTAGGATTACAACACAAACAGAAACAAAAAAAAATTACTTGATCAAAGCTGGCAATATGAGTTTTCCTCAGTTTTTAAGTTGGTTTGGCCGGTTATATATACATGTATCACACATACAGGCTACATCAGAGGGCTGAAAATTTGAACATCTACTCATTATAATGTCAAAGAAAAAAAAAAAAATTTTTTTTTTAAATTCCCCCTCTAGACGAATATTTAGTTCAGTTTGCTACCCAAGTTTTTTGCTAAAGTGGTCCCTTAATTTGTGTCCGGCACGCTTTATGCTAGTTTTTTTTTTTTTTTTTTTTTTCGAAGATTCGAATTTATATAGTGATCCAATAAAAAAAGCGAGAGACATAATCTATTCCTAGATCACCCCTTTTTCCAATTGATTAGTTGATCACTTACACACAACATGCAGCCAAACATTTGTCACATGATGGTTTCTATTGAGTGACTAACCAGACCAGTTTGCTTATTATTCCAGTCAATGACCTCCTTCAGGGGCTCCAAGCAGGCCAGATGGTCCCCTGTTGAAAATGGCAGCTCTGAAGGAAAACTAGAAGTGAAGGCCAATAATATAAGGGGACCAAAGCAAAGAGAAAAGGTATTTGCACTCATTTCCTGTTAGAACAGTTCATAGATGCTATTTCTGTAGAAGACTGCGGAAACACCAAGTGCAGTGTCGACTTAACATGAGGTTGAAAATGCTTATCACACGCATCTCATTTTGGTAATTACCATACGTACCTAGAATAGTTCTCTTAAGTTTTAATTGAATTTAAATTCTAAGTGCTTTCGATCCATTAGACTTCGAACCATCCAAAAAACTTGTTTAGAGAAAAACAATTTTTGTAAAAGTTTTACAAAAGGGGCAGTTCTATTTTCATGATAACTATAATGCTAAACTTGGCACTATCTTTCTGCCATTTTCAAGGAAGTATGACCTAATACTAGCAATAGAATAAACCACTTGTTTAAAAAGATGAAGAGAAAGAGGACAGGTAAGTCACTCAATAGAAACTGCCAGACATCCAACCTCCTATGGCTGCACGATGGGGTGATCAATGAATAACTTATCAATTCTTTTTGTTGGGCAATGGTCACTAAAAGAGCATGAATTTAAAAAAGAATAGGTGGTCACAAAAAGAGAGGTCAACTTAGCATAAACTATAATTGCAAATTGAACCCCCACTTAACTAAAAACTCATCTAGGAGGTAGGGGGTGATTTATCAGAAAACACTTTTTCAAAGACTTGATAAGGAGTAAATTTTGAGATTTTCAGCCCTCTAGCTACTTCAACGAATAAGTTACTTCTCTCGCCTTTTGTTGAGAGCTGTAATCTCTAAGAATGTTTGATTTTTCAAAAAAACAAATGTTAACACTTAGATGCAAACCTGGGGCCAATTTAGCATACACTCACCTCATAGACTGAACCTCACACTGAAAACCTATTTTAGTGAAAATTCAAAAAAACGTTTTTTCTAGATGTTGAAAATTCTAATATGTTTCAACTAGTGCAAAAAGAAATATAGGGAAAAGAGATTTCATACAACTCAAAATTGGATCTAAGAAAAAGTAAGACATATTTCCGTTAAAAATAACTCTTTTCCAAATGTGTCCCCATTGCAAAAAGTTTGAAAAGATCTGGTCTAATGGCTTGAAAGCATATGAAATTAAAAGAGAAGAATATTTCTTCGAGAACTATTTCACTTATGCAAAATAGGAAATTGCCTTCATTTTAATATGTTATCTCAGAATGGGGTAGTTAGTATTTTAGAAATATTTCCGGAAATCTCTTTTCCTTTCTGATAAATTCCATTCTATAAATTCGTTTTGACTACTAATTTCAAAATGACAAGCTATATTAAATAAACAATTCAGTCTTGAGGAGTTTGGAAGAAATGTTATACCTAAGTTTAGTGAGTGACTTTTGGTTCAATTACTATATAATTGAATACAAATTGAATCAGAATCCTTGAGAGATGATCATATTTTGGTCTCTGACAGTACTTTAGAAATAATCAACCAAAACTGTCAGTATGGGTTTCTTCAGTTTTCAAGTTGGTCTGGCTGGCTGGTTATGTATGTATGTATCCATGCATTTATATATCAAACATACAGGTCCCACCAATTGAGCAAGAGGGTTAAATATTTGAACTTTTATAACGTCAAAAATTTTTTTTTTGTTTTCTGAAAATTACCCCTCTAAATAGGTTACTATCTGCATTCAGTTTACAATGTCAGTTTATGCTAAATTGATCACTAGTTTGTGTCCAGAAGCATTCACGCTTGGTATTTGAAAATTCAGACTCTTTTAGCGATCATTGCCCAACAAAATGCAAGAGTAGCAATATATTCATTGATCACCCCTTTTGTTCCAATTTTTTAAAATTGATCATCCCCCACCCGCCTTACTGCCAAAAGATTTGGTCACATGACAGTTTCTATGAAGTGACTAACCAGACCCATTTTATTATTTCATTCATCCCATTACAACATGTCAGAGGTACATGGTTTCAAACTTTTCAGCCTTGAAAGATTTGGGCAAAACTTTGCATCAAAGATTAGTACATGACTTCTGGTCCAATTGCTACATAATTAAATAGAAATTCGGCAATAAATAATCATATTTTCATATTATGCACTGCACTGATTGAACTCAAAGCTAAACTCTTGCGTTTTATAGGGTTGTTACACGTGAAATGTAGTTCAACTCGCCACATCTTTACCAGTGTTTGACAAACATTTTGGGGCTTCTCGAGGATATATTTCATCAGCCCCCTCAAGTCAGTCAAAAATGATCCATTGAAAAATAAATTTCAATAACATTTTTTAATACTCAAACTCCACACAGCTCTATTGTAAAATCAGCTTCTCAGACATCAAACCCTACACGTAGGAGTTATCAATTAATATTCTTTGCCCCTTGCCAAACTTGCCATCCCCTACCACCTCCAAGACTTCCAGTGCTCCTTTGAGTCTTCCAGCGCACTCATGGGAATCACTGATCAATATATGTAAATACCAGTGTCACTGAATTGGTTTGTATGTATGTTTGTCTGTTCAAGTCAAAGTGTCACACTGGAAACCTAATTTTTAATCTTTAAAGCTGATGTGACTGAGCATTGAAGTTTTGAGTTCGGGTGATGCAGCTCAAAATCCTATGAGGGCAGAATTAGAAAAAAAAATCAAAAAAACAATTTCAAACTTTTTCCGAACAGGTTTAATAAATATTAGATATTAAATTCCTGAAAGGAAATATTAGATAAAAATATTCTAAAACTTTGATCTATTCATAGATAACATGAAAATCCAATAATTTTCCATGAGTACTATGTTAGTCTTATAATAAATCACTAAACTGTAGGAACCACTGAACATAATGCAAATAGAGATATTGGTAATTGTTTGTAATAGGTAAAATTAAACATGTGGATATTTTGTAAAGGAGATAACAAAGATAGACTCATTCATGATTGTGAATGGCTGAAAGTGGCTAAATTTTTACTGTTGATTGAATGACTTCATTTTCGACCTTAAAATACGGTTTACTTTAGTGCCACTGTGCCAAGTACGTAAGGTTAATTTTAGGGTAAGTAGGAAGGGTTAGTGCTATTTGGTGGGGTTAGGGCTAGCGTTTCTAATTTCCCAATTATTCCTCAGTGTTGGTATTGGTACATTTGAACATGCAAGGATTTGGAACAAGTTGCCGTCTGATTCAATCAAATTTTTTACAACAGTAGCAGTAAAACTACACAAAAGCCATTGTTAAAAACAAATCTAGCCTTTTTCAGCCATTCAATATTTGTAAAATTTAAAATGGTGGCCACAATCTTTAATCTTACTTTTACCAAACAATTACAAGGATATCCATTATCATAGGATGTTTCTAAGCCTTTAACAGCAGGAGTATCTACCCAAGATGTTTGACTAATTTCCAAGTTCTACTCAAGCTGCTGAAAACACCAACTAAACAAAAGGAATGAATATGACAACAGTGCAAATTGTTCCATGTTGGTTCGATACGTTTAGGTTTAGAAATATGGATACCAATATTAAATCTCAAGGGAGGCCCAAATCTTTGCTAAATGATGAAGAATTGTCAACGGCAGTAACCAATGACCCACTAACAATAGCTCAAATTTTTTGGACACTTCGACAGCAACCATATCATGTCATCACAAGGCAGAAGGAAAAGCTTATTAGTTAAATGGGTTCAATATGAACAGAATGAAATGCTCCATGACAACTCAAAATCCCAAGTCACTGAGCTGTGTCTAAGCTTGAAGGATTAGGATATGAAGTCCAGCAGCATTCTCCATATTGACCAAACATTTCTTCTACAAATTATCATTTTTTCAAGCAATTTGAACTCCATATCTGTGATAAAAAGTTCATTAAAAGAGAAGCTATAATTTGTGCTTTTACTGAATGATTTTACTAAACCTAAAGAGTTTGAGAGTCTATCTATTGGTTAGGTTCAATGTTTCCAGCTCCATAGGTGACCATTAGGAGGATGCATTAGTTACACACACTTCTTTTTAGGACTGATGGGATTTTCTTGTCTTTGAAGGATGAGCTAGCTCCACCAAAAACTTGCCAAACTAGATTCTTCACTTGATTTATTCTTCTTTTGAGGATTTACTGGAGATTCATTGTCCTGACTAGATGTAACGGTATACTTTTTTCAGCTCTGCATTTTCAATTCTGATTTTTGTCTTCATCCTACTCATGTTTGAATGGAACCTAAACAAAAGATCTACCATTGAACTGAGAACTAGGCAACGTGCACAGAAGAGAATCAAACTCAACATCACATGGAAAGATCACAAGACAGCACAGTATATTACAGAAAGAAAAAGGAGTCAGAGATATCATGGATTCAATTAGAAATTCAAACGGTAATGGGTTGGTTACATTGTGAGAATATCAGACAACTACTGGACAATTCAACTCTCAGTGTGGATCCCAAGAGATCATAGGCGAAACTGTGACTGGCAAGAAACAACATGGCGTGGCAAACTAGACAAGTTCAGAAAGTACTGGTTCCATAACACTTGTGATAGACAGATCTGACAATTCTTGGGGAAGATCTATGTCCAACGACGGACACTGGAAGGCTAATCATATATATATATATATATATATATGTATATATATATATATATATATATATATAGATATAGATATCGCTATATAAGGATGGAAATTAAATTTGGTAGAGTGGAAAATTTGAGATATACATTATGTTAAGGAAGGTTTATGTTCAACAATGGATGCTATAAGGATGATGAAGATCATGATGGAACCCAAAGAAATTTACAGAGATGGCATTAGAGGATTGGTTGAATAAAGGTTATTGTTCCAAATAGACCATATTTTAATCAAATATTTACAGTTCTTTGTTGTTTATGAAATCCTTAACCTTTCTATTCAAAAAACAACATTTCATACGTAACAACCACATATTTCTTCTTTCTTATCTTTTCCACAAAGAAGACACAATGTTGACTTTTCTTTTCTCAGATGTGCCATCATCTCTAACATCAATTGCCTTCGCTAACTGACTAACTGACATCACGAAATGAGAGTTGTATCCTTTGATTGGTGTTGCTAATCTAGATGTTTTTGATTACATCTAGATGTCAGAAATCGCTGCTTAGATTATCTTTGATAAAAAAAACAAACTTTCATTTAATTCTTAGTAATGAAAAAAGTAATGTTTTTAATGAAATATATGTCGCACATCAAAGTCACGTTTAATTCATTAGTAATGTACAATGAAAAAAATCCTAGATTTCTAGAAATATCTCTGGAGGATCTAGATGATTCTGGGTATTTTGAGACTCTATTTTAGGCATAAGCTTGTAAAAAAAAAAAATGTAAGCAACACTGACTGCCCTAGCTAGATCTTCACACGAGAAGAAAACCAGCGCATTTACGCTGTCTTTCAGGATCGTATCTTTTTTGAGTGTCTAGCACTTATTAAGTCATGATATACTTGAATAAAATTTGGATGTATACCTTAACTAGTATGGTTAACTCATTCCAAATTTTCTATGCTGATTTGAACTGCACTATTCAAAGTCTAATGATTAATTGTTTTTCTTCTCAGCTAATACTTAGTTACATCGATTTGCACAGTAGAACCTTGACCATTCTACATCAATCCTATACCATACAAAGTATTCCTGTAATAATTTTCTTGATTTCTTTCTTTAATAAAACAAGCAATTTAAACTTCTACATTCGCTCACACTTCTAGGATTTCCTATGCCAAATAAATAGAATAATAACAATAATAATGATAACGTCTTCTTTTTAATATTGGGACACAAACTTAATTAAAAAATAACTTGTTTTTTCAAGTTAATTAATTGTACAATTAATTAAACATTTTTCGTTTCCGGATTTACTTCATTTCCTTCCACCGTTCCCCGTCCTGTGGTCTAACGAGAGCTTGTTTGTATGTGCTTGACAAAACATCTCATTGATCAGAAAACATGTTTTCTCCTTAAATTAAAATTAAAGTGCATGGTCGCTACATTTAAAACAAATAAGAATAAAAATAATCAGAGTGAAATGCTACAGGGTCACCCTTGGGCAAGACGTAAAACTGATTGGTTTCTTTATGTTTGGCATACCAGTAATTTACAATAATTCAAACTTTTTCACATTTGAAATCTGTTAATAATAAAAAATTCAACAAAACCTGCTCAATTTTGCACAACATATATTGAAGAGATACATACATATGCATGCATATATATATACATACACACACATATATGCATACATACATACGCAAATATGCATTAATACACATACATACATACGCACACAAATACGCATACATACATACATACATATATGCATACATACGCACACAAACACACATATACATACACACACATATATATTTACACACATACACATATATATGCATACATACACATATATACATGCATACACACACACACATGTATATATACATGTATACATTCACAAACATATATATACATGCATACATTCACAAACATATATATACATGCATACATTCACAAACATATATATAGATGCATACATTCACAAACATATATATACATGCATACATTCACAAACATATATATAGATGCATACACACACATATATATATACATGCATACAAACACACACACACATATATATATATATACATGCATACACATACACAAATATATACATGCATACATACACATACATATATATATATACATGCATACACATACATATATATATATACATGCATACACATACATATATATATATACATGCATACACATACATATATATATATACATGCATACACATACATATATATATATACATGCATACACATACATATATATATATATACATGCATACACATACATATATATATATATACATGCATACACATACATATATATATATATACATGCATACACATATATATATATATACATGCATACACATATATATATATATACATGCATACACATACATATATATATATATATACATGCATACACATACATATATATATATATACATGCATACATACACACAAACATATATACATGCATACATACACACAAACATATATACATGCATACATACACACAAACATATATACATGCATACATACACACAAACATATATACATGCATACATACACACAAACATATATACATGCATACATACACACAAACATATATACATGCATACATACACGCACACATATATACACGCATACACACTCGCACACACATATACATGCATACACACTCGCACACACATATACATGCATACACACTCACACACACATATACATGCATACACACTCACACACATATACATGCATACACACTCACATATACATGCATACACACTCACATATACATGCATACACACTCACATATACATGCATACACACTCACATATACATGCATACACACTCACACACACATATACATGAATACACACTCACATATACATGCATACACACTCACACACATATACATGAATACACACTCACACACATATACATGCATACACACTCACACACATATACATGCATACACACTCACACACATATACATGCATACACACTCACACACATATACATGCATACACACTCACATACATATACATGCATACACACTCACACACATATACATGCATACACATTCACACACAAATACATGCATACACATTCACACACAAATACATGCATATATATATATATATATATATATATATATATACACACATATACATGCATATATACACACACACACAGAGATACATACATATATACATACACACTCACAAATTCATTCATATGGTCTTGAACTTTTACAATCTATCAATTTGAATTCCCTCCTATATTCTGAGGCAACCATTCGGCATAATTCTCTTTTTAATTATCAAAGTTTTCATCTACATATATCACACAGATCGTACATATATCTATCCACCTAGAGATCTTTATATCTACTTACAGGTCTATCGAAGCATTCCTCCAGTCTCCTCCTGTTGCAACTGAATTAGCCATTATAATCTCAAAGGCAACGGCATAGAAAAAAAAAAGCTTCGAACGCTCAAATCATTGATTGAAAACATTACCTTTCATCTTGCTTCCTCAATTAAGCCATCACTAGAAATTGACAACGAATCGGCTTTGACTGAGAAACATCTGAATGCAGTCGCTTATAAAAGAGAGAAATAATTAAGAGTACGGCTAAATGGTTGGATATTGGAAAATAGGTAAAGATGTCCGAGGTTCAAGCTTATTAATACAATTCAAGACTTTGATGTCATTGTTCAGTGTTGTAAAGTATCGAATTATTGGCCATAAATTCCCAGCTTCCATACTTCTTAGAGAAATTTAAATAATTGAGATTTGTCCCTACTTTTACAAAGATATTGGAAGTATATAATATGAGATTAATCTAAATCTAAAAAAGCCGACAGGCCTCGGATGACTAATAAGTCCCTTTAATAGCTGTATTCACACGAACAAACCATCGTTTATATTCTTATAAATGATTGCACATAAGTATTTGAACTAACACAAGCTCTGTGTCCCTTGCCCATAACTGCATTCTTTCAAAAATGAATATTGGTCTGTTTGAAAGTAGTTGAACCTACTGGTGTGGCAACTCTTCCAAATAGCAGTGTTAGTCAGCCTTTTCAATCTTATCGATCGATAATGAACAAGATTCTAGCTCGATAGAGAAAAAATACTTGGTTTGATGTATTTGACAATCTAATCCTATTAAAAAACATTTTCGAGGTATTTAGCATTCTGAACCACAAAACATGAGTGAATGCGTGCCTTGTAGTGCCGATTGCAAGAAAATTTGGTTCTTCTTGTTTTAAATTCCTATTTTTCACTCTCAAAACCAAGCCATATAGGCAAAATTTCTGTTCATTCAAATACTTTCAAGCAGTTCTGTATATATATATATATATATATATATATATATATATATATATATATACTATTATGATATAGTAATACTGCAATCTGATATTGAAAATTGTAGTTGATGCCAAAAGCACCATCTTTCAGAGAGTATTCATACACATTGAAACCAGAGATCCGTTCACTTTTATAAAGACAAGAAAAGATTAGTAAAAAAATTAATAAGATCTTCCTTGTCCATCATTTTTAATGAAAGATATATTGAAGTCAATGTACTGCCAAATTATACATGCACATACATACATACATACATACATACATACATACATATATATATATATATATATATATATATATATATATATATATATATATGCATGCATAAGTTGAAACAAAGTACAGGTGTACCTTGATTAACGTGGTTAACTTGTCCCAAAATTTCCCTTACAGTTCAAAACCGATATGTTCAAGTTTTATCATAATTTTATGAATTATACTTTATTATATTAATTAGTCCAACTATATCTAAACGATACGAAATCGAAACCTAATACTGATTAAAACTGCAGTATTCAAGGTATAGCTCTGTACTCTTTGAGTAAGGAAATCTACAAATTGAATTTAAACAAAGAAATGGCTCTTAGAAAGGTCTGATTAGTAACCCAGCAGAAACCGTTATGTGACCAGCATTATTTGGCAGCATGCTGCATTAGGGGTGCTCAATCAAAAAATTGGAAAAGGCTGTGATCAGTGGATATGTTACTTCTATCGCAATGGGCAGTGATCACTAAAAAGTCTAAACTTACAAAAAAAAAAAAAAGGACATAAACTAAGGGATCAATTTAGCATAAAACAACATTGGAAACTGAACCCCCCTACTAAAATCATTTTGGAGTGAATCTTGAAAAAACAAAAATAAACCTATTTCCTACACACGAAATCTTCCAGCCTGAAGCTCCACTGGTGTGGCCCGTACGTTCAATAAATAGCCAGACCCACTTAAAAACTGAATAACCCAATGGTGACAGTTTCTAAAACAGAAAACCATATTTATTAACCAGAAGAAAAGACTGGTTGTTCGGTGGAAGATGAACCTAATTTGGAAACAGGTGTGTGAAGGATGTACGATGTGAGGCAGGGCTTTGTCAAGTTACCAATATTCTCGGGGACTGACAACACCAACTGTTCTATCAAATAACCGACATAAAATCATAACACATGCTCTGATCTATAGATAAAGAAAAATTGATAGCAGGAGGGGAACTTGGCACAGAAGATGGAGGAATGTGTGTGTATTTTATTTAGGGGGGGGGGGCGGATGGAAGAAGGATGATGTGGTGGAAAGGGAACACAAGAGAAATCCAAATGAAATTCAGGCAAAAACTAAAAATGATATCTATATACATTCACCTTTCCTTCACTGCATTCATAATTGGTTGGGTCCTGTCAGATTCACAAACCGTTATCATTTCTTCTGCCACAGAACTCCAGTCCCCCGCCCGGGTCTGTCTGGCTATGTATGTATGTATGTATGTATTACACATACAGGCCACACACCTATGTAACTAGAGGTTGGTCCTGTATGGTATATATGTAAAGTGTACACAGGCCGCATCAACGGAGCCACAGGGTGAAATGTTTAAATATCTACTACTTGAAATCATCTAGGGAAAAAACAGGATTTTTTTTGTTTTATCAAAATCCCCCCCCCCTAAATTCTTAGTGGGGAGTTCAATTTACAATGTACATTGATGCTGAATTGATCCTTTAGTTTGAATCAAGATTCTTTTTTTTTTTTTTCAAATCAATTTTTTTCTCCAGCCCAACAAAAGATGAAAAGTAACTTATTCATTGATTAACCCCGATTCCAGTTTTTTGATCACCCCCAACACAGCATGCTGCCAAAGGACATTAGTCAGATGGCAGTTTCTATTGAACGACTAACCACACCCATTTCCTTGTTTTTTATATCACCCATCATCTTAATATCCAAAAAAAACATTTCATACGCCACAATCCATAGCTATTTGAGTAAAAGTAGAACTTCATTAGAGCAGTTATTTTATTCCAAAATTCTTGGTACATTCTGAAATCTTCACGGCTCAAGGTTTTATTATGATTTAATGTTTCTGTTTTCATCTTATACTTATTTACATCAATTCATACTGTAATACCATAACCATACTATTTCAAAGAACACACTGTTCAAGGTCTTTGTATAATGTGAGAAAAAATTTTTTTTTTCTCCAGTGCATACTTAGTTACACAAATTTGTATACCTATACTTTTACAAGAAAACCCGCACAATCAAAGTATTCCTGTATGTCTATAGGACTTCCATTTTTGAGTAAAAAAAAATTAAAACACTTCGCTTCATTGCAAAATTATTTCAGAAAATTACCTATTGACCAATCACGATTTTCGGAAAAAAAAAGAAACTAGATTTATATATTTTGTATGAATAGGACAAAATCTTTATCAAATTCAACTGTCATGATTTACATTCATTCATTACATCCTATATGAACACAAAACATATCAGAAAACATACGTCTCTTAAATTCATGGACCACAGGTAACCACTTGTTATTGACAGTGAAACTATCACCAATAACATACAATAAAACAGTTTTGTAAATCAAAGAGTGAAAAGTTCTTAGTTATTCAAAATTCAAGGGAAAGTGTCTTTAAATCAGAAGTTATTCTCCTTGATATTGACACTCATTCTAATAAAAAAAATTAATTTGAATGTTAATAACTTGAGTTAATTTTGTTAAATCTGATAATGAAACTGGGGCAATACCTGTTCCAAAGGTGCATGTTTGACAGGGGTAAGATTTTTATGCTGTGGGGAGCAGTCAGTCGTAATTGTCATGTAAAATAACCTTTCCTCCATCGTGCTTTCAAGTTTTTCCATTATTTCTACTGAATTGCCATTCTAGATATTCTATATCTAGATTTATTCATTTATGAAGATCGAAAATCAGGGGAGATTATTTGAGAAATTATGAAGGAAAATCTATAATCTGTGATTTTTCAATTTTGTCTTCTTCATCGGACACAGCACTGCTTCATGCTGACTAATATGTCCCAGGAATGTCAACTCCGTACGATTGCCAGTTGTTGAGTAATCAGGTACACGCACACTGATTTATTTGATTAGATAATAATAATAGGATGATGGTACAATAGGAACATCAAAGGAATTTTTTTACACTTCAGTGTTGCATTCAAGTTCTAATAATATTTGAATGAAAAAGTGTTCTAATGAAAAGTTGAGGAAGTTGTAAAAGTGCACGCAAACCAAATGTAACACAGATTTTTGCTGCTTTTTTTTTTTCTGAGCCAATATGCCAGCAGTTCACCAGGGACAACTTCAAAGGAGACACTGGAAATTCTGAACTTACGGGGGAGACATTTTTTTCCCCATAGTCAAATTTCATGAAATTTTAGGTAACATTTCATATATATATATGTATATATACACACACATATGTATGTATATATATTTAAATATAATGTGAACACCTGGAAGTGAGACAGACTTAGGAGTGAAAGTGTACGGAAACTTAGTTTATC
This sequence comes from Thysanoteuthis rhombus, assembly GCA_963457665.1. Lineage (NCBI taxonomy): Eukaryota > Metazoa > Mollusca > Cephalopoda > Oegopsida > Thysanoteuthidae > Thysanoteuthis > Thysanoteuthis major. The sequence continues at coordinate 21,802,612 of OY735240.1, read as the reverse complement.
AATCAGTTAATCCATAAATGTATTGATTGGTGGGCTAAACATGTTTTGGGGGGTGATCCCATCTTCAGCAGCATGTGCTGTGTGTGTATGCATGTGTACCATTCAGTGGTTAAAAATCTTTTGTGGAAAATAAATATCTCATCAGATGCTTTGTTTTGGAAGCAAAAATTGGAATTGAATCTTTTAGGGTCATCCTGATGAGTGGGACTTGATGGAGTCCGTGTTTGTATGTGGTAAGATGTGGTGGTGGTGGTAGTAGCAGCAGTAGTGGGTCTTACAGAGTCCATATGTGTGTATGTGTGTGTCTCAAAGGTCTACAGCTTTAAACACTAAATACATGAAAAATACTTCTTTCCAGAAATTTATGTCATTTCAGTCAATTATTTCCTTATATCTGTTGATGTAATTCAGGTAATTTTCATCAGTGGTATTTATGATCTATACAGAATGTTATATAATGGTAGTGTGTGCATTTTTCTTGTTGGGATCATCAATTGTTTACAATATCACCGTTTCAGGGATCTAAAAACAAAACAGTTATATGAACATGTGTTGATCATTTTATATATATATATATATATATATATATATATATATATATATATAAATGTGTGTGTGTGTGTGTGTATATACATATAATTGTGTCATCCATAGACAGCTGTTTTGTTGTATTACAACTCTTCAGTGTGGCTATAGACTATCCATTATCCTGTCCAGTACCATGAGGCAGGATTGAAACCTTTGCTTCATATCTATATATATATATATATATATATATATATATATATATATATATATATATATATATATATAATGTTTGTTTTTGCATGCTTGTAGGGAATACATAGTGCTCCATATGTTAGAAAAAGGATCATTTTTAGTAGATAATTATAAGTCAATAAAACAGAGCTTGTAATAATTATTGATAATTTTAATGTACGGGTATACTGGCCCATTGTTCAAATGATAGCATATTTTCAAGTGTCACTAACTAATTATGTGGGGTGCGGATGGGGGTTGAAACCGGAAATTTTTTGATTTTTTTTTTGGTTGTCCTTCATTTGGTTAATAGAAGTGAGTTCGGTAAATTGACGTATTTAATTTTTGACCTTACCTCACATCGTTCGGAGAAATAAGAAGAAAATCTTTGGCACAATCCTACTTTTGTGGTCCACCCTTCAGTGGCATTTAGTTAAAGGTCGAAGTGTAGTATCTGTACATCTTGCATCAACAAAACTCCCCATTTTCAATTTTAAAAACTATTATAGTTGTATTTTAGTTGACCCCTTCATGAATTATAGTCTAATTTTAATTTTTTTTCAACAAAGTGAACAGTAAACATAGTACAAAAAGACCAGACATAAGATGGAAGGATGAGGTTCGCTGGTAAGACATGGCAACAGGTAGCATAATCACAGTCGTCATGGATGATGGGAAAGGCTTTTGTCCACCAATGGACACGTAATAGATGATGATCATCGTTATATAGACCAAACATCTCTCTAACTTCTTCAAGACCGATCCTCGTGAGTTTTACAGAAATCAAGAGAAAACCCTGGGTGAGTTGGTATAAGATTAAGGCTAGTTTGGCAGGAAAACAGAAATGAAAATTGAAATTTTTGAAAATCATGGTACCTCACCAGAAGGTTACATTTTGACAAAATGTGTTACGAATTTCAACGAACAGGAGAGGCGAGAGCGAGAACGAGAAAAAAAGAGACTCAGGAGTATTGGCCAAGGAAATGAATTTGACAAAAACATTTCAGTAGTCGATAAACAAAACTTATCACTCCTTTTCCTTTAGATCTATCTCTAAAACGATTGAGATCAAATGAAATTCAATGATAAAACCATTAGATTTTTATAAAAAAAAATTGAAACTACATATTTACTTATCAGGAAATTTCACCAATTCAGCAAAATATATAAATGCGTGGAAATATCCGATAAAGTATGTATATATCAATTATATAAAATCTTTGTATCCCTGTCAATTTTGATTCCTTCCCTCGACCTTGGTAATGTGCCCTGGTGGTTTCTGACCAGGTGGAAAGTGTTTGTAGGTGGGGGGGGGCTAAGGCTATTTGGTTAAAATAAAAGTTGTGAATGTTTTTTGCTTAAGGGTTGTTGGAATGTGTGATGCAAGATGGAGTATAACTGTGCAACCAAAGGTTTGAACAGAGATTGCATGAATGTGGATATCAGTTTCAATAACAGAATTCTTTGTAATACATTGGAATCTCAAATGATGTGTTCCTAGTTATTTTTGCTCACATTGTTTAAGTGACAAACACATGGCAGCAGATGAAAAATTATAAAAAACAAATTCTGATTATAAATCTGAGCAATTATATGCAAGATATAATGATTATTTGAAATCAGGTTAGGAAATACTACAGGAGTAGAGCAATACATTTGGCTGCAGGGGCTGCCAGAAGAGTCAAATTTGGCATCCGGACAGCTCAAGGAGGCTCCACCCGCTGGTTTGGAATCAGAGTGGTCCATCACCAAAACTGATAGACAAACATGGCTAGAGAATCCAGCACATCCTGCTATTTACAAATAGCTAAGAAAAGAGATGGATTGATGCCTTTCCCAAAGGTATTACTATAAAATAAACTCAAAACTGAAGAATCTTCCATTACAGGGCCCAAGGGCTGCATTTTCGTAGGCAAATAAACAAAACTGACTCTACCTACAATTTCTGCATATCTCAACATCTAAAATACATCACACATAACACGACTGGAAAACTTTTCATTACATAAATAACCGCTGTTTAGAACTGATATAAAAAAAAGATACTATCAAGGTTCATGGAAAAAATTGGAATAACAAACATCACTGTCAACTCTCAAGTGTGAGATACAAAATAAAACTGGGTTCAAGTTTCTAACGACCAAAATATATGAAGTCTGGGACACACTCTCTGAATTCCAAGAAGAATTCAAAAAGAATCAAGATGATGATGTAACCATCACAACCAGGTTGTCCTGCAAATATTTACCGATCTTTTATGGAGACACAACACAAACCTGTGGTGAGAATCAAACTTGCTAAAATGGTGATCTTTGTACTATACATATGTATGTGTATGTGCAAAGGCCAAATAACTGCTTCCAAACCGAATTCTCACTTCATTTATTCTGGGTCTATTCATCTCTTACAATGCGACAGTTTTGTATTTTAAAAAATGGACGTATTTGGTCCGACAAAATGAATAATAAATTGTGTTATATAATATACAAACTTATTTGAAAACTTTTGATCTACCGTCAATACAAGGTTAATATATCACTCAACTTAGATAATGTAAATAGAATGAACAATTAAAGAAAATGGGGCTGCTGTAAGAATTGAACCTGCCATCAAAAAAAGGTAGCTGCTTCAATGTAGCGATATGTGTGCGTGTATATATATATATATATGTGTGTGTGTGTGTGTGTGTTCGTATATATATATATATATATATATATATGATAATAAACAAACACATACACAAAAAAATCTAAAACAACAACAACACCAATCGTGCTCATATTGACAGACATAGACCACTAGGAACTGGTGTTAGCACTGATGTGAACCAAACATTTGTTAATACTAAGTTGACTAAAAAACTTTTTTTCAAAAAGCTTCCAATTTTTCATCCTCCATGCTACTAACCATTAGGCTACTTGCACCTCCTACATATATCACTCAGCTTCCTTGAAGCTTATATACACATAATATAACCCAGCCTTCACAATTCATCTGTCTATCTAGGCTCCATCTTGGCCTGTCAGTTAAGACCTATTCATCTTTCTCATCTCTGTATTGGCGTACATACGTCTCAGGGTTGCCAGAAAGTTGGAGACATTTCTGGCCAAAATAATGACCAAATGCTGGAATTGTTTATCAACTATTATTTCAATACAGCCGTTGACCAAAAATGAGAAATTATTCAAAATATCACAGAGACTGCACCAACTTACTCAATCATTCCTATATTCTGATGTAAAGCAAGGGTACCCAAACTTTTTAGCCCATCGACCCTTCATGCAATACTGGATCCCTCATCAACCTCAAGATAAGTCCAAAAAAAAAAATAATAATAATAATACTATTAATAATCTAGATGTTCAGTTTTAGAAATGATTTCGATTTATTTCAGAGTTAATTTTTTCTTTTTTTCGAAGTTGACCAGGTCTGGGTAGTCAATCTGGTTAGTCAATAGCAACTATCACATGATCAATATCTTTTGGCAGCATGCCAAATTGTGGGTGGTCATTTAAAAAACTGTGAAAATGGGTGATCAATGAATAAATAACTTCTCTCACTTTTTGTTCGGCAGTGATCACAAAAAGAGTGATCAATGAATAGGTTACTTCTCTTACATTTTGTTGGGCGGTGATCACTAAAACAGCCTGGATTTTCAGAAACAAGCACACACAAATGAAATTACCCATTTAGCATAAAGTAACATTGCAAATTAGACACCCCATCAAAAACCCGTTTTAGAGGAATCTAGATGAGAGAAATATTCTTGCAAGACATAATGAATGAATGTTGAAATTTTCAGCCCCCTATCTCCATCAGTGCGGCCAATACATATGACAAATAAATATGAAGCTGGCTAGCTAATCAGCCAGACTAACTTAAAAACTGAAGAAACCTATTTCGGTTGAGGGTTTTTAATACTGTTGAATCAAAAAGATTATCGCCAAATGTTATCCAAAAAAGCCAGATTAGTCAGATTTGACTCTAAAATGGCCAAAATGGCAACCCTGATACTTATTGCATCTATCTCAATATCAATTGAATTGTCTTCCCTTTCCCTTCGAAGATTTATCTATCGTCACAAGGATGTCCACATCGTAACATATTTACATCTAGAGTCATATCTTAACAGTCTGCCTTGAATCAGGCGAGAGTTTTGACACTGTGTTGTGATCTCTACATCAATGTTAGTCTCTAAGGCTGTGCGTCAGCAGAGCTAAGATTTATCTACTTACATCTTGGCCTTTACAAATTATTTATCAGGACACTTATCTCCATGTCGTCTTGTGAATTTATTTAAAATCTTTGCCACTTTAGATCAACAGAGATTCCCAAGGAGATACTTACAGACAAAAGTCCATGCACGTGTTTGTATATACATATATATATATGTATATTATATCTATAAATAAATATATATATGGATAAACACTGTTTATAATACACAACTTTTACAAACTTGTAACATACAATTTTACATACAAGATGCACATATATATATATATATATATATATATATATATATATATGTGTGTGTGTGTGTGAATATATATATACATGAATAAACACTGTTTATAATATACAACTTTTACATACTTGTAACATATAATTTTATATACAGGATGCACATACATACATATATATATATACAATAATAATAATCAAATAATTGTGTCATCCACAGATAGCTGTTTCGTTGTATTACAACTCTTCAGGGTGGCTATAGACTATCTGCTATTCCATCCAGTGCCACGAGGTAGGATCGAAACCTTCGCTTCAGACCCAAAGGCTGGCATCTTTTTCTGCCCCACGCAGAACTGGATGGTCAGTAAGGTTGAATTCAAGTGATATATTTACTCATGCATATATTCCCCATCCACTAGAGTGCTCCATTCCTAAGTTGGAAGAGCATTGCATAAGCTTATAATGAACAAGTTACCTCACCTAAAGAGTATTCAACCCTGAATAAGGGAACGTTAATTATAATGAATATAAAATATATCTATACATAGATGTACAATATACATAAACACATACAATATAGGGGATATATAAGCACTGTGTGTGTATATATATATATATGCTGTGGGAAAGTTGACTATATGGGAAAGGAAAAAGACTCGAGACTGATTTGTACAGTTCAAATTTTTTATTGAAATGTAATTGCTTAGATATGTTCCAACCACACAGGGCTCCCTCAGAGCTTAAAAGTTTGTTCTGTTTTCAAAAGAAACTTTCATTTCTAAGCTCTGCGGAAGCCCTGTACGGGTTAAACATACATAAGCAATTACATTCAATTAAAATATGATAGTGTACACCCAAGTCTCAAGTCTCCTTCTGTTTCAACATTGTCAACTTATTCACAACGTTCTGTTAGATCTACATCCACACTTTATATATATATATATATATATATATATATATATATGTACGTACAAACACTCCCTTATTTAGTGTTGAGCACTTGTTCACTATAAGCAACTACAGTAATACTCTTCAACTCTGGAATGGAGCTCTCTGGTACATGGGGAATTATGCATAAGTGAATAATATATCGCTTAATTCGGTACTACTGACCGTCCAATTCCACATTGGGCAGGGATAAAACATTTGCTTCTGGGCCTGAAGTGAAGGTTTCGACCCTACCTAGCATTACTGGAAGGGATACTGAATTGCCTCACTGAAGAGTTGTAATACAATGAAACAGCCGTCTGTGGATGACACAATTATTAATTATCATTGTAAAAATATATATATATATATATATATAAGAATAATATATGTGTATATGTATTAAGGTGATCTTATTTTTTTAAGTGCTCAATACCATCAGTAGAGTAGTTATAAACTGGGTAGAGATTTTTTATCAATGATTAATTACAGATAGTACATTATTTCACTTGAAAAAATCTTTTTCAAGTAAAACAGAATGTACAATCTATAGTTACTATTTTAGAGGGAGTTTGTACATGCTTGTTTTTTTTAAAATATGGACTTTTTAGTGATCACAGCCCAACAAAAAACGAAAAGAGTAACTGATTCATTAATCACTCCTTGTCCAATTTTCTAATTGATCACCCCCCACATGGCATTCTGCCAAAAGATATTAGTCACTAGACGGTTTCTAACCAAGCCTGTTTTATTATATTTTTTTTTTATTCCACACCTTACAGTTATCTCCGATCAACTGCTTTGATGTTGATTATCAAGCAAAGAAAACCTCGTTAAAATCAGTGCGGTAACCAAGAGAGAAACGACAGGATATACCAAGAGAGAAACGACAGGATATACCAAGTCCACACACCTATATGGATAGTTAGCATAATTACAAGCTCGCTCCATTATAGTACAGGGTGTTTCAAAAAGAACTCAGCTCTAGGAATGAGGGTAAAATTTATGTGCACAAATATTTTATGCAACAATATTGATCACCTGGCAACATAGTACTCAGAGACAACAGTATTTACCAATTAAAATTATTGCATCATGTGCTATCTTCATTTGAGCATCCATTCCTCTATCTTGCATTAGCTATATAATGAAAATGGTACGAGGAAATCACTTTTAACGTCCATGGTAATTTCAAAATGTATATGTAATTAGCATCTTTTAATCACTGTTACCCACAATAGACTAGTTTGAGCGTTGTTGCTGGCTTTAGGTTATTCATACGTTCTGACATTTATATATATTTACGTATCTGGACTTCGCCCAACTCTAATCATTCCTAGTAGAAACTACAAATGTTATACAAACACGAACCGTCCTTGATGGGTGGGGAAAACAATTTTTTTTGTTTCTTGAAAATTCCACCCCTAAATAGATATTTAATGGAAGATTCAATTCGCAATGTGAGTTTATCCTAAATTGATACCTCAGTTTGAATTCACCACCGATTGATTCATGAGGTCAGAAAAAGCATTTATAGGTAGTAGAGATTCATAACTCCCCCTGGAATGCAAGCTTGTTAGCTTTTAGTGATATGTATGTTTTAAAAACAGTTTTTGGATTGGAAAATATACTTTCAATACAAGCTGTCAAAAACGCAGTCACATCCTTTTTTAAACACTCTATATACCTGGTGAAAGGATATTTTGCACATTTTTTATTTTAACTTCAAAATATTTAGGAGTAATTTCAAGTTTGACTGTAGTACAATGTGCTCAATTGCTTACGTTTACGTTGTAATTATACAATTCAAAAGCATATAACGGCTTTTAAGTATCAAAATAATCTGAATCGTGGCAAAACAGCCAGCCTCTAGACTCTATATAAATATATAAGACAATTTTTATTATTTTTTTCCATATATTTTTCCAACACAGTGCATATGGCTTCAGCATTTAATAACATCAAAGATGAAAGTACTTCACTAGCTGAGAAGTTCAACAGGCACAGTTACATAGAGACTGTTTTTTCAGTAATGCAATACTAGCAGTAATAAAAAAGGAAAAAAAAATATATATATATATATATATATATATATATATATATATATATGAACACACATAATATATATATATATATGAACACACATAATATATACATATATATATATATGAACACACATAATATATACATATACATGAACACACATAATATATATATATATATATATATGAACACACATAATATATATATATATATATATGAACACACATAATATATATATATATATATATGAACACACATAATATATATATGAACACACATAATATATATATATATATATATATATACACACACACACACAAGTATACATGCACTGACGTATACATGAATGAATACACAGAGACATGAACATATGCACACACACACGGACATGAACAGACACTGAAATGAATGTAGAGACATAGACACACACACACACAAACACGCTTAAACATACACACGCAAGCATACATGAACACACGCAAACATACATACATACATAAACACACACATATGAACACACACAAATTGTTAATTTATTGGTGCTTTCCTTAAAGAAAAACGGTTAAAAATGATTTTGAACTATGAAGTCAATGAGAAAAATATGCGAACATGCACATAGATTACACATCCAGAATACTACTTACACGGTTTGAAATGCATGTATATACATACATACACACACACATATATATATATATATATATATATATATATATATATATATAGACACACTCAGTACAAACAGTGTTTGGATTAAAATAAAAGCATCAGCACACAAAATAACACACATACATCAGACTGTACACATACATATGTATGTTTATTTATCTATCTATATTTGTGAATGCATTATATCATTTCAAACTCTTTTTGATATTACCTCCAGTTGTGACATAAAAAATGAGACACTCAGCCTAGACAACGTAAATAGAAATAAACAATTAAAGAAAAATAGGGCTGTGCAGAAATCGAACCTGTGACCGACAAGACAGCTGCCCCAACGTAGCATGGCTCTTAATCATTGCGCCAAACAGAATTGTTTATTTCTATTCATGCTGTCTAGGTCGAGTGACTCTTTTTCAGCATAACAACAGGAAGTTGTTTCAAATAACATAATGCATTCACAAATAGTCTGTCGGATTATATATCCATTTCCTAATAATATCATCTGTTGATGAAGACACATATGTATCTATGAATACGTGTGTTTACATATACATATATTTGCTGTCTACATCTATCCTCTTTTACTCTAAAGAGAAAAAAAAAATCCAAGTGATCCGGCTGAATAGCAGAGCAGACCAAACAATCAGGATCTGAGTTCAAGTCTCACTGGATGCCTAATGACTGTAGCCTCATTTTCCTTTATAAACAGATATTTATATTCCGATGTTACTATGGTTCCTTCTGAATGATATGACTGAGCATATGTTTTTGTGCCCCTCGTCACACGTGTATTCGTTCAAAATTTTGACTTTTTCAGTGATCCACAAAAGGTAAGAAGTAACATTCATCGATCAACCCTTCTCCCAATTTTTTTTTTTTTTTCAACTGATCACTCCCAACGCAGCACGTGGCTAAAAATGTCGGTCATGTGACGATTCCTCCTGAGTGATTAACCAGACGTGGATAGTTTTATCAGCCATGAAAGAGAGGCCATGACAAAATCATCTCCAAACTATTTCACGTTTGCGTTCGTAAAAGTATTCACTGCGCACAGACTTTTGTCAGGGGGGGGGGGGATCTGCATGACAGAAGTTTTTTTGCGCACACTGCTGACTTGAAATCAGAGGGAACATCGGCTGTTATATTCCCAGGGTCACGAAACATTTGAATTGGACTGCAGCGACCATCTTAGAAGTAGAATAGTCTTGACAGTCTATCATCATTAGTTCTTGTAAGTTTCCCCGTGGAGCATAGGGTCACATCTGTCGTTTCAGTAGCAGGTTGGTTTTTTTTTGGTTTTTTTCACAGGGGATATGCGGGGTGGGGGGGCTGAACCACACACCCATCCTTCCTCCTTTTCTTACCTAGATTCGGGAATCTTCATTTTTTTTTCCTGTCAGAGTACATTCTCTTATCAAGACTGTCTCTGCACGACTAAACGGCTCTAACAGCCCAGCTATTTACTCATACCTGGGGGAGAAGTGGATTTATGCCTTTCCAAAAGGCATTAGTGTAAAGTGAATGAAAGTGTTCCCAACAGAAATTAAGTTAGCTTGCCAATTCCGTTTACCACGCAGAAAACTTACGTCACTCCAGAGCTACATTATCAAGAGTAAGATGAGATGGTGGGCATGATAAGTGCCCAACAAACCATTTCTAAAAAGCTGATATTTTCATTATTTTTAGAATTTTTTTTACAATGCTCAGTTTTTTTTTTCTCTACTTTGAATCTGGTAAATTCTGTATTAGGATCCATGGAGTGTTCAAGATCCAAAGTAAAATAAAAACTGAGCGTTGTAGCTCTACAGATTACGAAAACATCAACTTTTTGAGGGATGGTTTGTTGGGCACTTATGATGCACGCCCCTTTATATCATTCACACACACACACACTGGAGATAGGTATAATGAGAGAGTGAAATGAGCCTAATTGCATTTTGTCATTGGTGAATAAATTTTACTTTCTACATATAAATACATGTGGGTGGATAAGTAAGAGCAGAGCCTGACAAAGATTTTAGCTAAACTTTGACCTTAAATTTTCACTGTATAATGTTTAATCTGTGTGATTGATATTCAACACTAAAGCAAGTGTACTGGCATGGAAGGAGACTGTGTTGAAAAAAATATTTGTTGCATAAAATGAATGAATATATATATATGTATATTTTGTATACTTATGTTGAAAAAAAAAAATATATATATTTATATATAAATAGTCGAATGTGGATTCGCTGCACAAACTAGCTCATGTACCATATGTATTATATATATATATATATATATATATATATATATATATACTAACCGGCATTGCCTGAGGAAAACATAACTCCGAATTAGACAAGACATTGGAAAATATGTTCTTTATCTTTTCTTACCAGACAAAACTAATGGAAAAAATTATTACTTCTAATCTAGGCTGTTTACTCACAGTCATAGATTGATGGCCTTGATTTGATTTTAAGCAATCGACAAAATTCAAGATGACAGTAAATAATAATAAAGAATTATTAATGGTTTACTATACTTCATCCAAAGATAAAACTATTATATCAGACAAGATTACCTGATTAAGAAGTAACACACAGAGTCTAATGTCCCTACACTTTATTCCATTGTAAATCTTATTGAGAAAAGAGAAAGGGTAGAGGGAGAAACAAAAACATTCCTAAACTTAGCCGGTGTCACTTTTACTGTTGCTATCGAATGTGTCACTGCCAAAAATGATATATGACCAAAATACAACAAAACTTGTTTAAGAATTGATTTTATGGTGAGAAATATGAGAACTATTCATCAGAAAAATGATTGCAGAAAATCCTGATGCAAAAATGATTTATTTCTAATGCTTAGATAGAACCAGAGATTGGCTAAAGAATAACTTCAGGTGACCTCAGAGATTAGCCTATGTGAGAAGTTCATGCCAATTTTCAAGTCAGTAGAAAAAATGCTATGGCCAGGAGCACAGTATTACACAAATACATGCACATATTAAAAAAAAACATTTGGTGGCTACAGTGGTTCGATATTAATGATTACTATGAACTGACCTCAAATGAACTGCACACAAATAAAGAAACCCAACTATTGAGAGTGCGTGCCGATGATATGTTTCAGAGATACAGACTTCTAGATCTTTGGCATAAAGAAAATACATTGATCCACTTTGGTTAGTTTTTTAATTACACCTCTGAGGGTGAATATGTGTTTAGAGCACTTGGCATTTTTTCTCAAGTTGAAGATGGAAGCTTTTAAAAGTTCTGTGATTTGAGGAAATTGTCATCAATTCGTGAAGTTTCCAAAAAGGTAGGAATCCGTGAAAGTTCATGCAACATGATTTGAAAAAGAAAGACCGATTATGGATCCAGTTGTACTTTATTCATCTGTGATCTGGCGGCAACACCATTCATCAGTTTTTCTTTTAAAATCTTTCCTGAATCGAATCACTCGTATTACTCATGACATTTCATACGGCTACAACATTACTCCCGTATATAAGCCTGTTGCAACATTAGGAAAATCTCCAAAAATGTTTTTCTTGATTTGAAATAGAATTTCGCACAAACACATCACTCCTCTAAAACCTTCATTGTTCAATTTGGGGGAAGAAAAAGGCCATGTGCACTAAAGACACATTCATTCTCGCACATGTAGTTCAAAACCCAACTAACAAGAATTGATGC
>OY735240.1:21712567-21785067 GCA_963457665.1 Thysanoteuthis rhombus | reverse complement strand
GAGACACCTGTTTTCAGTTAAGACGCTCCCACAACCTTTCCTCATCTTTTGATAAACTTCTCCTCGGTTTCCTGATCCAAACATTTCATTCCCACCTCAAACCTCAGGCGGCCGAGGGTGGCTACCAGAATGTCGGATTCTTCAACACAGGCCAACTTCATGTAACACGGCCACCAGCACAAGGCCATCTTGAGAATATTTGCGGCTCCAGCCTGCCCCCCTCCCCCACTGGCAAAGCAACCTACTAGATTTAGCCCACCAGGGGCCCTGCATGAGTGCTGACCCCTCATTTGATAGATTGATTCAATATAGAGCAGTGTGGCCAACTCAAAAACAGTTTTAGCACTAAATCAACCTCGGAGAAGCATCAAACATACAAAAAAGTGCTAAAAAACAGTTAGCCTTTTTTGGCTATTTTAGTAAATGGCTGAAAATAGACTAAAATTGCTTAAAAATAAAGTTAAAAATAGCACTAAATGTTTAAATTAAATGTTGCCGAAGCGTAAGAAGTGCTAATTTGGCAACACAAATATAGTCAAGAACTGATTCAAACATGAATGTAAACACGGGTTTGGAGTAGGTTCTCTGTGTCTGCTATTTAATAATATGAAACTAGATTTTTATTTTCAAAATTGAATTTCAAAGCCACTGCAATCATAGGCCTCAGGGCAACTGCCCTATGTACCCTAGCGATAAGACAGCTCTACAACAGCAAAAGCAAAACATGGAACAATCCTGCCAAGTCAGTTGGGGGTTTGTTATTTTCACCAAATTTTTCCGCAATTGAAATCTTGTCTGTCGGACAATCTCAAAGGATAATCAATAAAAGGTGTGGTGTAGAGTGGCCAAACAGTTAACAGCAAGAGAATAGAATCGACAAATCAAGTTAAAACTATGGCTTACACACTCAGTGTTCTCTTAGAATTAATACCCTTGGGAAAAGTATGATTGATTCTGTTCCACCTCAGCTATTAGAATATTTAAGAACAGACTGGCTTTCTAGCTATGGTTAGCAACCAGTCTAGGAGATAGACAACCGATTCAAAAAAAGGAAGAAGAGCAAGTAGTCTTTCTTTGAGGCGATTGTTTCACATACTTGTAAAATATTGCAACATGGAAATATTCTGCAAGTGTTATTTTCAATGAAAATTGTAATCAGACAGTTTTGGCCTTGTTTTAAAAAATACAATAATGTAGACATTATACATTCTATAATGACATCATAGCAGCTTGTGAAAACAAGAAAAGATTAGTTGGAATAGATGTCATTTTAATGACGTTACACCTTTTGATGACATTGCACATCTTTCTGGCTTCTTCTTTCTGTTGATAAACATAATCAGAACTGACAGACAGACTGACCGACTAAAAAGTGTCTTATAGAGATGTGTGGTCACATCTAGAAAAAGGTCATTGATCTTCATATTCTTATATTTATTCAAATCAACCACAACAAACATGGAATCAACACGTGCATAGCTACCTTGGACATCTGAGCCCTACCTAATAGGACCTCAGTCTTTTTACCATCAGAAATTGCTATGGAGATTAATTCTGCTTTATTTTGATAAATAAAATTAAATAAGCAGGTCTTCTGCTCAGTGCCACAAGGTAGACTCCCAGTCTAGCATGTTGCTGTAGTTATTTATATAGCCTTAAATAAAACCATTGGATAAACGTACACGTGCGTCAGAGGCGGTACGCAACAAGCCATAGGACGCAGTGTTGCATTCTGCGGCAGTGAATGTGTAAGAAGAAATAGTTTCGGCTTTTGTTTGTTTATTCATTTTTAGAAACCCCTCAGCCAAAACTGTCAACATAGGTTTCTTCGGTTTTCGAGCTGGTTTGGCTGACTGACTGGTTATGTACATATCAAGCGTACGAGCCACGCCAAAGGAGCTAGAGACATGAAAATTTAAACACCCACTCTTTATTATGTCAATTTCTAAGCCCCCCACCCCAGGTTTTTAGTGGAGATTAAGTTTACAATGCGAGTTCATGCCTGGCAGTGTTCACACTTGGTTTTGGAAATTCAGATGTTTTCAGTGATCAACACTCAACAAAAGGCAAGAGAAGTAACTAATTCATGGATCAACATTTTTTCCAATACTTTTAATTGATCATCCCCAACAGGGTAAGATGTTGGTCACATGACAATTTCTATTTAGTGACTAAACAGACATGTTCATTTCAAAAATTTCTTCATCTCATTGTTGCTGTCAATTTATTCCTGGTAATTATATTTCTTTTGGGTTATTGTCATCCTTTTAATGATACCAGCTGACTTTGTAGCTTATATATATATATATATATATACTAGCACATACCTGCAAAAAATAAAGGTGCTATTCATGTTTGAATCAGCACCTAAGAGCCTGAAGCTGATTTACCAGGTAATTCATTTTTAACAAATCAAGTATCCTTCAAGATTTTCAAAGTCTCAACTTATCTCGAGCTATTTTAATATGAGACTGGACAAAAAGTCTTATGCCTTTCTGAAACATATTATTCATTGTTATGTCATAACAGCCAACTGCACTTCATTACTACCCTAAAATTGTTTTTTTTAGCTCTGTCAATCTATTTCACATGGACCAAACCATTCCAAGTTTTAGGATATAACAGGAGTAAGATATAATAGGCATAGAACCATACAATTATACAATTGAACATACTAATGAGCATATATGGCTTTTATAGATAGGCTAGCTGAAAATCCAGCCTCTCAAGTGGTTCTTTAAAAAGTCATGAAACATGGCACTGAGCAATCAGGGATATAAAGGGTTAATGTAAGGATTAAATTTGATCTTTTGCCAGCTGTATGACTTTTGTAGTTAAAGCAGCTGTCAGGCGGTTTTTAGTTAGTTCCTGGGGAAGCCCACCCTTTTGGGGGAAGTGGTTAGCTACAGCTAGTGGCTAGATACTATTTGTACATAGCCACCTCTCCGATTCCTGAGGACAAAGACGACCTCCTTCTGTCTACCTGCAGGTTATAGGCTGACAGCTGGATAAATTTCAAATGAGAAAAAAAAGAGGACAAAAAAATGTGAAATAATCGATTAAAATAGATTTTTTCAATAAAATCAACCCCTAAAATAGGTGCTTTAGGTAATTCGAGATGTACTGAATTTAATTATGGTTCTATTTTTGGTCTAGAATGCATAGTTCTTGAGAGATAAGAGTACAAACATACGAACATTTTATTTATATATATATATATATATATATATATATATATATATATATATATATATATATATATATATACACACACAGTCACTTATTGTGACCACTTCACAACAAGGTTTCTAAAATTACAATAACCAGCTGATATCATTAAGCAAAGACTATAAGAATAGAAACAATTTACATTAATTCTTAGGAATCTATTGTCATGTTATTGAATTCATTACAATGAACTACTTTACATCATATGAAATAATTATGAAATCAATTTGAATTTTTGATTCATTTTGTATGAAATATTTAGTACTGACTGATTTTGATGACAATGGCCAATTGATAAAATTATCCCTGATCATAACAAAACAGTTTCCTCAGAAAGTTGAGTTTAATTTCATCTAAGGAATCACTGTAGACCCACTAATTGATCAGCCAGCCAAAACTGCCCAAAACCTTGTGCTTATATTTTTTCTTAAGATAATTTTAGATGGGAGATCTATAGACGTTTTTAGATGGGAGATCTATAGATGTTTTTAGATGGGAGATCTATAGATGGTTTTAGATGGGAGATCTATAGATGGTTTTAAATGGGAAATCTATAGATGTTTTAGATGGGAGATCTATGGACGTTTTTAGATGGGAGATCTATAGATGTTTTTAGATGGGAGATCTATAGATGTTTTTAGATGGGAGATCTATAGATGTTTTTAGATGGGAGATCTATAGATGTTTTAGATGGGAGATCTATAGACGTTTTTAGATGGGAGATCTATAGATGTTTTTAGATGGGAGATCTATAGATGTTTTCAGATGGGAGATCCATAGATGTTTTTACATGGGAGATCTATACATCTTTTTAGATGGGAGATCTATAGATGTTTTCAGATGGGAGATCCATAGATGTTTTTAGATGGGAGATCTATAGATGTTTTTAGATGGGAGATCTATAGATGTTTTTAGATGGGAGATCTATAGATGTTTTCAGATGGGAGATCTATAGATGTTTTTAGATGGGAGATCCATGGGTGTTTTTAGATGGGAGATCTATAGACGTTTTTAGATGGGAGATCTATAGATGATTTTGGGAGATCTATAGATGTTTTTAGATGGGAGATCTATAGATTTTTTCAGATGGGAGATCTATAGACGTTTTTAGATGGGAGATCTATAGATGTTTTCAGATGGGAGATCCATAAATGTTTTTAGATAAGAGATCTGTAGATGTTTTTAGATGGGAGATCTGTAGATGTTTTTAGGTGGGAGATCTATAGATGTTTTAAGATGGGAGATCTATAGATGTTTTTAGATGGGAGATCTATAGATGTTTTAATATGGGAGATCTATAGATGTTTTTAGATGGGAGATCTATAGATGTTTTTAGATGGGAGATCTATAGATGTTTTTACATGGGAGATCTATAGATGTTTTTACATGGGAGATCTATAGATGTTTTTACATGGGAGATCTATAGATGTTTTCAGATGGGAGATCTATAGATGATTTCAGATGGGAGATCTATAGATGATTTCAGATGGGAGATCTATAGACGTTTTTAGATGGGAGATCTATAGATGTTTTAGATGGGAGATCTATAGACGTTTTTCGATGGGAGATCTACAGATGTTTTTAGATGGGAGATCTATAGATGTTTTCAGATGGGAGATCCATAGATGTTTTTAGATGGGAGATCTATAGATCTTTTTAGATGGGAGATCTATAGATGTTTTCAGATGGGAGATCCATAGATGTTTTTAGATGGGAGATCTATAGATGTTTTTAGATGGGAGATCTATAGATGTTTTTAGATGGGAGATCTATAGATGTTTTTAGATGGGAGATCTATAGATTTTTTCAGATGGGAGATCTATAGATGTTTTCAGATGGGAGATCTATAGATGTTCCCAGGTGGGAGATCTATAGACGTTTTTAGATGGGAGATCTATAGATGTTTTCAGATGGGAGATCCATAAATGTTTTTAGATAAGAGATCTGTAGATGTTTTTAGATGGGAGATCTGTAGATGTTTTTAGGTGGGAGATCTATAGATGTTTTAAGATGGGAGATCTATAGATGTTTTTAGATGGGAGATCTATAGATGATTTTATATGGGAGATCTATAGATGTTTTTAGATGGGAGATCTATAGATGTTTTTAGATGGGAGATCTATAGATGTTTTTAGATGGGAGATCTATAGATGTTTTTAGATGGGAGATCTATAGATGATTTCAGATGGGAGATCTATAGATGATTTCAGATGGGAGATCTATAGATGATTTCAGATGGGAGATCTATAGATGATTTCAGATGGGAGATCTATAGACGTTTTTAGATGGGAGATCTATAGAAGTTTTTAGATGGGAGATCTATAGATGTTTTTAGATGGGAGATCTATAGATGTTTTTACATGGGAGATCTATAGATGTTTTTACATGGGAGATCTATAAATGGTTTTAGATGGGAGATCTATAGACGTTTTTAGATGGGAGATCTATAGATGTTTTTAGATGGGAGATCTATAGATAGTTTTAGATGGGAGATCTATAGATGGTTTTAGATGGGAGATCTATAAATGGTTTTAGATGGGAGATCTATAGATTGTTTTAGATGGGAGATCTATAGACGTTTTTAGATGGGAGATCTATAGATGTTTTTAGATGGGAGATCTATAGATGATTTTAGATGAGAGATCTACAGATAATTTTCGATGAGAGATCTATGGATAATTTCAGATGAAAGATCTATGGATAATTTTAGATGAAAGATCTATAGACAATTTTAGATGAAAGATCTATAGACAATTTTAGATGAAAGATCTGTAGATAATTTTAGATGAAAGATCTAACTTTTTAGATAATTTTAGATAAACAATTTTTTTTCTAAAGATATTGTCAGATTCTTCAGATGATTTAGTTCTCGTACGCATGCGGGCAACGGTGATTCATTAATATGGATATTTCATCTATTTTCATTGTTTAGTGTCATAATGTTTTTTTAGCCAATCTATTCTCAGGATAGTAAGCCGTGGAAAGTCAGAATGAATATTTAAAATGATGAAAATACTCTCTGAATCTCAAAAACAACTTCAGAATATTACAAGAGTAGATAAGATATGTCTATTAATAAAATGAGTAGATTTTATTGTTTACCATCAAGCAGATATATCAGGGTGTTAGGAAAGTAATTATGAATTTCCATGATCGGAAAATAATTACCGATTTCACAGCTTTAAAATATAAGTCAACCAACAAAGGGAAGACCCAGGTTAAATGGTTTGAAACAACGTCTGGTTCATCATTTTTTCCGTCCGGCAGCGTGTTGTTTATCGTGTGAAGTTTAACCCTCATGGAGGATAAAGATTTTGAAGATCAAGACATTCACCATTGCTCACTGTATGAATTTTGAAAGGGGTCTACTACAAATTAGAAATATTTCTAAAGGGTATTCTGATACAGTGGGAACTCGTGAATGCCAGCTGTGGTTTAAAAGGTTTGAAAACAGTAATTGTGATTAGAAAATACGTAATTACTTCCGAGACACCCCGATAGTAAGGTGTGCTGAAAGGGTTATATAGCAGGTGAGAACAGGATGGCCTAACAACGATAGGGGTTAGTGCAGTGAGTGTATAGGGGGACCTGAAGACAGCCTTGCTTAACCTTATGAAATCCCTTCTAGAGGCCCTGATTGCAGCATCCGTGGATAGTCAGAATAAATATTTGTGATGGCAAGAAAACTTCTAGAATCTCAAAAACCAACTCCAGTGTATTACTGCAATAATCATTTCGTAGTCAACAATATACAGTGAAATAGAATCGGATGCAGAAAAAAAACGACAGAAAATTACGGATGGAAACTCTGCCGAATCCTGACAGCTCTGGTAGCTTAATTGGTTAAGGTGTTGTCCATGTAAGATGAGCTCCTGAGATCTGGGCTGTGAGTTGGAGTCTTATGCAAGGCTTTTTCTTTATTTCAAATCCCTACAGCTTAGTTTCATAGCTGAAGAATAGATCAGCGCAAAATAGCATCAAGATCAACAAGAAAAGTTGAAAGGAAATGAGTCAAAATATTACTTATATATATATATATATATATATAGTGAAAAAGAGACGCAGAGATATATAATATCTACTTACATAAAATATGGCAATCTCTCAATAACTAAGAATGTAGTTTAACAAGAAGAAAATTCTAACGATGCTTCCATATACCAATGGGGGGAGACCACTGAGCGGGAAACATCAGATAAGGAAGGGGGACCTCTGAAAGGGGAAACCACTGATAAGGGAGGATACTAGAAATGAAACTATAAATTATATCAATTATACCTAAAAAAAAAAAAAAGGAAAAAAACCCAAAACAACAATTTCAATCTATAATCTTATGCTTATAAACACTGATGACATAATTTTCTCTTGCGCTTTTTATTTCAGTCACCATATATTATATTAACTAAGTGGGGACCGACAAAGTGAGTTATAGAGATGAGTTAATGCATCAAAAAACTAGTGGAAAATTAACAATTTTCATTGGCGAAGAAGGGCAGATTTGATGACAATTTGGCGTTATTTAAGTCCGAAACCATACAAAGCATTGAAATCAAATATTATACGGTGTATTAGCTTGTATTCGCAAGATTCTCGGCTGTTCTATAGATTTTCCATGAAATTTGAAGAGGAAGGGTTAAAATCTTACTGTTTTCTGGAGTATTTCATATGGAATGACCCATACATATTTTGTGTCTATAAAAACTCTTATTTAGAATGATCATCCGTCATTACATGGTTAATATATCACTTGGCCTAGTCAATTTGAGTAGAATATACATTTAGATATATACAAAACAATACTTTGGATAGTGGGGGTTCTAATTTAGAGCTGCAGTACAAGTTAATATAACTAGGTAAAAGCTGAGAAAAAAACAAAAAAACACGTAAAATTGTACCAAGACCTCAAACAGTACAGTTTTGTTCACCCCTATCATGGTATGCTGCCAAAAGACAGTCATGTGACAGTTTCTTTTGAGAGACCAACCAGACATGTTGGAAACCATCAACCAAGGCTGTCAATGTTGATATTTCTCAGTTTTCAAGTTTGGCTAGCAGGCTATGAATGTATTGTGTGTACAGACTGAACCAATGGAGCTAGAGGGCTTGATATTTGAATATTTATTCCTTATTATACCAATAAAAGATGTTTTTAGAGTTTTTCAAAAATTTACCTGCTGAATAAGTTTTTAGCATTTAAGTTTATGCTAAACTGATTGCTAAATTATCCGGCAACATCCACCCTTGTTCATTTTTTAAAATTCAGACTCTTTCAATGATCACTGCTCAACAAAATGCAAGAGAAGTAACTTATTAATTGATCACCTTGTTTTCCAATTTTTTTTGTTTTTATCCCTATCACTGTACCCTATCAAATGACATTAGTCACATACTGGTCTCTATATAGTGACTAATCAGACCGGTTCCCTACATTTTTTTAAAAAACGTTGATTCTCAGCTATTGTTAGAATATAATGAATGCAGGCAAGATTATTCAATCAAAAAACATCTCGCAACTTGAGGACATGTTAACTCATTTATATCATGTCCGACCATTTTGTTCGGCACTCAGACTGATCAGCAGATAGCGGGGTTGTTCAAAGTAGAAGGAAAAGAAAGTTCCATAGTCAGAGCTCATTGACAAGTCATCCAGGTGCATTTATTTCAACGTGTGTGGTGCATTATCTTGATAGTTACCATAAAACATAATGTATATAGAATCTGATGATGTTCTCTTTTTAGAAGTCATTTTTGATTGTTCTGTGATATAAATGTTATTTTGATAAATAGTCTTTCTAATTTGAATTTAGAAAATAAGAGCTCTGTGCCACACAGGATTTTTTATCTTGAAATTCTGTTCCCTTATAAGTTCAACCTTTTTATGCCCAAATTTTGAATAACACATTTTTTTTAAAAATCAACTACGTTGAATTTTCTCATAATAGGAGTCAAGTTTGGGAAGATGTAACAGAAAAATCGAGTTGTCTAAATTTAGAGTTAAACTGGGGTCTGGGCCATACTGACATTATGGGAACTAGTGGTGGTGTTGAAGAAAACTGCGAAGAAAAGTTAAAACGCTGTGGGACATATGGCCCTTCCAGACACGAAAGGGTTAAGAATGCGCTATACTTGACTTATCTCCGGTATCTGAATCTAATATTAGAAAAAAAATTGCAATTCACACCAGAGCAGGTTTCTTCATTAGGGACTATCAACCTAAACTGTCAACGTGGATTTTTTTTTCAGTTTTCAAATTGGTCTAGCTGGCTTTCTGGCAGTGAATGTATGCTTCACCCATACAAGCCATACCAATATAGCTAGAGGGATGAAAATTTAAATATTTACTCCTTAGTATGTGTAAAGATAAATAAAGGTTTGGGACTCAACTGGATCTCTTTGACATTAATCTGAAAAATACTGCTTCAGTCGGACTTAGTTTGAGGGATTTACTTTCTAACATGGATAGTTCCTGGTAAACTTTCTCTAAGCATCAATTTTCGAGTCTTTTTTTTACCTACAACCTAACTTTCAATTGCTTTTTATCACAACTTAACTCGGTCCATGATTATACAAGAACGATTAAGCAGCATAATCAAAATTATAATTCTTCATTCGATAGATAAAAGGAAAAGCATCATGTCTCTCAAGAGAATGAAAACCAGGGACTAAGTCCCGGTTTCTGTTGCATGAATCAGCTTAGCGATCCTTGCAAGTATCGAGTCTGGTCGAGACCAGGACTTTATTCTTACGAATTTTCATGATCTACCCCTTTGGTGGGATGCAAGTGTACCGAAGTAACAACTCCACCCAAATCACACGGATTAGAGATTCTTCTATTAGCTGCACAGAGAAATTGGTCCTAATGAAGAATTTTCCACACTCTTTGCACATCCAAGAACCCAGATCCTTCTAGGAGAGAAGCAGACTTGCAAGCCGTTATGCTACACGCACCGTCTTCATCTGATAATAAAAATGAAACTGAGAAAAAAAAATTAAACTATTCTTTTGTCGGAGATTTGTGCTGATTAATTCCGTTCAACTTTACTAACGAGCACCCTTAGATCGCTTTCCATCTCTCTACTATATGGCCGTATTCGTATCTCTTTTGACTCACCTAAACCCTATCTTTTCCATTTAAAGGAGAAAGGGTGTGGCTTATGAGCAATCCTTTAGATTAGTTACATTTTTCGGTAATTTTTAATTACATAGACATTGATGATGATGATACATAGAAAAGAAAGTTGTTTTTTTTATTGTTAATTTGAAAATTCATCCTCAAAATAGGCTTTCAGTGAGGGATTCAATTTGCAGTATAAGCTTATACTGGATTGATCACTGGTTTGGGTCGAACAGTGATCCTAAGAAGAAGGGTGTATAACCAATGCATCCTCCCAATAGTCACTTATGGAGCTGAAACATGGAACTTAACCAAAAGACAGATCCGGTAAATGAGAACTATGCAATGTGCACATGAGAAAATTATGCTAGGCGTCACATGGAGAAACCACAAAAGAGCACAGTACATCTGGGAAGAGACAAAAGTCAGGGACATCATAGAATCCATTAAAAAGCTCAAATGGCAGTGGCCTGGCCATGTTACATAAATGGCAGACAACCGATGGATATCACAACTCACGACATGGATCCCCCGAGATCACATGCAGAACCGAGGCCGGCAGAATATCAGATGGAGAGAAGAACAAGACAAATTCAGAAAGTACTGGCTCCGCGACGTCCATGATAGAGAAGTGTGGCGAATTCTGGGAAAGGTCTATGTCCAACGACGGATGTTGGAAGACTGATGATGGTGATGATGAAAATGCCATAGCCCTAGGCGGACAATTTTTCCGTCAGTACCAAATGGCTGGATACTTCAGTCAGCTTCAGACTTTATTTGCAAAAAATATTTTCTCTTCAAATCCGTCAAACAAAACAGACAACACATCAAAATAAGTTTCTTCAGTTTTCAAGTGATTCTGGTTGGTTGGCTATTCGTACGTGTCATGCAAACAGACAGTACTGATGGAGCTAGAGAGATGAAAATTCAAACATTTATTCCTTATTAGGGCTAGAAAAATTGTTTTTTTAAATTTCTTTCAGCGAGGTTTTTAGTTTGTCGGACCATCTCAAGGTTTTATTTTGGTGGGCTCGATTTACAATGTAATTTTATGCTAAATAGTTCCCTTTGAGTTCAAGTCCAAAAGCGGTCAGGCTTGTTTTGTTCTTTTGAATTGGGATTTTTTTTCTAAGTGTTCAATGCCCTACAAGAGGCGACACAAATAACTTATCCAGGGATCATCACTATTAAAAAATTTCGTATTGATCATCCCCAACACGGCATACAGCTATAAAATGTTGGTCACATGACACTTTCTATTGAGTGACTAACCAGGCCTATTGGAAGAGGAGGAAGAAAAAATTTTTTTTTTTCCGCAACAACTTTAATTTTTCTTTTAGCATTGGCCATACCACCATTCCATTATGTGAATCAGGGATACTGTTAGCCGCGGCGAGAGTAGGTGGAGAAATTGATACGCAAGCGAATGAGGGACGGGGGAAAAGCTTTACGGGGTGAGGAGAAGTATGGAAGTGTCAAAAAGATTGGCAGATTACTATCAGATCGCAGAGAGGAAGCAGGTTTTAGGTTTATTAGTACAACATGAAAGTAAAACAGGAAAATGAATGTCTCAACATGGACAAACGCACAATATGTGTGAGTATATATATATATATATATATATATATATATACATACAAATTATATGAAATATATGTGTGTGTGTGTGTGTACAAACACACAATAATCATACACAAGCACATAAACATACAGGTTTACAGATGTGTTCATGATGTAGATATTTCTATCATATTACCTATATATATATATATATATATATATATATATATATATATACACACACAAAAATTATATAAAATCTATACAGACCATAATCATGTACAAGCACATAAACATACAGGTTTACAGATGTGTACATAAAGTAGGTATTTCTATCATATTACCAAGTATATATATACATATATAAATATATATATATATATATATTTACAAATTATATAAAATACGTGTGTGTGTGTGTGTACAAACACACAATAATCATGTACAAGCACGTAAACATACAGGTTTACAGATGTGTACACAAAGTAGATATTTCTATCATATTACCAAGTATATATATATATATATATATATATATATATATATGTATAAATATAGTGAGAACATGAGCTTGTACACACATACAGATTAACAGACATGCACATGGAGTAGATATTTCTATCATTAGGATTACAAAGCATACAATATATATATATATATATATATAAATATATATAAGTAAATAAATGAGTAAAGACTTCATTCAATGGCTCATTACAGATAGTACAATCTGTTTCACTTGAAAAAGATTTTGGGAAATCTTTATTAAATGGAACAGAATGTACAATCTGTGATGAGCCATAGAACAAAATCTTCACTCATTTTATAACCACTCTACTACTGGTATTGAGCTATAATGCTCGTCCAACATAGAAATAGAGCACTCTGGTGGGTGGCGAATATATGTGTAAATGAATATATCGCTTAAATTCGACCTTACTGACTGTCCAGTTCCATGGAGCAGAGGTAGGATACCACACCGAGTCTGAAGCAAAGGTTTCAATTCTACTTCGTGGTACAGGATGGGATAATGGATAGTCTATAGCCACACTGAAGAGTTGTAATACAACGAAACCGCTGTGTAAGACAATATATATATATATATATATATATACACATACAAACATATTCGAATAGAGTTTCAAATGATATAACGCATTTCATAATCATTCTATTAGATTCATCAGTGATGTCTAGCGGGTGTCTGCCATTCTTTCAAGATGACCAGCCCAAACATACGATTACAACATAAGCTTGAGAAGACAAGCATATAAACATACTGAGTTAATAGATGTGTACATAAAGTATTCAATCCTATCATCATATTACAAAACACAAATTGAGTACATACTGATACAAGCAAATATACTTATATACATAGACAGACATTTACAATGAGGGATTTAGTGTACAGATGTGTGTTTCATGAGATATTTTGAATAAGAACACACTATATGGAGAGACCACAAGACAGCACAGTACATCCGAGAAAAGACAAGAGTCAGGGACATCATAGAATCCATTAAAAATCTCAAATGGCGGTGGGCTGGCCATGCTGAAAGTATTGGCAGACATCCGATGGACTCACGACATGGATACCCCGAGATCATGTGCCCAACCGAGGCTGGCAAAATATTAGATCGAGAGATGAGCTAGACAAGTTCAGGAAGTACTGGCTCCGTGACGTCCATGATAGAGAAGTGTGGCAAATCCTGGGGAAGGTCTATGTCCAACGACGGACGTTCAAAGACTGATGATGATGAACATCCAAATATGCTATATATATATATATATATATATATATATATATATATATATATCAAGAAATGGATATAATCTAACAGAATGATTATAAATTGTGATTCATTAAGTAAAAACTCTTACTGTCATTACATGGTTGATGTATCACTCGCCCTAGACAATGTAAGTAAAATAAACGATTAAAGAAAATGGGGCTGCTGCAGGAATCGAAACTATAATGCCTTTGCATTATCGGTGGCTGTTCAGATCAATGGTGAGAGCATTGCTACATTGAAGTGGTTACCCTATCAGTCACCAGTTTGATTCGATTCATTTCTTTAATTGTTTAATTTATTTACATTGTCTAGGGTGAGTGATATATCAACCGTGTAATGACTGGATATCATTTCGATTAAGAGTTTCTATATAAAATAACGCAATTTATAATCATATATATATGTACATATTCACATAATAATATTGATTAGATAATAGTGCCATCCACAGACAGCCGTTTTGTTGTATAACAACTCTTCAGTATGGCTATAGACTATCCATTATTCCATCCAGTGCCACAAGGTAGGAATCGAAACCTCCATTTCAGACCCAGAGGCTGGCATCTTAACTCTGCCCTGCGCAGAACTGGACGGTCAGTAAGGTTGAATTTAAGTGATATATTTACTTACACATATATTCCCCATCCACCAGAATGCTCTATTCCTGAGTTGGAAGAATATCTATCCATCTATCATCAAATGATGTTTCATCTAAAATGCAAAATACACATGAACATGTGTATGAATGTATGTACCAGTACACAATGCAATCATCTGCACACAACACTTTAGAACCTGAGTTATGAGTTTTTGCAGGACTGAACGAAACTTCTGAAGAAAAAGTAACAATCTTTGAGAAAAGATCAAACGGTGAAAGATAAGGATGCCCATACATCTTCATTTCAGCAAATCAATATTCAAGCTTCAAAATGACATACGATATACACCCAACTCACAAAAACCTCACCAGGGAACAGATTTATGATAAGCTCAACACACCATACAAATATGCATAACAATTTACTGGAGTAGTCTAAAAGTAGGTGATGTATTTGCAGGCCTGTAAGATAATTATGGGTAATTTTTCTTAGCAGGTACAGGCCAAATTATGAAGAGTTCGGTTTTAAAATCCAGTATTGTTTATCTTATTTCCTTCACCAAAAAAGTGCTAGAATCAACACCACTCTTTTCTGTTTGAAACCATAGTATAATACTTTGAGGATGTATTAAGATGAAAAAAAAGAAAATCAAAATCCAGAATTTGATTTTTAAAATCAAATAATGTTTGAAAATGGTACATTGCTTTTTGAAACCAAAAACACTGTATATTTCTATCAAACACCTGCCATATTCGGAAAGGCTAAAAGAGGTTGATCAGGAGACTCAATCCTGTAGACAAACCTGTGCTGATCTGTTGGGAATATACAGGATAACCTCAGGTCTATACACCATCAAGCAAAACTTTAAGTGCAGTATTTGTCCAGATAAAATCTTTCTACAGCCATCCCTAGGCAATGCAACTACAAGTCATACTAAGAACCTACAAATCCAAACAGCCA
The DNA here is from genome assembly GCA_963457665.1 of Thysanoteuthis rhombus. Classification (NCBI taxonomy): domain Eukaryota; kingdom Metazoa; phylum Mollusca; class Cephalopoda; order Oegopsida; family Thysanoteuthidae; genus Thysanoteuthis; species Thysanoteuthis major. The sequence continues at coordinate 21,769,810 of OY735240.1, read as the reverse complement.
CAGGGATTAGAAAGCACTTTTCAGACAGATCTGATCCAACCTGGAATCAGCCATCAGAAGCCACAGTCTGTACTCAAAATAGAAACACAATCAAACTGAATCTCAGAAAATATCTCACATGCTGAATGTTCCAAGTACAAATTTTCTAACTAAATAATAAACCACAGTATGACTCCATAAGTTGACAATACCAATCCAAGATTGTCCTGATTGAGATACAAATTTCTTAATCCCGATTCATTTTTTCATTGGATGAAGCATTGTGAACCGTTATCAACTTTTCACAAATATTTCTTTCATCTTAATTTTAGTTATTTAGCATCGCAACTACTCAGACAAACAGAGCCATTAGTAAATGACACCAATCGGAAATAAAAGACAAGCTCTTGGTGAGATCTGAACTCGCATCCATTTATGCTCGAGGAGCTTAGTTATGCATAGCAGCTGCTGTGCTGTTTGAGCAACGAGAGCCTTATGGTTGGCAGAAGATCAAATCTAACCATTTAACTTGGCCCTCATTTCTCTGATCAATCCTAACTGAGTATTTAAAAGGGTCATGATGGTGGTTGAAATAGTTGCATCTTTGTCATTTATCATTGATACCTACATGAAAATCATGAATTTTCATATGCTGAGTATCAAGGCAAGCACGTCTCCAATGTGATTATGGAGTATTTTACAGAAACCCTCAACCAAAACTGTTGGCACAGGTTTCTTCAGCTTTTAAGAGATTTTAGCTGGATATTTACCTAAATGTGTGTCACGCACAGAGGAGCTAGAGGGTTGAAAATTTCAACATTTACTCCTTATGTCAACAAAAAACTTTTTGATCTCTGAAATTTCCATCTCCAAAATTAGTTTTATGGGTGGCTTCAATTTATGATGCAATTTCAAGATAAATTGGTTCCTAAAAAAGGGTGGTTCAATGATATGTTACATATCTCACCTTTTGTTGAGTAGTGATCAATGGAAGAAAATCTGAATTTTCCAAAAACAAACACGATACTCAGGGACCAAATTAGCATAAACTTACACTGTAAATTGAATCCCCTTCACTAAAGACCATTTGAGGGGGGGCGGTCTTGATAGACATAATGAATAAATGTTTAAATATTCAGTTTTCTAGGTCTATCGGTGCAGTCTGTACACGCGGCACATACATAGCTAGCCAGACTTGCTTAAAGACTGAGGAAACCTATGGTGATCGTTTTTAACAACATTGGAAACGCAATCAGTGAAGAGTCGCCTCGTCTTAATTATACAAGGACCGTTCTTGTTCAGTCGGGATAGAAGAAGGAGTGGTGTTCAACACTGCAACAGCCAGGCTTGTTATTCATCGTTCTTGAGTTTTTAAGTGAAAAAAGAAAAAAAAAAAAAATACGAGGATATTCGTCCTCGTAACACGTGCAACTAAGTTAAGGTTTTACTGTGACATATAAACCAGTAGATATAAAACGACATACATTAGTTCAGATAGCAATTATCAACAGTGTTGGTTGACACAGAGCTTTTTAAGCAGGAAGCTGCTGCCCGGGGAGTAACTTTTTGCCAACTTGAATGCAAAAAAAAAAAACAGTCACCCCTCCAGGCAGCATCTTCCTGTGCAGACAACTCTTTACCAATAGAAGACTGCAAATAATTGCAATCCACACCAAAAGAGGTTCCTCATCAGGAACTGTCAACTGAAACTGTCAACATAGGTCCCTTCAGTTTTCAAGTTGGTCTGGCTGGCCATATGTACATGTATATATTATACATACAGGTCACAGTAATGGACTGAAATTCTTAATATTATTACATCATAATTTTTAGAAAAAAATGTCTTTTTCTTTCTTTTTTTTTTTCAATTTTCCCTTTTAGTGGAGGATTCAATTTGCAATATAAGTTTATGCTAAATTAATCGTTAGGTTAAACCACGCTCGTTTTTCGAAAATTCAGAATTTTTTAGCGATCACTGTCCCAACAAACGTCGAGAGAACCAACTCATTAATTGTTCGCTTCTGTAATCAATTTCTAAATTGATACCCCCCCCCTCGACACAGCATGCTACCCACAGACACTGGTCACTAGACGGTTTTTATTGAGTGACTAACCAGACCTGTTGTTGTTCTTATTAAGAGCATACGATGCCACAATTCACAGATGCTGAATAGAAGCGAAACAAGAGAGACCTTAACGAACCGCATTGCATAGGCCATTAAAGACAGGATATAAATCGTACTTAATTAATATTTATGGTTATGAACTTTCAAATTACATTCTATGTCTATATGGGGGGGGGGCGTTTATGTCTAAATATGCCCATCGAACCATTTTTTTTAAAAGTTGATATTTTTCGTTATTTTTCAACTACAATGCACAGATTCTTATTTTGAAGCTTGAACACACGATGAATCATAATGCGGAGATTTGAGGTTCTAAGTAAAGCAAAAACAACCGAGCATTATAGTACTAAAAATAATGAAAATATCAACTTTTTAAAAATGGTTTGTTGCGCACTTATCATGTAGAGTCACTCATATACTCACATAAACATATAATTTTATATATATATATATATATATATATATATATATATATATATATATATATGTGTGTATGTAAAAGCAAGCAATTATTCTGCCTGATCAGATAGGTTTACATGCAAGGCTGCTCAAAGCACTCCCAAACTGTCTGGAAGACTATTTCTTCCCTCTTCCTGCTTTATCAACTCCCACAGATCCCAAACCAATATACTCCTCTCTCTTCTTGAGTCATCCTTAAATAAACACTTACTTGATGCAATAAGAGGTCAGTTAACCTTATATATATGCAAAGAATGCAATGCAAAATCCTCAGGAAGATTCTTACATCCTTAGCTCAAAACATCGGTAACTGCTTTTAGCAAAATTTCATTTGGAATGTTGATATACGTGCAATCTTAAGACGTGGCCTGAGACTAGTGTTCCTAAACGCTTAAATTCACCTTTGAAAAATTGAACTAGAGTGCAAAGAGAATAACCGTTGATAAAAAGAGGTCTTGTTAGTTACTCAATGGAAACCATCATGTGACCAACATCTTTTGGCGGCATGTCGGGGATGATCGATTGAAAAATTGGAATAAGGGGTGATCAATGAATAAGTTACATCTCACGCTTTTTGTTAGATCACCAAATACTACAAAAAACAAGCAGACACAAACTAGGGACCTATTTAACCAAAATGTACATTGTGTTTTGAACTAACAACCTTTTTTTTTGCAGGGGAGGGGGATTTAAAAAAAAAAAAAAGAAAAAAACTTTTTTTCTAAACATTAAATTTCAACCCTGTTACTTGATTAGTGCAGACAGTATGTATCATACATATGTAGCCAGTCAGCCAGACCAATTTCAAAAACTGAAGAAACTTATTGTGACTGTTTGGAGTTAGTTTCTAATCAAGTTCCCAGACTTCAACTAATTTTTTTCGAGATTCACAAAGTGTCCCACTAATTTTTTAATTCTTTTCCCAGACAAGTTCTGTCATTTTTGAGTGGTTTCAAGCGGTTTATGAATTTAAAAGTTGAACTACCGAATGATCCAACCAAAGGTGGATGAAATCATCATGGTCGTGAAACTATAAGCGTAAATGAAGGGTCAAAGGAAACAAGAAGGGCGGAAGATTCGAGTCATTAGGAAATATTTTTGACTCACATCGACTAACCAAGCGTAAAGATGAAATAAATTAGACGAGAACATTTCAACAGTTGATGAACAAAACTTTTTCAATCAATTTTCTCCTCTTTTCCCTATAAAGCTTAGAGCCTATCAGTCGACAGGTTGAAAGAGTAGAGTCATTTTTGCAAATATATTGTTAAAATTGGAATTTTGTATAATACATAGATTTCACAATTTTCATAGGATAGACAATATCCACAATCTTTCATCTAACGCCCATCCTTAATAATTGCCCATACCTATGCTGCAATTGTAGCTTGCTTATAACACAGTTGGCTTTCTTGGACCCCAACACCAGCATTATAATAAGAGATGCCTGCATAATGTTAGATCTACGTGATTGATATTCATCACTGAATCAAATGCACTGACATGGAAGGAGATTATGTTGAGAAATTATTGTATATTGTGTAGAATAAAAACTTTTTTCCTTATTTGGCTGCAGACTTATTGATATACCTACGTTTGGGCATAAAATGATCAAACAAAGTCTGATTCCAATTTTGACAAATGATGAAAAAATATTTTCCAGAATGCTCCTCTGACGAATCGAACTCCAAATTTTGAACACTGTCAACACAGGTTTCTTTCAGTTTTCAAATCTGGCTGGCTATGTATGTATAACACTTATAGACCACACGAATGGAGCTAGAGGGCTGAAATTTTAACTCATTATTTTCAACAAAAAAAATTCTCTTTTTCTAAATTTCTCTCTTAGACAGATTTTTATAGGAGGTTCAACTTACAATGTAAGCTTATACTAAATTGATCCCTTAGTTTATTTCCTTTTGTTTTTTCTTTCTTAAATTTGGACTTTTTTAGTGATCACTGCCCAACAAAGGGTGAGCCGGATAACTTGTTCATTGATCATCCGTTTTTCCAATTGATAATCTCCAACACAGCATGGTGCCAAGAGTTGTTGGTTGCCGGATGTTTGTTTTTTTTATTGAGTGACTAACCAGGCTTGGTTTGCTTTTTATTTTGCTTTTTTTTTTTTCCAACCTTTTTGCGAGCAATGACAATTATGTTCAGTTGCACCAGAGGACATTTTTTTTTTGTTGTAAATATATCTTCTGCAGCCTGCAATAATCATCACAGGATCAGTCATTCTGCAATAAAAATCATCACATGGGAATCAGATTTTTTTTTTTTTCTCTTCTTCGGTGATCTCAGTTCAGATCTTTAAGGGTTTTTGTCACATCTGATTTTTTCGCAAAATCAGTCTGGGAATGGAAGCAGTCCAGACTCCAGCTTGGTTCTATCAAATTATCTAGATGGGACAAAATGGAGATTTTTTTTTTTTTTTTCTCTATCCCGTAAGCAGCACACTCCACAAGTGAGCTTAGAAATTTCTCGAGAAACTTGACCGTTTGTATCTTCGAGTAGTGTTAACTATCTACACTGATGAAGAACGCTGTTTTTCATGATATTATTTCAATATACTCTATTTGTACACGAGGGTATCTAAGGGGGACATATTTGCGGCAAGCAACAGGGTATATTCATAATACTGACCATCCAGTTCCCTAGCACAGAGGTAGGATATCAGTCTCTGGGTCTGAAGCTAAGGTTTCAATCCTACCTCGTGGTACTGGATGGGATAACAGATAGTCTATAGCCACACTGAAGAGTTGCAATACAACGAAACAGCAGTCTGTGGATGACACAATATTATATATATATATATATACATATATATATATATATATATATTGATAGACATGCCATCTCCTATTTGTAGTGTAAGCAAGTACGACCAGTTATATGATCCGGATATTAAATGGTGCATTTAACTGCTGACAGAGACACGCGATTTGACTCCGGGATGACATGATGGAGTGAGCACCAGCAAATAATAATAGTCTTTTTATATGAGAACATCAAGTTGGTATTACATAAAACAATTGAATAGCACCATTATCTTTTATTGACGATGAGGTTCCAACTTTCATACCAACTCACTCTTAGTGAAAGGCTGATCCAGACAGGTTTCATACATATATAATATAACATAGAATCAAACTCAATATAATAGTGGCGAACACTCTGAAACATCTCTTTGGTGCAATGTTATGAAAGTTTGGTTTCTTTCAGGGCAGGCTTTATATTTTTGAAAGCAGTTATTTAGGCCTTTGTATTAACAGCAACTGTTGAGTTTGATGGTAAGAGAATTGCTATGATGAAGCAGCTACCCTATTGGTGGCAGGTTCAATTCCTGCAGTAGCCTCATTTTTTTTTAACTGTTTATTCTATTTACGTTCTATGGGTTGAGTGAAACATTAACTATGTAATAATAGGAGATAATTCCAGATAAGTTTCTAATTGATATAACACAATTTATAATTCATTCTGTCAGATCCCATATATATTATACATATAAATAGCATTGCTCTTACCATTACTCTCAATAATGTTAAGGCTCAAAAAAACTGTTTCAACTCCAGATTCTCATTCACGGTCTTTATCTGCTCTATTAGTTTCTTTCATTGTGACAATTATATTATTAAAAAATGGATATATGATCCGACAGAGTGATTATGAATTGTGTTATATTGCAACTCTTATTTGCAATAAATTCCCACTATCACATGGTGAATGTATCATTTGGCCGAGACACAGTAAATAAAATAAACAATAACAAAATTGCTGCTCTGAAACCAATAGAGCAGATATAGACCATGAATGAGCAAAATTAAAATTTCGAGTTGGAAGAGTTATTCGGACCTTTGTATATATTAGTGCATAGATATCAAGGCTTTTTTATAAGTGTGGATAAATATATCTACCAGATCTCTTTTAGTAGTTTATTGATACATTTCGATTCAGGCACTAAGGGCCTTAATTGGTTAATCTTGAAAGGTTAGGGCAGCAATACCTTGGACAGAATCAAAATTTTCTAACTAATGAATAAGATGAATAGCTTCCTCAACTTTTGAGGTTTCAGGCTCCAAGAGCGGATAACCATCTTTTTTTTTTTCCTTCTACAAGTTTCTATACATCTGATAAGCTCTTCAATTTTGTATTGCTGTAAAGTTAACGATGCAAAACAACCATTTTTTTTTTCTTTTTCTTCACCATCAACTCCCGACAAGATGGTTGAAAAAAAATTTTTTTTTTTTTCTGGAATGACTAAAATGAAGATTGGTTCCACTTGTGCTGTACTAACATTCAAAATAGGCTTCATTGACTCTCCAGTTTTTGTTTTCCTTTTCTTGTTGTCGCTATTTCATTTAATCTTAATTGAAACTCAACAACAGTCGTTCCTTGACTCTTGTCTCTTGGACACCACCTGCAAGCCATGCTCGGTAAGGCATAAAGACATGTACTGTTATGCATTACATAACAAGCAAACAAATCTTTTACAAAAGTCGGTCGAGATAGACGAATCGAATTGAAACAAAAACAGTACAAAACCTATGATGATGTTTATACAATTTTCAACATTTGCTTCAGACAGAGACAAAATTACAGAATTTCATTAAAATTACAATACTTCATCAAAAATATAAATACATTTCCATAGTAAAATTATTTGTAATGCATTTCATATCCTGTCAGTAACACATACCCTAATTCCTGACATCTGAGGATCCCTTATTCCGGATTTTCAATGCATTTCTTTACAAGTAATCATTATCAATATATTTACTTGATATTCCCCAAACTTTTGATCCCAAAAATTCAATAAAATGTGTTACTGGAATATGAGACCAGGTGAAAAAAACCTGAACGGGGGGGGGGGGGAAGAGGTCAGAATAAGTTCTTTTAATAACATCACAATGTTTCTATAATTCCGATATGAAAAACAGGTCAGGAATATAAAAAAAAAATTCCACTCTCGTCTCCACTCAGCCTCAACGGATGCTTTCAAACTTTTCGTACAATTTTGTTCTGGAAGAAAATGGATTGACTCTCATAGATCTTTCGATGTTTGCCGCAGGTAATAAAAAAAAATGGAGCATTGGAAATTAGAAATTGGTCGTTATTTTCTTATCAGGTTGAGAATAGCGTTCCTCTTGTTTTGTTTGATAGTTTATTCTTAAATTTTCTATCGTTGAACAACTGTGGCTAAGGGTTCTATCTTTTTTTTGTATATATGCATTTGTTTATGTGTTTGTCTGTTTTAGTGCTCCTGGCCAGACTGTTTTGTCTACGAACAAAATTGGGATCAGTTCTCAATCAACCCTTTTTAAAAATCATTTTGTTTTGATTTGGGAAGAAAAAGCTTTTTTTGACTATTTGGGGCCTTACTGTTGTGTTTATTAATAACATCCCGATTCTCCTAAATTACATTATCTTTACATTATCTGAGATGTTTTCCCCTGGAATATGCCAGTGATGTCATAAATAGAATTCATTCTGACCATATTTATTCTTTGATGGAATTTTTTTTACATTTTCATTTCAAACTTGAAGCTATGGTTGTTTGATTATTGACTGAGATGACGAGTCGGGATTTTTTGTTTTTTTTCTTCACACTTTTTTCTTTTGGTTTTTTCTTGTATTTTTTAAAACTTCAATGATATTAAAATTCCAGTGATGTCATAGAGAAAATTTATTCTGACCATATTTATTCTTAGTTGTTCAATTATTGACTGAGATGGCGTATTGTTTTTTTGGGTTTTTTTGTAGACTAATTTCCTTGTCTCAATTGTTTTTATTTCAGAATGTTTCGACAATGTACTCTCCTCAGACCTTCCTTGGGTGTCTAAAATCAGTTCAGAAAAAACCCGTGTACCAAAAAAATTCAGACAGGAATTGTCTGTTTAGGCTTTTTTAATTTCAATGATACAAAGAACTTTTTAGGTATCGCAGAGCTCGTAGAAAGAAATATTCACTTGCATATGAAAGAGATAAGATGTATATTACAAACTGACTGTATATGAATGTATAAAGAGACCGTCACATGACCAATGTCGTTTGGCAGCATGCTGTGTTGGGGGTGTTCAATTAAAAAAAATTGGAAAACAGGTTGATCAATGAATATGCTACTTCTCTTGACTTAAATTGAGCAGAGATCACAAAATAAGTTTGAATTTTCAAAAACCAAGCCTGAATGCAGCCAGACATAAATGAAGGGACCAATTTATCGTAAACTTACATTGTAAACCCCCTACCCTACAAAAAACTAATTTTTTGGGAATCAATTCTGGAAAAACAAAACTAAATTTTTTTTTGTTTTTTTTAGACATAAGGAGTAAATGTTTAAACTTTCAACCCTCTTGCTCCACCGATGTACACACATTAGCTAGCCAGCCTCGCTTAAAAACTAAAAGAAACCTATGTAGATAGTTTTGGTTAAAGGTTTCTAATAAATAAGGTAGTGCCCCTTTAAAACAACAGGAAAAATGTTTTTCGCAAAACATTTTTTTTTTTCCTACAAACATGTTTTATCAAGAAACAAAGCGGAAACAAACGTATATGTTTTATCATCTTTCAAAAACGCCTTCACGAAAGGAAGCTTGCACGTGCCTTATCTTTTTTTTTTCTTTTTTTTTTTAAATTACACGTCCGTTTTCTCAACAGGTTTTTGTTTTTGAATCCCTACACAAAGTAGGAGAGCAGGTCGTATCTTTGATTTACTTATCTATCCTGTTCTTCAAGTCTATTTTCTGATTTCCTTTCAAAATATTGAATTCATTTGGTTTTTTCTTTCTTTTTACTTAATCATAATTAAGGTGTAGATAATGGAAGGGAAATAGATCGCATCTTGCTTCCTTGATATTAATGATTACCTACGTCAGCGATTTTCAAACGGGAAGCACTTGGCTTCCGGGAGAAAAATTTTAGCCAGAGAGGAACAGGCTGATACGCAAATCAGTGTGATCCAATACTTTCACACGTGCCTAAATCCATAAGTGTTAGCAGAAAAAACTGCCAAGACTAAAACACAGTTTTGCCAACTCAATAAAGAATAGAAAAGTAAAAAATTAGTTGGACTGCTAAAAATGCTAAATGAAAAAAATAGCCGAAAATGGCCAAAAATCACTAGAAAAATGCTTTAAATGGTCATAAAATAGCCAGAATGTTTCAGTTATTCCACACTAATTTAGCGATTCTTGCACTGTCAAAACTGTATTTGTAAGAGTCAGAATTTCTTCTTCTGATGGAGATTTGAAGCCCATATTTATCCCCAGCTAAAAATCCTCTCAACTTGTGCATGTGTGTGGTCTTCCCAGGTCTATCTTAACCAAGAGTTTCGTGGATGAAGTGCCAAGATGATCCTCGAAAAAGATGACCGAGCCAATACACAGATCTGACTAAAGGGGATCCAATACCAGCACACAAGCCTTAAACCTATAGAAAAAACAAAAAGAAACGACAAACCTCAACGGTATGTGTATTTTGTCATCAGATGTCCATCTTGACTAGGATCTTATCAATGGAATGCCAAAATGACCTCAAAAAAAAAAAAAAAAAAAAAAAAAAGAGCAATGGGCTGATGCAAGAATCTCAAGTGTAATCCCATGAGTATGGGATTACACTTGACATTCTTACATCAATCCCTCAAAAAGTACCAAACTGGATTTGGTGATTTCTCATCGAATTGACACGGAACATTGTATAAGCAACTGTGTACGTGCTGTAATGTTTGCATAGTGAAAATAAAGATGAAGGTTTTTAGATGTGGCCACTTATTCCATTCCAGTTAAGTTCAATAACAGAAAAAGAAAGGAAAAGGTTTTCTGATCTATTTACCAGCTGCTATTATGTCATAAGAGGTGTGACGTCATTAGAAGATTATCTATTTGGATCAATAGATGATGTATCAAGCATCCGTTTTTTACAGTGTTGCCAAGTATGGTTTGTTATTAATAGCTAAAACTATTTTCAAATATGGCTGAAATTGGCTAGATCAATAGATGTATCAAACATCCGTTTTTTACAGTGTTGCCAAGTATGGTTTGTTATTAATAGCTAAAACTATCTTCAAATTTGGCTGAAATTGGCTAAATCAATAGATGATGTATCAAACATCCGTTTTTTACAGTTTTGCCAAGTGTATTTGTTATTAGTAGCTGGAACTATCTTCAAATATGGCTGAAGTTGGCTAAATCAATAGATGATGTATTAGACATCCGTTTTTTAGAGTGTTGCCAAGAATAGTTTTTTTATTGATAGCTGAAACTATCTTCAAAAATGGCTGACATTGGCTAAACTTTTCAATTTTCAGCTAAAAATGTGATATATATATATATATATATATATATATATATATATATATATATATATATATATATGTCAGTTGAAGCCCACATATAAAAAAAAAATAACCAAACACTAATATTCCAAAACTAATTGTTGATACTAATTGTACACTTTTTTTAATAATCAGATTTTCAGGTGAACCATTATAACTTTCTTTGTCATCCTCGTCAGGTTACTACTACTACTACTACTACCACATCTAGAAATGTTTCGTTTGGAATTCCATCGGAATCGGAAATCACAGGTATGAACATATGGATTTCGGATGCACCGTTGAACTTATGGTTCTTGTTTTCCCTAAAGGTGTGTCGAAAATTCTGCGTAGAGAAAGATATAGACTTCCAAACGAGAGCAGGTGTTGAACTGATCCGAGGCAAGACAAAAGAATGGATGGAAATTTTCAATGAAGTTCAATCTAAACCACGTTGCTGCAGTTGTTCTTGGACTGGAGCCGCAAGGCACTTTGGGTCGAGACATAGGAGATATCCACAACAGAAGACAACATAACTCATTATAAAACTCTTTTATCAATGTATAAGACATTCGGTTTTTATAAACAGGAAAGAGATGCAGGTTTTGTCACAAAAGCATACATATTTATCATGAGTGCATATGTGAATACGTATATATATATATGAGAGTGGCTACACATGATAAGTGCCCAATACACCATTTTTTTTTAAAAGAGGTTGATATTTTCGTTATTGCTAGAACTACAATGGTCAAGGTTTTTTTAATTTTATTTTGAAGCTTGAATACTGTAAATATATCATAACACAGTGCTCAACCTTTAAAAAAGAAAAACTGAATATTGCAGCTCTAAAAATAACGAAAAAAATCAACATTTTGTAAATGTTGCGTTGGGCACTTATCATGGTGCGCCCACCCACACATGCAAAGATAGTTCAATATAACTAACCAGCACAAATAATCAGGATTTAGCATCCAGGTAAAAACCAGAATTTCAATGAAATTTTGTGGTAAGCTAGGCAACAAGCAATACAAGAAGTGAATGAATTCTAAGATGGATCAATGCACTAATACCTCTCCTGATAATGGAATCGGCAGAGGTATGCGCTCTCTGGGTGCTTTGTAGTTATATTGTCTTCATAAATATATAAACTTGGTGCAGGATGCTATCATGAATACTGACACGATAGACAGTGAACAGAATTTCAGCTGAGGTTGATTACGTTCACATTACATTAATGCTCTTGGCAATGTCATGAATCCACTTCTCCCTGTACACTGTCTTATTGCCAAGCACTTTGACAAAATCTCTTATCACTGGCATACTACAATGAATGACAGAGAAATGCGAGAGTGCGAGAGAACTCGTGCAAACCACTCTTCCTTAATTACCTAACCTGTCAAGAGAGCAGCATCAAAAAGCTGTTATCCTCATAATCAACCTTGACAGAAATCAATAAGCGAAGAAATACTGTGTGAGCATAAAGTCATTCCCGAATTATGTGCAATCACATGCTAGAAACTATGCTCAATGTTTGAAATCAAGGAAACACTTTATGATCATATACGTAACTAAAGATGCATATTAGCTATGAACACTGATAATAAGAATTCAGAGTCTAGGTAAAAGCCAGAATTTTAAATGGTGATTTTTAAGGGTGCAGGCTCTCCCCAGTGGAAGGATTGGCACAACACAATGAAATTTCTCTTTCAAAATCGGTTAGGAACAATAACACAGGTGAGCATAAAGTCCTTCCTGGATTATGTGCAATCACATCTTAAGAAATGCGCTCATTTTTTGAAATCAGGGAATGACTTTAGGATCAGGTATACAGCTTGAAACATTTTCTTTTCGTCCCACGCAAAGACATTCAACAAGGCAGAGAAACGGAAAATTGTTTGTGATGAAATTTCACTATAGTTCGATAGATTTTTCTTCAAAAAAATTTCATCACAGCAATTTTTTTCTTCTTCTTCTTGTCCCGCGCCCCCCATCCCCATTTAAAAATGATGGAACCGTTACATAAATTGCATTTGACACTTTCACAGTTAATGGCCGTTGGCATGGCAACCATGGAGACGAATTGCGTCAACAACTGATCTGGCCCCGCAAATGAAATCAGTCAACTTATGAAGTGAACTTAACTGAATAACAAGCCAGAAGGGAGATACGATGATATTCAAATTACTTGTGCCAACAACCAGAAACTCTAATATACACATTCTCAGCACAGTTAATAAAGTACACGTTGATAATGAATGTATGTGTGCATATATAGATAGATAGATAGATATTTTATAGGGAATATTAACTTATTTGAGAAGCGTACCTGACTGCTGTTTTAATTTAAGGAAATATACATATATGAATATAAAATTAGCTCTTATCTCAAAGGTGTACCTGACTGTTATAAATTGAGAGAAAAAAAAAAAAAAATATATATATATATATATATAAATAAATTTGAAAGGAACAAAATACTGAAAAAATACAAAATAAAATCATTCTACCCAATTGAGAAGTACATTTAAAGTATGAAACAAATTTGCTTAGGGAAAACATTTTTTATGTATGTGTGTATATATATATATAATAATATATATTATAAATGTGTAATATCACTTTGAAAGTCTATTTGAAATGATCTCCCATCATTTCATAGTTATTGTATCGTTTGGCCTAGATAGCGTAAAAAGAATAAACAATTGAAGAAAATGAGGCTGCTACAGGTAATTTTGCAGGATTTGTATCGTACTTTTAATGTACTTCCTTTATATATACATATATATACATACATACATACATATATATGTATATATATAGTACTAATAAGGTTTGCAGTGTAACATGATATGATATAATATAAAACAATATCTAATATGTGATGGATTTATTTCATAGAGTGTTTGATCGTTTAACTTTAAACTTAAGAGTTAAGTTAGTTTGGAGTAGAGCTGGAAATATAGTCGAAAGTTGATTCGCTACACAAACATGTTTACGTTTCTGCCCTCTTTGGGCCTCTTCACCTGAAGAGGCCTAAACAAGGCAGAAACATAAACATGTTTGAGTAGCGAATCTACTTTTGACTATAAATAAATAAATGTATGTATACATTATCCTTTTTACTCGATATATACATTAAAGCATTATGACATTTTAAAAAAATAATTTTACACGTTTTGCCATTGCAGCTCCACCTGGGAAAATGTTAAAAAACAAAAGTTGAAAAAATAGCATTCAGCTCATATTCTGCCTTAATGTTGTTATTGGGCGAGGCAGATATTTTTTAGGATTCACCATCTTTTTTGCTGAGGTGGTTACAATACAAAGTCTAGTAAAAATCCTTATACTTCTATTTTGCTTTCCTTCATGGTACCATGTAATATAGTCTAGATAAAATTTACCTTGACTATAACAGATGAGCTTTATTATCATCATCCTCAGCTATTTTAAGTCCATTGCTGGACCAAGGCCTCTCCCATCTCATTTCAAGATTAGCGTGATTGCATTAAACTCTGCCATGTCTTACCGGTAAACTTCTCTCTCTCATCTTGAGTCGGGCCTTTTCTGAATAGCTTTTACAGCTTACAGGTCAGCTTTTAGCTCCATCTGTTGTCCCTTCTTGCTGCATGCCCTGCACATCTCCATTTTTGTAGCTTAATTACTTGTACAATATCCCCCACCTAAGTCCTCTCCCAGATCCATCCTGATTTTTCCTAACATTGCTCTTCCCATTGCCCTCTGTGCTATTCTGAATTAGTTTTCAAGTGGTTTTGTAAGCTTCCAGGATTTGTAACCATACGTCATAGATGGTATTATGCATTGATTGTATTCTTTACATATAAAGCATATTGGCAGTTTGCTTTTCAGTATATCTCTATTTATACCAAAAGCTTTCCAGACAATCGTTGTGTGCCATCTTATCTTTTTTTTCGTGGTTTTTCTCCAACTTTGTTGCCTGACCTTTGTAAATATACTCCCTAACTTCTTCTAAGGCTTCACAGTTTTCTCTCATCGTCTTTCATGATTATGTTATTAAACATTACTTTTGTCTTTCTTCTGTTTCACCATTAGCTCTATTTTTTGTCTTTCTCTGTTTAGATCACTTATGTGCATATACATACTATACAATTCAACTTGAAACAAACTATCAAACTATGCAGAACAAGTGAACAACCGTAGCCATCAAAGATGGCAAAGGGTTTTGTTCTTTTTTTTAATATATATGCATGTGTTTGAGTGTTTACACATTTGTGTGTCCCAACACTCCTGGCCATACTGTTTTGTCTAAAAAATTGAAAATTAGTATCAGTAGTCCATTAGACACCCTTCTAAAACATTTTTTTTTTTTAACCTTTTTCGGGCCCTATTCTGACAGGTTCAAAAAAAGCATCTAGATTCTTCAAAATCTAGATGTTTCTAGGTGTCTTTTTTTTACTCTATCTTATTTATTTTCCAGTGGAAAATGCAAGTGATGTCATTGTCATAAATGAAAGATTTTCCGCGATAAATTTTTTTTTAACAAAACATTAAACTTTAACACTACAGTAGTTCAATTATTGACTGTGATAGCAAGTTGAGTCTATTACTGACCAGACTCACAAATAAAAATTAAACCGAGCTTCATAACTTGATATTAAGCCTAACTTGATATAGATATATAATCGAATTATTTGTGCAAACTATCAGTAGCTTTAACCTATTGACTTCTGACAGAGTTTGAATTCTTTCCTCGAAAAGCATACTTGATTGTTTTATATAATTACTAGCATATCTCTGTTGTCGAAAATGACGACTATTTCATTAATTATAGAATAAGGTGCACCCATTCAAAATGGCAGGTCAAACAATTTCTTACCTAAAGACTTTGTACCTCATATTTAATAGTAAAATATTACCTATAATTCGTAAAGCTGATATTACATAACACCAACTGAACATGATGGTCCAAAATAATACATACGTGGCCACTTATACTATTGAAAATGACAGCTTTTTATGTTTGGTCTGGCCTACTGAATAGTTTGAGGATAGTTATGGAAATATAATTAGAACGATAATACTCTATTTACAAAACGAGTTGCATAGAGACTTCTTTGTTTTACATGATTATGTGTGGATTCCATTTTTCTTCAAATCATTCCATTATTCTTCAAATTCAGCATTTTTATTATGTCATTAGAAGATGAATGGAATGCTATTTTACAATGTTAGTTGTGGAAAGGAAATTCTGTATTACTACAGCAATCAAGAAAAATGGTATTTGCATCAGTTGCGCAAAATAAATTATATTTTAGAATGTGAGTTACACCAAAGAAATCATATCTTACTATTTTACATCAGTGGCCTCCCTTAGCATGACAGAAGATATCAGCACATTGCTTTGACCCTAAAACTGAGAACCAAGCAACATGCGCACGAGAGAATCATGCTTAATCTCACATTGAGAGAACATAAGACAGCAAAGTACATCACAGAGAAGACAGGAGCCCAAGACCTCACAGAAACTTTCCGAAAACTCAGATAACAATGGGCTATATATGTTGTAAGAATGGCAGGCAACCACTGGACATCGCAACTCACAACATGGACCTCCAGAGATCATATACACAACAGTGGCCAACAGAGAGTAAGATGGCGTGACAAGCTAGGTAAAATCAGAAAGTATTAGGTTCACGATGCCCATGATAGAGAGGTATAGCAGATCTCAGGGAAGGTCAATGTCCAACGAGGGACGTTAACAGGCTAATGATGATGACGATATATGTGGATGGTAAAGAGAGATATAGGAAGAATTCGGAGGCTCATGAAAAAAAAAAGAAAATTTCCAAATAGATCTGGCGAGTCACTCAAGAGAAACCCTTGAGTGACCAATGTTTTTTTGGCAGTAAGCTGTGTTGTGGGGATCAATCAAACAATTGAAAAAAAGGAATGATTAATGAATGAGTTACTTCTCTTGCATTTTGTTGGGCCGTGATCATTAAAAACGTGTCTGTCCGGAATCTGATAACACTCTGCCCTTCCTTGCTGATTTGCCCCGTCTACTCCACCACCCTCGGGATCTCTACTCTTTGATATGATCACTCGTGAACAGTAGCAGATTAAGGACAACCTTTTTTCATTTGTCCTGACCAAGATCTTTGTGGTGAACCTTGATGATAATGGAGGAAAATTCAAGTACAAATCTTATCTGCTTTCGAACTTCTTTCTATATACAGACAGGTTTGGTGAGTCACTCAACAGAAAATGTCAAGTGACCAATGCCTTCAGTTTCTTTACAAGGAATTACCTAAAATTCAGAGTCATCAAAATCAATGTAGACTAGTGGAAGCTCTAAAAGGAAGGGGCTTTTAAAGACAAAGATTGAACTAGTATATCTATGGTCTAATTTCAGGCTCGCTTTATCAGATAAAGCATTGTCAACCAATATTGATTTGTGACAAGTATTTCCAGTTTTCATCGCTATTCACTTACGCTGTCAGTCTACAGCATGCAGGTTCAAGTCACATTCAAAGCTTATTCTTCATTTCCAATAATATGTTATTTAGATATACTTTTTGGAGTCTTTGCATGCAGTGTTTAACAATCATATTTTATATGCTGTAAGCCCAAGAAATACTATTATCTCCGATTTATGATGCACTGAAAATACCAGTAAAAAATTAATAATGATTGATGTAGAGTGTCTTGTTTAAGCATTATAAAATTATGACAACCAAGGAATATAAGAGAGGGTTGGATAGTTCAATTCATCATCTGTCAACCTTTATACTATTCCTCCAGATCCTGCAGGAGATAAGCCAGCCAACACCATAAGTAAAATGTAGGTAATAAAACAAGACATTAGGAAGGGCGTGTAAGAGGAAGGAAGGAAGGGAGGAGTCTAGTCCCAGGGTTAAATCGCAGATCTTTTTAGGTGCCCTAATGAGATATTACTACAGGGATGGTAGTATTCGTTAAGCAACAATTGGGCATATTTCAATCAGGTGAATGATGTATTGATAAAATCTGATACTGGGTGTTTTTAAAAAATTCGAACAATCAAAATTTAGAATAACCTTCTATTGCATAGAGATTTTGAACTGAAATTTTAACTATAGAATCATCAGATAAAATAACACATTTCCACAAAATTTGAGTTGTTACACTCCAGTTGTGTGACCACATGAATGATTTGAAAATGTTTGGTTCCTGTCAAGAAGGAACTGCAGTTGGTTACTGAGAAGCCACCAACCTACACAAGCTGATTAGACTTACATACAACTTCTAATTACCATATGGAAAAATCAAACAATATATTCTCTGACCATTTACAATGTTAGGTCCACAGGGAAAAGAGGTACTCTCTTCCAACTGCGTCAACATGAAGAAAATAAAAAAGCACTTAAATTTTGGTTTCAAACCAAGCTTTTATCAATTCGTTTGTGTGGTCACATTAGTGAAGCATAAGAACTCAAAATTCCAACAGCGTTATTACGCGGCTCCCATTAGAAATAATTCCTGTTTACCACTATCACATATCGGATAGAAAACCCAAAGGCCTTAGAATGGATCAGATGAAATATTGTGTTCACAACACAAACAAGATGAAGTTCAATTTTCCAAGAAAAACTCTTTGAATGTTAATGACCCTTCTCAGAACTATAGACAGTAACTTTGTTAATACCCGATGTTTTTTTTAAGATACTGATACGCCTCTCTTTAAATCACTGGGTAAATTTCAACAGTATCAGTGCAGAAAAAATGCAGATAAACCTTTTCCTGGATGCAGATTAAGTAACAGAAAGAATCAGAATATTGAAATATGTTCAATGTTTCCTTATTTTAAATTGTCTGGGTCAAATAGTGACACAGCTTCCTCATTTCAAATTGTCTGGGTCAAACAATGGACATGGCTTTCTTATTTCAAATTTCTGGCTAAAATAAGGGACATGGTGTCCTCATTTCAAATTGTCTGGCTAAAATAAGGGACATGGTGTCATTTCATATTGTTTGGCTAAAATAAGGGACATGGTATCCTCATTTCAAATTGTCTGGCTAAAATAAGGGATATAGTTTCCTCATTTCAAATTGTCCGACTAAAATAAGGGACACGGTGTCCTCATTTCAAATTGTTCGACTAAAATAAAGGACATGGTGTCCTCACTTGAAATTGTCTGACTAAAATAAGGGATATGGTGTCCTTATTTCAAATTGTCTGACTAAAATAAGGGACGTGGTGTCTTTATTTCAAATTGTTTGGTTCCAACAAAGGACATGGTTTCCTCAAATACAATTGTCTGGGTCAACAAAGGGAGATGATTTCCTTATCTCAATTATCTGACCTCTTCAAACTATACTTTTGAAGAATGAAAATAAAAACCATTAAGTAGGATTCCATAAAAACTAAAAGACAGGTTTGGTTGGTCACTAAATAGAAACAGTCATATGACCAATGTCTTCCAGCAGCTGGCTATGATGGGGGTGATCAATTGAAAAACTTACTTCACTCGCTTTTTGCATCATCACTGAAGGGTCAAAATTTGAGGAAAAAAAAAGCGTGAATTTTCTGAACCCAATGAAGAGTAAATATTGGATTTTTAAGTCCTCTAGCTCTATCAGTATGGCCTGTAAGTGCAATAGATTGGCAGCCAGCCAAAATCACTTCAACACTTGCGAAATCAATGTCAACAGCTTTAGTTGATGATTTCCAATTATTAGGATTTGATTTTGAAAAACTGATTCTTCAAGCCACAATGAACAGGGTTTTTTTTTTAAATATGAAAATTTTGAGAACCAAATTATATTTGCAACATTTTTCAGCCACATAGACAATACTGTACATCAATAGAGGACCTTAGTTTCTAACTACAGTATTGAGAGCTAACAACAGTATCAAAGCACACAATTGATCGATGGGTTTTAGAAGAATACACGTCTGTCCTCACCATATGGTAACCATTGCACCCAAAAACTGAAACTAATACTCTGGATGGCAAATCAACGTCCCGATCGCATGTTAATTTTTTCTACCCCCCCCCCTCGATGTAGCATTGCTTTTACCTTTGAGCTAAATGGAAAGAGCAATACTACGTTGTAGCGGCTTCCTTACCGGTTGCATGTTTGATTTTCTTCAATTGTTTGTTCTATTTATGTTGTCTTGGCCAAATGATACATTCACAGTGTAATAATGGGAGATCATTTGAAATAGTCATTCAATATGATATAATGTAATTTATAATCATTCCATTGGACCATATATTCATTTCTAAATAACATCATATATACACACACACATATGTATATCTAGAAAGCTTTCAGTTTCAAACACTGAACATAGATAAATTTTTGAAAATTTTCCAAAAATTTCAGTCAATGATTTCCCAATATCTGTTTATTCAGTATTTTACACTGAATTAGATACTATGATACTATGTTTGAATTTTCTCTTGTTGGAATCATCAGTTGTTTACCATGTAACCGTTTCAGGGATTTAAAAACAAAACAGTTATATTCACATGGCTACCCAGCATACATATACACACAAGGCAGAAATCAGCATAATCGGACGGTTACAGAGATGGATGGAAAAGTCCTTTATCCTAGCAGGGGACATAATGGTTAATAAAGAGGATACAAAACAGGTGAGGAGGAGGTTCGAATAAAGTCAAACTGACCCCTGTAATCAAAGGGTTAATGACAAACTGAAAATTTTTTTAAAGATTTTTCATCTAATGGGCCATGGCCAATATGGAGCCCTATAAATAAACTCTGAGTTCCCTAAGAGCAGTGATTCTCCAAATGAGTGCTACTGACCCCTTAAGGGCACTGGAAGACTCAAAAGGGGCCAGTTGAGAGGAGGGGTGTTGGAAGACAAGAATGGTGAGAGGGGCACAAGGCGGAGAATAAAAATAGATAGCCCCTACACATGAATTCATACGTCTGATCATTTTATGATAGTAAAGTACTTTTATATAATTCTAGTTTGGGTTATACAAAAGATGCTTGATCTTATTTTTTCATGTCAGACTTTAGGGGCAGCACTGAAAAAAATATATACTCTAAAAGTAGGCAATAATCCGAGAAAGTTTTGGAAACCCTGCCTTAGAGTCTCAGGACCTGTGCCTCAAGTGCTTCATTGTTAATACAGTATGGCTTTTCTTCATCTTGTTGCTTTCTATCCTCACTTTTTAATCGAATACCATCCAAACATTTTAAAAGCATGAAGTAAAAACAAAAAAATGATTTCTGATTGACCATTAGAGCTTTTGAAAGCATTCATTGATAATATCATGTTTTGTTTTTGACCCACCATACAAGCATGAAAGAGTCCAGATTTCTACTGCATGCATCGGCTTAGAGATTCTTTAAAGGTTGGTCGAGACCAGGGCTTTATACCTAAAAATTTTTAATGACCATCCCCGAGGTAGAGGCTGTAATTTAGATGACCAAAACTGACGGACAATCAAAAGACTATCTTGCATTTAGTAAGTGACATTCCTTTCCCTTCATTCTTCCTTTACTCCAGATCCTTATCAAGGTAGATCTCTCGAAACATATTTGTGTCGGCAGAAAACTCAAGTCCATTCAAGAATTAAAACTTATAACTGTTGTTAACCTATTCATTTGTTCTTTTTTTCAGCATTTATTAACAACCAAACTGACAGTGTACTAACCTTGTTTTTGTGTTCAAGCAGTGAACACGCTATTCACCAGAATTTATCTTCTCAGATCAATTCTGATAATTCATTATTCTGGGGGCCAGTATAATTCAATTATAAGGGATTACCCCCATCTTAATTATACAGCTTAGAGTGTACTCAATTAGCTGCTGAGTGCATAGGAAAACTTGTCTTAATGAAAGTTATCTACTCACTTTTCTAGTATTGGGAATCAAACCCAGAAGCTTCTGTATACGAGGCAGACGTACCAACCAATTAGACATGAATAATTCTTAATGGCTACCATAAATTGTAGCGTTTAAGCCTAATTTCGAAGCTTAAAAATATCTTTCAAAAACTAAGGGACAAAAATATGGCAAGTGTAAAATATATAAAAAAACTTGACAAGAATTTTGAGCAAAATAAAGTATAAGCCTAAACAAAATTTTTGAGCAAAATAAACTATAGGCCTAAACAAGAATTTTTAGCTAAATAATAAACTATAGCCCTAAACAAGAATTTTTGAGCAAAATAAACTATAGGCCTGAACAAGAATTTTTAGCTAAATAAACTATAGCCCTAAACAAGAATTTTTGAGCAAAATAAACTATAGGCCTGAACAAGAATTTTTAGCTAAATAAACTATAGCCCTAAACAAGAATTTTTGAGCAAAATAAACTATAGGCCTAAACAAGAATTTTTAGCTAAATAAACTATAGCCCTGAACAAGAATTTTTGAGCAAAATAAACTATAGCCCTAAACAAGAATTTTTAGCTAAATAATAAACTATAGCCCTAAACAAGAATTTTTGAGCAAAATAAACTATAGGCCTGAACAAGAATTTTTAGCTAAATAAACTATAGCCCTAAACAAGAATTTTTGAGCAAAATAAACTATAGGCCTAAACAAGAATTTTTAGCTAAATAAACTATAGCCCTAAACAAGAATTTTTGAGCAAAATAAACTATAGGCCTGAACAAGAATTTTTAGCTAAATAAACTATAGCCCTAAACAAGAATTTTTGAGCAAAATAAACTATAGGCCTAAACAAGAATTTTTAGCTAAATAAACTATAGCCCTAAACAAGAATTTTTGAGCAAAATAAACTATAGGCCTGAACAAGAATTTTTAGCTAAATAAACTATAGCCCTAAACAAGAATTTTTGAGCAAAATAAACTATAGGCCTAAACAAGAATTTTTAGCTAAATAAACTATAGCCCTAAACAAGAATTTTTGAGCAAAATAAACTATAGCCCTAAACAAGAATTTTTAGCTAAATAAACTATAGCCCTGAACAAGAATTTTTGAGCAAAATAAACTATAGCCCTAAACAAGAATTTTTAGCTAAATAAACTATAGCCCTAAACAAGAATTTTTGAGCAAAATAAACTATAGGCCTGAACAAGAATTTTTAGCTAAATAAACTATAGCCCTAAACAAGAATTTTTGAGCAAAATAAACTATAGGCCTAAACAAGAATTTTTAGCTAAATAAACTATAGCCCTAAACAAGAATTTTTGAGCAAAATAAACTATAGGCCTAAACAAGAATTTTTAGCTAAATAAACTATAGCCCTAAACAAGAATTTTTGAGCAAAATAAACTATAGGCCTAAACAAGAATTTTTAGCTAAATAAACTATAGCCCTAAACAAGAATTTTTGAGCAAAATAAACTATAGGCCTAAACAAGAATTTTTAGCTAAATAAACTATAGCCCTAAACAAGAATTTTTGAGCAAAATAAACTATAAGCATAAACAAGAATTTTCAACAAAGAAAAATTCATAGGCCTAAACAAAATTTTTTCGCAAAAAACAAACTATAAGCCTAAATAAGAATTTGAGCTCATAATAAGTGAGCAAATATATAAAGACTCCAGCAAGTATGTATCTATAATCTGCACCTATTTCTTATAATCAGCTAAAAAGATCCAGATACTTATCAACTATAGAAACATTATTGTAGGACATTTTCCCAGCTCTGTTAAAAGGTCCATTTGACTGCTACTATTGCCAAAATGGTGATCAATGAAAAAGAAAAACAGAAACCATATTCGCCAGATGGCCAACGTGGCTGTAATTTACAATGAAAATAATCCTTCAATCACATCTTTTTAATTTTATCAAAGTAATGGTTGAACACATTCATAACTTGTGTACATTTGAGGACAAAAAGCATTACTACTTAATGAGGCTCAGATTAAAATTCACATTTTTCTGACTCGCGGCATACATCTGACGTTTCGGAAATGCCAGTCAGATCAAAGAAGGTGGGGTGGTGTATACAATGGGAAATACACTTTTCATCAGAAATTGAAGCTCAATCGGGGAGTGCGGATTATCTATGGCAGCCGATTTTACATTTAGAATTATGGTGTATATATATATATATATATATATATATATATATATATATATATATATATATATATAGAGAGAGAGAGAGAGAGAGAGAGAGAGAGAGAGATTGAACGGAAAGTTATGGTTCAGTTTAATTTTGAATAGAACCCCCTTCACCCAAAACACTTGAAAAACCTTTCTGAAAACTTTTTACTTTAAAACTTTCTCAAAACCCCATTGGGTATACATGCCAAATTTGTTTGGACTGTACAAATAAATGGAGGTATGACTTCAGTTTCACATGATATTTACATTGTGAATAGAACTCCATCTCTAAAACATTATTAAAAGTCCAAGTTCTTCCCCTAGGTTCACTAAGTATGCATACCAAATTTGGTTGAGCTGCACTAATGCTCAAGGCGGAGAAACAGTGACAAACACATAAATGGACAGTCCCAGTCGTTTTACATAAGAAGACTGAAGATTTGCCATCACAGTCAATAATTGAACAACCATAGCATGAAAATTTCAGGTCAGGTACAAGAAATTCCATCGGAGAATAAATATGGTCAGAATAAATCCTATTTATGACATCACTAGTGTTTTCCACAGGAGAACATCTAAAATAGAGTAAAGAAACAGCTAGATCCTGGAAAATCTAGATGCTATAAATAAACCAATGAAATTGAGGCCCCTAAAAGATCAAAAATTCTTATATTTTAATTCAAAGAAGAAAAAAAAAGGAGGATATTTAGAAGGGGTGTAGAGGAATACTGATGCCAATTTTCAAGTCTGTAAGCTAAACGGTATGACCAGGACCACTGGGATACGCAAACACACATATAAAAACGGATAATAATTTTATAATAATTTTATGGCTACGTTTGTTGAACAGGATTTGATACAAAGTTTTCTTGCTATTAGGAACTTTTGGGAGGAAATTTTCAATAGAGCAACTCAAACTTGGGAGCAGGAACTCAAATAAATTTCATAAGGTCTTCAAGAGTATCAGCCAGAATAGAAAAAAGGGATGGAGTTCCTATGATATCTGAGATGGTATATTTGTAAAGGCAATAACAGCCAGGGGTAAAAGATTATGGATAATATAGAGGGAAACCCAGTTACACTCATTCAAATCGAGTTGGAAGCTATTTAATCTATAAATAGTATCTTTGCCAAGAAAGTAGTGCAGGTTTTACAAGTATATGTTACCCAGCATTCTCACAAGCTGTTCGATGGCCAAGTTAACATAGAAACCTAATTCCAATATCCCGGTTCAGCTGAGCTCCATTTTGACCATTTCCAGAGTGTTTTGGGGCCATATTTGGATTTTTTGAAAATACAAAAATGCAAACCTCGGGAAACTTCCCAACCGTATAAAAACAGTATGAAATCAAATTCCAGGATAACACATGTTTGGGAATTTTTGACCATTCTTAGTGTCTTTTTGGCAGTTTGGGGGCCATTTTAGGCTTTTTTTAAAAAAACAAAAAAAAACACTAAGTACAGATTTCAGGAGATTTCTAAAAAAAAAAAATAAATAAATAACAGTGCGGATATCAGATTCTTTACTAAGTTTGGAGTATTTTTTACCATTTTTAGTGTCTCTTTGGTAATTTTTAGCTTTTTTCAATACCACGGTGCAGATCTTGTAAACTTTCCAACCCTATAAAAATTTTGGGGAGATCCTGATAAGAAAGCAGCCATCAATGGTTAGCTGATAATGAGAAACTTGACCAATGCCCAGACACACTGACTCAATCTTAAATTAATTCTGTTTATACTAGAGTTGAAAAAGATACTACTAACTACTGTTTTATACAGGAGCCTGATGAAGGAAAAAAAAACATTCATTTTATATAACATATTCTTATCAGCATAATCTTCTTTGTGAATGCACTTAATTCAGTGGAGAATAATAATCGCATAGATCAAACATTATACAGTGAACATTTCTGCAAATAACTGACAGGTTACAGACTTATTGACCTGCATACATATATATATAGAATATTGACAGCACTGATATCTACGTCCAGTTCCTGCTACAACTTTTATTTAACGTTGCAATAATTGGAAACCAACTTCCAAAACGTACATTCATGCATCTACGACACACCAATAGAGCTAGAGGGCTGAAAATTAAAACACTTACTAATTTTTATGTCTTGAAAAAAAAAATTTTTTTTGTTTCTTTCAGAATTCTCGCCATAAATAGGTCTTGTGTTTGGGGTTCAATTTGCAATATATTCATGCTAAATTGATCCCTTTATGTTCGGGCAGTTTTCACACTCAATTTTTTTTGGTGATCACAGCCCAACAAAAGGAAAGAGAAGTAACTTATTCATTGATCACCTCTTCCTCCAATTTTTTCCCCAATTGATCACCCTAAATACAGCATGTTGCCAAAACACATTGGTCCTATGATGGTTTCTAATGAGTGACTAACCAGACCTGTTTATCAACAACAGTAATAAACTAATACCAACTATAACAAAGACAGACTGATACTAATGAAACTCACTTTTTAATAAGCAGTTCCTACTACTCCCTAAGGTTTGCACAAACAAGCCTGAATAGCTTTTAACAGATAGGTGAAATCTACATTCAATGAAAGCATTCAAAAGATATCACTTCCTTTCCAATTCCGATCACTGCTACTAATATTATCAGCCGGAATTTTAAACACCAAATGAGTATATCTTGAAATGGGTTAATGTGTATATTCAAGTTCACATTAGTGTCCACCCATGATAAGTGCCCAACGAGCCACCCATTACAAAAATGGTTTTATGTTGTATAAAATTATTTCAGTCCTTCCTTCATTTGAGGCCAAAATTGAGCCAGTTGTCACGTGTCGTAATCATAATGTTGAGAGTTCAAGCTTGAGGATAAATCTAAAAACGAGCCTTGTAGCTTTAAAAATAGCGAAAATATCAAATTTTGAAAAATGGCTTGTTCACCACTTATGACCGCCCGTCCGCCCACTCATAGAAGTGTACGTGAAGAAACAGTTATAATAAAAACCAAAAAAAAAAGATTGCTTAGTAAGGTTAACAATAGTATCCAGAACAGCTTTCTTAAATCATCAACACAAACTAACCATAACTGATTAGGACCACAAGATATTTTTGTTTTCAAGTAGAATTATTTAAAAATAAAATTTATGCAAGCTTTGTTATCGGTGGGATCCTTAAAAAACAAAAATGATGCCTAGCAAGGTCAATGATTGTGTCCGGAACTGCTTCCATAATCATCAATACAAACCAAGCATGACTGATTAGGAACAAATGGTACCTTGACATTTAAGAATGATTATCTAGAAATAATCTAAAATTTGATGCCAACTTTAAAAAGATCTTTTTTATGGGATCTAAAAATAAGAAATAAAATATATACAAAAGAGATGCTTAGCAAGATCATTGATAGTGTCAAGGAATGTTTTCTTAATGTTTCATTATCAAGTTATTGTGCTAGCTTAATTAAAGAGTGTCAAGTCTTCAGAAAGCAACTTGTAGCAGCACAGGTACAGCTAGATAAAATCCCCAAGTAAATGTGGCTGCCGATCTCAGTATCTCTTCTTTCCTTTGTCTTGTCAGTCTTAATTTTGGCTTCCCACTGATCATAAGCCACAAAAGAGAAAATCTCCAGCATAATCTTTCTATACTAAGCTTCATCTTGTAATACTAATCATCAATAAAAACTAACCATAACTTATTATGACTATACGATACCTTGGTATTCAAGTGAAATTATATAAAATTATATAGAATAAATGATATGAAGTCGTGTGATGTGAAAAAAAAAAAAAAAAAAAAATTCTCCCTTTCTTCACCCTCTCTCTGTATCCTTCCTTTCTCATGAAAGCTACAAATTGCTCCTACATCCCACTGGAACAAGAAAGAAAGAAAGAAAAATATCCTTCTCTTGATGAAGGGAGAGAGACCCCTTATTTTCAAAACACAAAATGAAACTAGGGCGAATAAGAAGACAAGTGAAATTACTCAGAAGCTAGCATTATCTTTTCCTACTAAGCTTTATCTTGTAGCACTTATTATCGGTACAAACTAAGCATATCTAATTGGGACTAAAAGGATACCTTAGTACTTAAGTACAATTATCTCGGAATAATCTAAAATTTGATGCAAACTTTTTTCATTTTATTTTTTAATGTAAGATCTAAAAAGAAAAGAAAAATAAATGATGCTTAGAAAGGTCAACAATGGTATACAGGACAGCTATCTTGATCATGAACCTAAATTAACCATAACAGATAAGGACCACAAGACACCTCAGTAGTCAAGTACGACTATTTAAAAATTATATAAAATCTAAGCAAGCCTATTTTTTTTACTGTGTGATCTTAAAGAATCAAGGACCATAAGTTCAACGGTGTGTCCGTCATCTGTAAAAATAAGAGGAGGGAAAAAAAGCAAGTAGTCTTTCACTGAACCAATCTTCATACTTGTAAAATATTGGCCGTCCCACCGACACGTGATTTGAAGATATAATTAATACACAAGAAAGAATCCAACCTTTGAAAATCTGGTGCATTAATTTGGAAACATTCTGCGAGTATTATTTTCAATAAGAATCATAAATAGCCACTTTTGGCTTTTTTTTTAAGGCTAAAGTATGGACTTCGGACATTCTATTCTGACATCATAAAAAAATCGATCAGAATTGACGTTCTTTCAAAGACATCATGCCTTCTCTTTTGACATAATAGCAGCAGGTAGATCAAAAAGAATACCCATTTCCTTCCACTTACTGTTGTTTAAAATAATCAGGACCAACCGATAAGATGCATTTGTGAGTACCCAAAAACAAAAAACAAAAAAAAAAGGCTTAACAAGATCAGTGAGAGAGTCCAGAATTCCATTCTTAATCACCAACCCAAATTAACCAAAATAACCGATACGGGCAACAGAGCAGCTCGGTATTCAAGTATAATTATCAAGAAATAATTTAGATTTTGAAGCATGCAATTTTTTCTGTACTACAGGATCTAAAAAACAAAAAATCTAACTAGGGCTGATAAGGACCACAAGATACCCTGGTATTTAAGTGCAACTAAGGCTGCGCTCATTCGAAAGGGGCCTGGACTTTATGGTGTGCCGAGCAGCCTGCCATAACGGTCATGTAAAATAATACAACGGCTCCAAAGTCGTCTGGTTACTTCTCAGAGTTTCCAATTTAGATATTTTATATCTGAATTCAGATAATCCTGAGGAGCAGAAGTCAAGGCAGATAATTTATAACAAGTATAACGAAAGATCTACAATTTTTAAAGCTTTATTTATTTTTATTAGATTTCTCAAGAACCGCTGATCCAATAAGCTTCAAACTTGACACACCTCTGCCTAGTGTGCTGATTAATATATTTGGTGAATGTTGACTTCATACAATGGCCAGTTGTCAAGTAATTTCAACACATTGAGAATCACTAATCTAGATTTTAAACTCAACACTGCACTGCCTTTTGTGCTGACTAATAAATCTGGGGCATGTCAACTTTGTACAATGGCCAGTTGTCAAGTAATTGCAGTGCATACACAGAGATTTCTCCAATTGTTCTCAGATTATCAAAAATATCATGCACACCTAGACACTCAAAATCTCTTCTAGAATTTGCCTTGAAGAGATGATTGACATGTTAGTTTTGATATATATGGAATTTTTTGCATTTTTATTCACGTCTATAACACTATACATTCGGAAACTACTTCAACAAGGTAGAGAGTGGCAGCACATGACAAGTACTCAACGAACCATTTTTAAAAAGACAATATTTTTGTTATTTTTAGAGCTACAATCATCGATTTTTTTTACTTTGAAGCTTGATCACTCAACATTATAATTCATGAGAATACAAGTTTCAAATTAAAATTCAAATTTAAATTCAAATTAAAAAAACTGAGCATTGAAAATGAAAATGAAAAAAACCATCAACTTTTTAAAAAATGGTTTGTTGGCCACTTATCATTCACAGCCACTCGAATGTTTCATCAATACTGATATGAGGAATGATACTTCCATGGGTAAGGAAGACAAAAAATATCTCACCCAACGAAGATGACCATTATTCTCAAAGGTGTAAAACAAGGATTATGACTCACCTGCAATGAAAAGAAGAAAAAAAAAGTCAATGAAAGAAAAAAATTATTTTAAAAAATGAACATAAGCTATGGGAACCATAGCCATTTTGTACAGGAATTGCATTTTTCAAAACTGTCAACATAAGTTTTTAAATTGGTGCAGCTGGCTTCTATGTTAACATGCATACCGGCTACACCAAAGAAGCTAAGAAGTTGAAAATTCCAACATTTACTCATTATGTCAACAAAAATCCTTTTTTTTTCTTTCTTATGGAGACCCCTCCGAAAATAAAATATAAAAAAAAAAAAAGGTTTTTAGTGGGGGTTCAGATTACAATATAATTTCATACTAAATTCATCTTAGTTTATGCCCAGGAGTGTCCACACTTGTTCTTTTTGGAAATTCAGATTTTTTTTAGTGATCACTGCTCAACAAAAGTTGAGATAAGTTACTTATCCTTTATTTCGATTATTATGCGGACCATCCTCATCTTGGTTGTTTTTCATACAACGTTTCGGCCGTTGTACTCTACGGCCTTCATCAGGTATCATCTGGTAGGTGTGGGGAAGTAACGAACCGAACCCTTTATTTAACCGATGGGGGTACATTGACCGCACTCCCCTCTTAGCATTAGTAGTATTGTTATTGTCTCACACTGGGATTGAACCTAGAACCATCAGATTAATTGCAGTAATTTTGTCTGATTCTGTAACCACTACGCTAAGTGTCCAGATATAGTTACTTATCTATTGATCACCCTCAACACAGCAAAAAGACAGTCAGCTGACAGTTTCCATTTAGTGACTAATCAGACCTGTTTTTTTTAATGTCTTTGTACTCAATGACTCTCCTCATTATTATATAAATAAATCAGTTAGGTGTTCTAAATTCTTTCATCCATTATGCAAGTAATTTGATTTATTAAAATTTCAGGATTCTGACTCATAGGCGAAAAATTAATGCTTCTCTACTTATTTGTGCATTATGGGAGAAATTTCATAACAGAATCAAAATAGAGGGTTCCTTTTATACACAAGTGTATTGGAAACGGTCAGCATAGGTTTTTTTTCAGTTTTTTAGCTGTTCTGGCTGACTATGTATGGAACATGAATCCTGAGTACAGGCTGCACTAATGGAGTAAGAGAACTGAATATTCAAACAGATACTCTTTATTATGTCTAGAAAAAAATGGTCTTTTTCATTTTTGGAAAATTCTCTCCCTAAGTGAATTTTTATAGGGGGTTTCAGTTTGCAATGTAAGTTTATGCTAAATTCGTCCCTTAGTTTGTGTCTGGCAGCAATCACGCTCATTTTTGGAAAATTCAGAGTTTCTCGTGATCTCCATCCAAAAATAAGGCAAGAAAAGTTACTTGTTCATTAAAAAAAGCTATTTTGGCTAACCTGTATTCAAGACACAGATTTACACTATTGCATGAAATCATCCTAACGATGAGATGATGCCTAAGGCAAACTAGTGACTGAAACTTCACACATATAGTTGAATGCATAATCACAAAAACAAAATATTGAACGACCATAGCCATCAAAGATGGCAAAGGGTTCTATCTTGTTTTTTCTCTGTATGTGTGTATTTGTGTGTATATTCCAGCACTCGGGGCCATACCATTTTGTCTACAGACTTGAAAATTGGCACCAATACTCACCTAGACACCTAAAAATGTTTTGGGGAGTTTGGGGGGAAAAAAAAAAACTTTCTTGCGCCTTATTTTGACAGTGTTTTTTTTTACTCTATCTTAGATGTTGTCCAGTGGGAATCGCCTGTGATGTCATAAATGGAATTTATTCTGACCATATTTATTCTCTGACTGAATTTCTTTTTTCATTTCACAGGACTCCAAATTTTGACCCTACTGCTGTTCAATTATTGACCTTGATGGCAAGTATTCAAGTTTTTTTTTTACACAGTGAAACCCGGGAATCATATTGTGCACTAATAAATATGGTAATTCTCTTATGTTTGTATGTTTCTGTTCTATGGGGGATTCTATTACTAAAATCCTGTCCATTCATAATGTAAAAATTGAAGTTCCGTTGTTTTTGTTGATTCCCCAGATGTACTTGAATGTTCATTCGACCAATAATATATTCTGCCATCTCTCACGTGGGTCAAAAAAGTCAGTTCCGATCAACAAACTGTACTGACTAGACTCTGGTGGCAAATCCGTTGTACAATTGATATACCAGCGAGAAAAACTTTCAGCAAAAGCAAGCATCCCAAGTAAATGGTTACTAAATTTAGTTTAATCTACTCAGGGTAGACAGAATTACCAATCAATG
Organism: Thysanoteuthis rhombus; assembly: GCA_963457665.1. NCBI lineage: Eukaryota > Metazoa > Mollusca > Cephalopoda > Oegopsida > Thysanoteuthidae > Thysanoteuthis > Thysanoteuthis major. The sequence goes on along the minus strand of OY735240.1, from coordinate 21,737,558 downwards.
GTTTGCAAGGTTAGCTGGTTAATCAATAACCTGATGGCAGTGGTTTCGAAACTCGAGTCCATGAATCCCTGGGGGTTTGACAAGAGATGCTTGGGGGTTTATAGCAGTGTGTCCACTAAATCTGACTCTGTAAATCTTTTGGCAGAGAAACAACATAATCTATTGCAGAGTTATTGACAGACATAATTATGCAAGATATACAACACCATATACAATTCAAATAAATGTAATTTATTTAGAATAGGTATGATTTTAAGGGTCAGAATAGTTTCTTATATTAGTTTATTGATGGTAGACTAGAAATCAAAGGTGAAAAATACAGGTCCACCAGAATATTACCTTTAGAAGAGGACCTTGAGTCTTCAAAGTTTCAAAACCACTGCTCTTACGGTAAGCAAAATGGTATGAGTAGATATTTACTGGAGTTAGACTAGTTTAGTACAAGTCCAAAATGGGTAGGCACTAAGTGTGTATTGAATTTGTTATCATCAGCCTTTCAGCGTTCGTCATTAGACATACACCTTCCCCAACATTCGTCAGACTTTTCTAACATGTGCTTCATGGAGCTAATACTTTCTGAACTCGTCCAGTTCATCACACCATCTTATATCTTGCCAGACACGTTCTTGCATATGATCTCTGAGGATCCAGGATGTGAGTCATGATGTCCAGAGGTTGCCTGCCATTCTTGAAACATGGCCAGCCCATTGCAATTTGAGTTTTCTAATGGTTTCTATATCTTTCACTCCTGTTTTTCCTCTAATGTACTGTGCTTATTCTGTGATCTCTTCATATGATGTTGAGAATGATTCTTTTCTGTGCTCACTGCAAGGTTCTTGACTTGAGGATCAATCTTTTGGTTTAGGTTCCATATTTTCCTCTCCATGATTACTCAAAGTAGATATTTACAAAGTATTACAGTTTGATATAAAGCCACTAAATAAAGAATGTCAGGATCTATATTTAGGAGATAGTTTATGAAACACTCTACCATTGCTTGATAACACCCTTCTTATACAGATTTTTATTAAGCATTCATTATTTGCTCACATTGTGCCCGTCAAAAATCTCAGGGTTTTTTTTACGTTATTTGTGAATAGATTCATGACATCGCTACAAGCTCATTCAGGTAGACAACAACAACAAGTTCGACATCCATACTGTGTCTTCAAAGATCCGCAGCAGGGATGTTGACACAGTTGCTTTAAACTTCTTCAAACTGAGCTGGTCCAGTCTCAGAACAGAGTCACTAATGTTATTGGCAATTTCAAAGATAGAGAGAATTCTTGGTTGTAAAAAGCTTCAAGTATTTTTCAAATAAGCATACAAATTCTTACATTTAGATTTCTTCACAAAGCGGTCATTCTCTAGTTTTCAGAATAGGATGTTGAGAGAAGAGCATATCAGCAGAGCTCTGGTACAATGTTGTGGGCCTCAAAGCCCTCTGCTACAGGTGGCAATTTTGGCACCCGCAGCCCCTAGCGGTGATTTTGGCAATTCATTTTCGATCTCCAAAACTCGAGACATTTATGGAGTCAAGGTTTTCACAGTGATCAATCAAAATTTGGGAAATCTGCCTTCTATAGTTTCACAAAGGGTCATCAACATTGTAAGAGTTTTTAAGACTATTGAACAACTTGCTGATTGCAATTGTTTCATCTTTTCAGCCAATTCACTATTTACAGCCATCATTGGAAAATTCTGTTTACCACGATCACGTTTAGTATATTATACCAAAAGAAAGCCAAAGATTGAATTGGCCAAACACATGTTAATAACCTCAAACAAGAAGGAGTTGAATCGTCTGGAAAAATCTACTTGCATACCAAACATTACAATATGGAATGTACTTTCCATTACATCAACTTGGAAGAATTTAACTAATTATCAGAACGTTTAACACGACCATATTTATACACTGTCATTATTTTGCACTCAAATGACCCAATATGACCTTTAGCTGAAGAACAAAGCACCTATCGAGTCACCCTGATTGACAGGTTATCATTAACATTATTCATAGTTGTCACTTAAATTTGATATTACGAATCTGGTGATTTAGAAATTTCGAAAACTTGAAATTAAATTTCTGGTGTGAATTATTTCTAACTTGAGATGTAAACGTAAATACTATATGCTTATAACATCATTAGTGTCATAGATTAAGATTAAATTGTATATTATTATTTTTTCAATTCTGCTCGCATGGAGTTTTTAGCTGCATCACTTACACACAAACATAAATTTTCAGCAGTCAGTCACATAAGTTTCACTCTTTATGGACCTTTAACGTTTCCACTGTGATTGTTTCATATGGACAGAGAAACATATATACAAACCAATTTGATAACACCGGTATTTATACGTAGAGATTAACAAAGAGTTTCCTTTTTGCTAAGTCTACAATCCAGTATCTCTTCATTCCACTAAATGTATATGCTGGTACATACAGACATTTTATTTCTTGAATTATTACACCGGGTCCAGTATCCTGGTATTATAACTAGGGCTCTGTCAACCGAAGCTTGATATGGACAGTTATGGGGCTTGAGTGAGTTGCAGTGAGTGGTAGTTCTCCAAATACCCTTGTAAACCATGTGCCATACTCAGGAATATACAATGCATACATTTTTGCAGAAAACTAAATAGCAGAAAAGATTAAAAGCTTCGATTCAGCATTCGACTGGTAAATGTCCTACCGACACTTTTACCGGTCAATTTTCTCTCAGCTATACAGTACTACTCGGTATTAGCACAGGTATTGCATCAAACAGGCAGTCTATCTAGGCATTTAGTGCTGAATGAATAATCCATTTTTATTCCCAGAGTTCATTTAAATAACAATAACACAAAAAGACAATAAAGTTGCTCTACTGGTGAGCCAAGGGTGACAGAAATATCTTTTCACCAGTAAAAGGGTTAACAATCGAAGTAGAAGAGTACCAAGTCGCTGTTCTGATGTGGGCAATGCCTTGTAACCTTGCTGGTTGTGTGGTAGAGGATATTCTCTCACTATCATTATCTAAAGACCATATGGACAAGTGCAATTGCTGAAGGACTCTTGTCTTCCTTTGTGTTTATGAAAAGCAATAAACGTGTGCACGATTACAGGAGTGGAACATATAAACATCCAGTGCAATTATATTACCAGGGCAGCTAGATAGTTGGACAGGTTTCCGGCCGAAAATGGCCAAATGCCAAAATTGTTTATGAAAGCAATTATTTTATTCTCATTAAATCAGCATAATTAATTTTTTTTTTTTTTTTTCAATTCTTTTATTTATACTATTATTTGCTTTCATCTCGATTTCTCAGTTGCTTTTTTATCGTAACTCTTTCGGTGACGGCTTGAGTATTAAAGACGCAATTAAAAAAAAAAAAAAAAAAAGAGACAGAAAAATTAAGATGAAGTAATACACTAACAACTCATGATTGTTTATGAATATTTGCAATACTGCAGTACGCACTAAAAATGAGAATTTATTGAAAATACTCCCGCAATAAAGTCGAAACAGCAAAAAATTTAAATATGGCCAAATCAGAAAGGTTTATGGCAGAATGCTTTTCAAAATAGCCAGATTAGGCCATAAAATTGCCAGAATGGCAACCAGTGTATAGAAAAAAAGGTTGATTAGCGATAAGGTGAAGAATAACATTTGTTTTGTGAGTGTGTGTGTATGGTTATAGTTTACTCAACTGTGGCATCAAGATGAGCACATTGCTTCTTCCAGATGTTTGGTCAAGAATAGATGTATACAGGTCTGGTTAATCACTCAATAGAAACATCTTTTTGTAACATGCATTGTTGGGGGTGATCAATAAAAAAAATTGGGAGGAGCAGGGATCGATGAATGAGTTACGTCTCTCGCCTATTGTCAGGCAGTGGTTACTGAAAAACCAAAATTTAAAAAAAACAAAACAAGCCTGAACACTGTTGGACACAAAGTGAGGGAGCAGTATAGTATAATCCCCAGAGATCAAGAACAAAACCAAAGCAGGCAGAATACAAGATAGAGGGACAAACTAGACAAGTTAAGAAAGTATTTGCTCCGCAATGCCAGTGATAGAGAGGTCTGGCGAATCCAGGGGACGATCCAAGACCAATGACGGACATCAAAAGACTAATGATGATGAAGCTTATTCTAGTCTGGCACAAGGACACTATATTAGTGCACCCAGTGACAATCGAACTATACTAGCAATTATTTACAAGTCCATCTTGTTAACAGCCATCAATGAATTTGTTCACTTGTTTGAAAATAAGAAAAAGTAACTAAAAAACGAAAAAGATACTCCATGTCATATTTGATAAAAGACATATATACATATTTATATATTCCATTGAACAGTATCAACATTTCTTGTCAATTTGAACTTCCAGTTAACTTCTCCAATTTTCAGGTGTTGTCCTTTATCGCAGGTTTGAAGAAGTGTATGAATTTTCTCAAATTCCAGTTGTTTTTAATTATCCTAGTACTTTTGACCATTTCTGGTCTTTCTCAAGGTTAGTTTTCAAGTTGCATAGCTTTGTTCATCCCAGTTATCAAATTTTTACTGTTTTCATCATCTAGGATTACCTACACTTCCGTTAGTAGAAATGTGGTTGTATTTCATTTATTAATGAAAACGCCCTGAACTTAATCACTTCTTCCGTAGCCTATAGTTCACGCTTACACAAAATTTTTATTGAAACACATTAAAAACTTTCAAAGATATTGTTTGGACAGACATGAAATTATTGCAATATTATGTGGTTTGCACATATATCTATGGATATGGGCATGGATTGGCTATGAAATTCAATCAGTTTTCTGATACCTTATTGTCCATCCCTTCACAGAACTTCATTGGAAACTTTTTGAGATATCATGTGGACAGTCACAAGAGTATCTAAATCTAATTTTTTTTTTTTAAATGGAAAAATCTCTCTCAATCAGACAAAATATCCTGGATCCACCCACAAATATTACTACCTCTTCCTTAACCTATCGTCCACCCTCCTACAAAATATTGAATTTCCTAGAGTTATCTTGGAGATATCGCATGGACAGACAGATGGATAGTAGGAAAGATACCAGACAGCCATGAACAAATACATATATCTCTCCTTCATTGATAGAGGTAAAAATTATCATTTAGAAATAATAGCATGCACCTTATGCTCTACAAAGTGTCTCTAGGAGGGAAAAAAATAGTCTCAGCTAGATACATTAGAACCTACTCCCTGACCATAACGGCCATAACTATCATAAACTGTAGCGTACATGTCAACCTCAAGATTTTTTGCTCTAAAGCAGTTTTAGGCCTATACTTTTAGAAACCAGATCTATCATAATAGGTCTCTTCAGTTTTTAACTAAGTCTGGCAAGTCATGTATGTAGGTTGCACCGATGATGATAGAGGGCTGAAAACTTAAAAATGATACTCCTTAATATGTCATGACAAAACGATATTTTGTATTTTTCAAAATTCCTTCTTGAAATAGTTTTCTCATTTTTTTAGGGGGGGGTGGTAATTTACAATGCAAACTTATTTTAAGTCGGTCAGTAGTTAATGCATGCTTGTTTTTTTTAAAATTCAAACTTTTTTGTGATCCAACTGAAAGTGAGAGAAGTAACTAAGACTCGAAGTAATCACCCCTTATTCCAATTTTTTGATTGATCACCCCAAACACAGCATGCAACCTAAAAAAGGTTGGTTATGCAATGATTTCTATTGAGTGACTAACCAGATCAGTTTTTTTTTTTGTTTTTTTTAAACATATTTTACACAAACCGTAAAAGTCAACCCCAGGTGTTTTGGGGGATGCTTTATATTTACCCTTCCAGGATTTATTTTCTAGAATCTACACGAAATTTAAGAGCACCCTCAACTAATTGGGAAAAGCATGAACATATCTGAGAAAAAATTGTCTTTTTAAACAAAAAGCTTTGCAGATCATGACACAAAAAAATTTGAGAAATGATCTATTAGTATTTATATCATAATATAGTACTACATTTACCAGTCAATATAGGACAAATTATTGGAATATAGAACATTTATAAGTTTATATAGGATATAGGACAATGAATTGAAGTATAGAATTGTCCTATAAGATGGTTGGCACCATTACCACACACACAAGGTTTCTTAGGGAATTCTCTACAGAACACCTCCGGTCACAGAGCAGTTGAGGATGTACTTAGACATGGTTGAGCAAATGGCTTGGATGTTTTGTCTATTATGAATCCAATTAAAACGTTCCTTCTTCCTGTCTATCTAAGAAATCTTTATCCAGTCAAACATACCACAAAATGATCAGCACACCTAATTAGCAGAAAGACTAACAACCAGATGGCTGTAGAATCACACAAGGGCAGATTAAAAACACCGCCGGCCATGCAGAGACAGGTGATTTCCCAGGCAATGGCAGATTCTACAGGCTTCTTCTTCTTCTGAGGTAATCACGACAGGATATTCTGCACATTGATCAAATGATTTAACTCATGGAAGTGTTTTTTATTTTTACTCTTCAGTCTTGTTGACATGAAGGAACTTGAAAGGAGTAAGTGATTGACCAGGTAAAATCAGTATATTGACATGGAAGAATAAGACGAGGACTTATTCCGTATTACTGTAACAGTCTTTAGAATAAGAAAACTGATCTAGTCTGGCGACTTCTGTATTTTTAGTTACAATTAAATATGAAAATAATTAAGTACTAGCTCTAGATACGAAACCTTAAATACCAAACATCACTTCCTTTACCTACAATTAATAAAAGCATTGAACGCACTCTCACTTGCTCATTGTTCCAACTTTCTTCATCATTACTTTTCTCTATGATAAGTATCATTTTCGCTAGTCTTCCGGCCAATTCAAACTTAACCATTTTGGCCACCATGACCAATCACTATACAGAATATTTCCAATTTCGTTTCACAGATGTTGAGGTATATCTTGTAAGCTCAGCTACTCAATCGGGTCTTCCCTCGTGTACTCACATCTCCGTCACCTGTGAATGGAATGACAATGCATTTACCACACAACAGTCATAATTATATTCCTTCTACTTCTCATTTCAGGAAGAGCACATGGCTTAAACCCCATGTGTTTCTGTGACTTGAATAATCTTATCATCATGTTTTTTTCAGCATCTGAAAACGGCCCCCCTAGTCACTCATTGCAATCACAAATTCAGGTGTCGTACATTACTCCCAACTTGGCAGTTATGTATACCATTGATAATCCAGTCTCCATAATTATTCCTTGGTCTTCAAAATACCAAGCCTCATGGATTCAAAGCATTTCAGTTTTCTCCGATTCATTAACACACAGCTACTACAACTACTTTGCACAGAGCTCCTAACTTTCGCTTAGATGCTACCTTCTATCTTCCTCTTCAACAAGCTCACAATATATACCCATTCTATCACAGATCCTATCTCCCTCTTTAATAGCCTAATAACCAACTCTCTCTTTCTCTATTAAGATGCTAATAACCCAACCTAATCTAAACAGGCCTCTTCTGTCACTATCAATCTTAATAATGCTTACATGTATTGTTATAAATGTCTCATCATTAGATGTACTTCTTATTCGTTGGTCTGAATTTGTCTTTCTTGTGTGTCTTTATCACAATTACGATTTTTGTTTAATCCGTCCCCCCATATATATATATATATATATATATATATATATATATATTAGCGTGAAAATTCTACCTTCTGTCAATGTCACTATCAACAACCCTTCAACATTTATCGTGATGTTACAAGTGATGATAAACTCAAAAACCATGGACTTTTTGTCCGCGGCAACTAAACCATCTTGTCGCTACACAGAACCAACCAGCATTACTACTAGCCCTCACACACAAAAGGAACCATCACACTAACACTAGTAATGGTCAAAATTGCCTTTTGCTATCTCTCAGACAGGCTTACAGTGTGTTACAGGATGATTAGCATGAGTAATTAACTCAAAGTCGAGCAACTATATGTCAGCTCAATCACACAAAGGCTGTTTGAAAATACTGTTGACCATGGCGACACAAGTGATTTTCCTTGCAACGGCAGTTCCTGCAGTCTTCTGAGGTAATTACCACAGGAAATTCAGTACATGAATCAAATGACTTGCCGACACAGGGAAGTGTTGTTTTTTTTTTATCTCCTTGATATGAGAGGACATAGAATGAGCAATTGGTTGACCAGGTAAAAAATGATCAATACAGGCGTCCCTTGTTATAATACGGTTGTTGGGGTCCAAGAAAGCTAACCATGTCATAACCATAATTTTTTTGGAGCTAGATTAATATATTTGGGTCCACCATTCACCAATGTTTGAACCAAGCACATTAAAATGGCGGAGGGCTGGATATTGACACAGAAAAAAAAAAAAAAAACCCTTTTTTAATACGAGCTTTAGTTTGGACAATCCCATCTCTTCTTCTCATCATAGATGTTATCACAACATTTTAGCCGATTCATTTTACAGACTTCTTCAAGTGAAGTCTCCAATATTCCAAAGAAAAGAGAATCTTTTTAATCAGATATAACTTATTACACCTTAAAATGGCAGATTTGGTTGAAACATTATGTCAACATCAGAGACGAGGAATTGTCCTCCAAAAGTTGGTATGTTAACAACTCTCCTCAAAGTAATACAGTTTTTTTGTTGTTCCATATGAGTCATCATTCCACAATTGTAGTAAAGCATAAGGTGCCCCTTATGCTGGCTGCAGCATCCGTAATCTCAGCCCAAGCTTCCTATATTAGAGGTTTCTCTGTCTCAGCTAGTTCTTCAAAGTTTGAGATACATGAAGAAACTTTGAGGCGATATGCACCCAAACCAGCATCACTCACTTCAACATACCCTATTTTATCCATAATTAGAGAGAGAGAGAGAGAGAGAAGAGATGGATTCATGCCCTTCCAAGGGATATGTCTTAGTCCCAGTCAGAGTTTGAACTTGCGTCCATTTTCTTTACTGCTAACTTATTGGCAGTTCCTACAGCTGTAGCTATAATTGCAATAGTCCTCATAATAGGAAGATAGATCTAGTAATGGTCAAGACTTTTACTATTTCTAAGACAGGCTTACAGTGTGTTAAGATGATTAGCACACCTCATTAACTCAAAGGCAACCAACCAGATGGCAATAAAATCACACAAGGGCTGTTTGAAAACCACCAACCATGCCAACACATTTTCCCATACAACAGCATTTTCTGCTGGCTTCTTCTGAAGTATCTAACATTTATCTGAGATCATAAAAAAAAACTCTATAAGTCACAAATATCAGTTCTTGAAAACAAATTAAATTAAATAATATCTGATTTCCACCAAACTACTCTACCAATTCAACAAATAATACAAATCGATAAAACATATATATATATATATATATATATATATATATATATATATATATATACATACACACACACACATCCAAGTATATATCAGTAATTCAATATTCAAAGTGTGATGGGTTTATTTCATAAAGTGCTCTATACACAAACATTTAGTTGAAGTAGAGCTTTAAATATGGAAAAGTAATGGAATCACTACACAAACATTTTTATGTCTAGTCACCAAAAGGGCACAAACATATATGAGTTAGAGTAGCAAATCTACCATTCCACCATAGCCATACTGAAGAGTTGAAATACAATGAAACAGTCCTCTGTGGATGACACAATTATTAATTATTATCATATACATATATATATATATATATATATATATATATATATATATATATATATATGAAGGACTGGATGTGTGAGATCCAACAGAATGATTATAAATTGTGTTATATTATACAGAAACTTATTTGAAATGATCTCCTGTCATTACATGGTTAATGCATCACTCATCCTAGACAACTTAAAAAGAATAGATAATTTAAGAAAAAAGGGCTGCTGCAGAAATCAAACTGGTGATGCAAAAGCCAAAATACTTGTTTTCACACCAAATTCTCATCTCGTTTATTCTCAGTCTATTTACACACACACACACATATATATATATATATATATATATATGTGTGTGTGTGTGTGTAATACTTTTCAATGAGTGTACAGTTACTACACTCCGATCGTACTCAGAATTGCACAGGAGCAACACGTACATCCTACGCAAAAGATACAGATACTCTGGAAGTGCTGATCTATATATAAATAATCCCTTCCAACAGGTACTATGCTAGTAGAACATATTACCCTAACAATATTGAACTGAAGAAGGTTGGAAATCAGTTTGGGAACCATGTGAGCGTGAAAGGATTCAGAAAGTTATTGATCCAAACCAGTGGTTCCCAACCTTTCCAAGGTCATTCCCCACTTTTGATTACTAGTTACCCCCCCTCCCTTCCATCTAAGTTGAAACAACGAATAATTTCAACTAATTTTATTTTGCGTATAATTAGACAGTTTTATAATGAGAGTTTAATTTTATAATCAGGCAGCTGCTATTGTGTATTTGTTATTCAAGTTTTTATCTGACAAATATGTTGTTTAATTATGATTTTAAATGAAAAACGATACATGCGTATCCTCTGAATGACTTCTGGTACCTTGTATGCTGATTAATCACGCACTGCTCTAGGTTCATGTACGTCAAAGCAAAGATTACCGCTTTGTCTGTTGTAAAGGCTGCTATTGATTATTAACTTATCATTAAAGAAATCAACAGACATCTTTATGCCAAGACAATGAACATGTGCAACAAATACAAACAACTGATTAGCGTCCTGGACCAATAAAACAATAATGATACATGTCGGTCATGGTCCCATAGCGACAACGGCCAATATAGAATAGATAGAGGGAGCCTGCAGTATTGACCTTGGCAATTTAACAATTAAAAGACATAGAAGAGATATTCTTAACTTAGGCGCACTGAAAAGAGATAAGGGAACCATTCCCAACCTTATGTCAACAGATGCCAGAAAATCTATCTTAATTAAGTAATTTTTGTTTATCTATCTATATACGTACATCTTCTGAAATGTTACTATCATTTTAATTACAAGGGCATTTCCCCCGTTCTAAAGGTGGATATTTGAAAGACTTTATGGGGTGCGTGGTCGTCTGTCTTGATAATAATGTAAAATGATTTCCATCTGTTGAAAGGAACTATAGCTTCAAAATATTTCGGTCCCTTTTGTTGTCACTCAAGATACTGGAAACGTTTAACAAAATTAGTCAAGATCGTTTTTTTCAGTTTTCAAGTCAGTCTGGCTGACCATGTATGCATGTATGTATGTATTACATGGACCGATAAAGCTAGATGGTTGACAATTCAAACCATTACTCCTTATTATGTCAACAATAAACTTTTTCTCAAATACCTCCTAAAATAAGTTTTCAGAAGGAGGTTCACTTTGCAATGTAAGTTCATGCTAAATTGGTTACTAGTTTGTAATAATGAAATCATTCCCAACTTTGTGTCAACAGATATCAGAAAATCTATCACAACAAAAGGGAAGAGGAGTAACTTATTCATTGATCCCCCCTTCTGCCAATGTTTTAATTGATCACCCTCAACATGGCATGCAACCAAAAGATGTTGATCGTATGACAGTTTCAAAGTACATGTTTGAAAGACTTTGTGGCGAGTGGAGCTGGTCATATTAGTTATGTAAATTAATTTTCTGTCCATCATTCGAAACTATGGCTTCAAAGTATTTTGACTATTTCTCTTCAATGTTACCACATAAGTAAGATATGTTATATCTATATTAAGATCTATAGCCAATTTAGATTTATCAAGTCCAAATTTATATCTATAAAACATCTATAATCAGTAATTACTTGTTAATTTTTTTAGATTCCTGATGAATAGCTGATTCAAAAAACTTGAAACTTGACACAGCACTTCCTTGTGTGCTGACTAATATATCTAGCAAATTTCAGCTTTGTACACTGACCAGTTGTCAAGTAATCGCAGTCCACACATACAGACAGATTTGTATTTAGATGCATGGGTATCTGCCTGAGGGATATAAACGGTGCGTTTGCCCCCCCCCCCCCCCGGGCCTTCTCACCAATGATGGTAAAGGTGTATGAAAGTTGGAACCTTATAGAGAGGCTGGGGATCAAGGGGTCACTATCAACAGTGACAGCCTAGGATGAGTCACAACTTCTGCACTCTATCCTCTCTTACGTGACAAGACCAATATCTGGATATATCTTAATTCCCTCACCCCAGGATCATATCTTTTAACCCCTCCCTGAAATAGCGACACTCAGGGTTCATGGGTGGTAGCAGATAAAATTGCAAAGTCTAACACTCCTTGTTGCCAACTCAAAAGATATTTTCATGCTAATTTGACTATCAATAAGTGCTAAATAAAACAAATGGCCCCCCAAAAGGGCTAAAAAGCCAAATAATAGCCTAAATGTTTAAGCACTTTCATGCTAATTTCCTGATTTTAGCACTGCCAAATTTTTATTTATCAAAGGCAGAATTCCATTTGAAGACGGAGATTTAACATCCATGTAGATGGTGATTATTATGATCCTTAATTTTTTCCCTATCGGGAATTTTAACCATAATAAAGGTGTCCCGGCTATCCAAAAGTAATGTGTTCCTATGAAACCTTTCATAACACGGAATCACATAAAACGAAGAAGCAATTATCATTCATTTGTATAGGAAAAAATTTTGAGCACTCCCAGACCCAAACGACAAATGATAGAATTTAAAATGAGTTAGAGAAATTTGATAAAAAAAAAAAAAAGAACAAAGAGATCCTAATCCTTCATTACACGAGAACTTCCTTACAAAAAAAATCTCTGAAAAACTTCGAACAATTTAAAGCCTTGAATCCCTTCTGATATTACTTATGAATCATTTCAAAATACTGTCTTGGTAAAAAGCAAAATAATTTGAAAGGAGATGAAGGTCACAACATTCCAAAAATGAAACTGCCTTACAAGGAAAAATTTTAAAGAATTTTAAAAAATTTTAAAGAATCCCATTTACTCAAGTGACGAACAGTGGGTTAGAAAACCACCACCAAAACTGTCAACATAGGTTTCTTTGGTTTTCAAGTCGGTCCAGCTGGAAATCATCTAAAACTGCTGTCTTGGTGAAAAGCAGGATAATTTAAGAGGAGACGAAGGTCACAATATTCCAAAAATAAAATAAAACTGCCTGGCAGATAAGAATTTTAAAGAATCTCATCTACTTACGTGATGAATAGTCTCTAAGAGACAATTAAACTATCAAAATAGGTTTCTTCAGTTTTCAAGTTTGGCTGGCTGGCTATGTATGTATGTATCGTGCACACAGGCTGCACAAACGGAGCTAGAGGGCTGAAAATTTAAACATTTACTCCTTATTATGTCTAGTAGAAAGGGGTTTTTTTTTTTTTGTTTCTTTTAGAAAAATCCCCCCAAAACAGGTTTTTAGTGAAGGGGTATCAATTTACATTGTAAGTGTATGCTAAATTGGTCATTAGTTGGTGCTAACTTTTAAAAATTCAGACTTTTTAATGATCCAACGAGAGGTGAGAGAAATAACTTTTTCATTGATCACACCATACCCCGATTTTTTGCCTGATCAGATCCCAAAACAGTATGCAGCCAAAAGACATTCACGTGATGGTTTCTTTTGAGTGACTAACCAAACCTGTTTTTCTTTGTCTCTGACAATGGATTCTTCCACTTAAAGATAACAATTTATTCGATTAAAAATATCCCCTATCCACTCTTTGACATTGTAGACTCTCCAACTGAAATGAATTCAGAGCACTCTTATCTCGAATAATCATCTCGTAGAAATTTAAATATATCTGAATTTATTCATGGGGAGAAACTAAGCGTTGGAAAAATCTTAAAAATATAAAGGTCCTCGGTTGGAAACTGTTATATTTATAATTCTTCATTTATGTTCGTCTCTTGCAACTGATATAATTTAGAATGCTGAAGAACTACCAGAGAGACGATTATTTGTTAATTAGGACCGTTAAGTCAAAGATACCGGATTTTTTCATTTTCTTCATTCCAACCATAAACTTCTTGGAAACGTTGGATGTTTTTAGAAATTAGGTACCCAAGAACCTGTATAACCATTTTCTTTCTAATTACTCAAACATTTCTGAAGTTCAATATGTTTTGCATATTGTCATATGATGTTTAGTAATGTAAACAAAACCATCAAATCAACCGTATCTCATCATCATCAGTTTTTTAACATCCGTCATTGGACATAGACCTTCCCCAAGATTTGCCACAATTCCCTTTCATGGGCATCGCGGAGCCAGTATTTCCTGAATTTGTCAAGTTCATCTCTCCATCGTGTGTTCTGTCAGCCTCAGCTTCTTATGTGATCTCTGGGGTCTGTTGTGAGTCGTGATATCCATCGGTTGTCTTTCATTCTTACAACATGGCCTACTAATTGCCATTTGAGTTTTTTAATAGTTTCTATGATGTCACAAACACCTGTTTTCTTCCTTATATACTGTGCTGTCTTGTGATCTCTCCATGTAAGGTTGAGCAGGCTGGATTTCTAAGGTTTTGTAATATTGCCCAATCTCAGCAAAATCAGTCAAGTTTGAGAAATTTTCCCAATTGTAAACAAAAACATTTTTGCTTATAAGATGTAAGCGAACAATAGGGTTGGCCATAACACACCATTCCCCACAGCCCGGTAGAATCTCTCGACAAGCCTACATACAAAATTCCATCGGAACATATATAAGGAAAAACATAGTTATCCGAATGAGAAAATGAAGACAACAAAGAGAGCAAATGATAGTCCCTTGCTTTTTCTCCCTCCCGCGAGGGGGGGGGGGGTGCAACAACAACAATGATTAGAATTGTTTATTTCTTTTTCATGCCGTTTGCTCTCGTGGTCAAGGAGAGAATACACTCAAAGAATCGTGATGGAAACCATTAGCACCGTACGACACCATACGATCCAACCTTCTCTTGTACTGGTATGGACCCGTCTTGGGAGCCAAACTCTACTACAGGCTCTTACATCTCTTTTCAGAATGTATAGCAAATGCATTAAAAAAAAAAAAAAAAAAAAAAGCATGACTAACATCTTGTGTTGGGGGTGATCAATTAAAAAAAATTGGAAAAAAAGGATGATCAATGAATAAGTTACTTCTCTCACTTTTATTGGGCAGTGATCATTAAAATTAGAGTCTTATATTTTGAACAAACAAGTGATAGGACTATCAGGCATAAACTAACTGACCGATTTAGTATAAACTTACGTTACATATTTTGGGCAGGAATTTTCCAAAAACAAAAAAAAAAAATATTTGAAATGAGTAAATGTATAAATTTTCAGCTTATATACCCCAAGGATAGCCAAGAAGGATCACTTAAAAACTGAAGAGACTCATGATGACAGTTCTGATTGATATTTTCTGATAAACTACAATACCACCAGCAATATCAGTCCTCCCCACATGGGTATCAAAAAATGGGGTGCAAAGGGATGTATTTGCACCCTCCAAGGAAAGCATTACTTTCCATTTACTCCACTCACTTACAATAACAAAGTAATAAGAGAAATCTACACAAAAAGACATCTCTAAACAATAAAACTTCCTGAATTTGTAAATTATTTTCATTACCATATTGAACAAAGAAAAGATCATTGTCACATGCAGATAATTTATGGAACACAAGCAGAGAGCAGCTAATTATAAAAGAAGAAACTGGATTCTTCTTAAATCTTCATACTAAGACATATTGGTAGCAACTTCTTTTACTATTTTACACGACTTAACCCCGTTTTACAAACAACAGAATTAAAGTTCTAAAATTACTTCCCAATTTCGAAACTTGGTTTTGTTATATCTTTTGATTCCTTTGGGCTATTAAGAAAAAAATAAGAACTTTTCAGATCCTCTATCTTGACTCTTTCAGAAAATGCATCAATTAGGGTCCTCCAACCAATGGAAAATTTTGACCTTCATTGAACATATCTTTGGTCCCCACCACCAATCCTTCGGTCCCGCCCTTGGAAAAGTGGCAGCGGACACCTATGGCTCCCCACATAAATCAGTCCGACAACCACAAGAATTTCAAGTGTGCTCTTGTAATTTAGCTGGGTTTAAAAGAAGTGCTAACCCATTAGTTGATGTAATATCGGCCTGGTTCCTGAATATAGTGGCACAGGTTTTGGAAAAATACTTGGAAATCAAGTCATCCTGGAAATCTGAGAAATGGTTTCTTGGGCACTTGTCAAGCGCAGTCACTCATAGGCATATTTGTATACTAAATTTTTAAGAATAGAAAAAAATGGTCCCATAGAAATTCCAATACATCCATTAATTAGTAATAATACATACACTTAATCTACATCCATATTAACTTGAGTACTTAATCCTCAGCTATATTAACCTGAACAACTTCAGGTGATCTTGCTGGGATATATCATTGCATGAACCTCTTTTATCTGTAGATATCCCTAATCAATAAGAAGTGTCAAACCATTAGTTAATGTAATATCTGCCTGGTTCCTGTATATAGTGGTACAGGTTTTGGAAAAATACTTGGAAATCAAGTTATTCTGGAAATCTGAGAAATGGTCCATTTGAAAAAATTAAAACAGCAACTTTGGCTTGAAAGCTGACTAAACCCCTATAAAGCTAACTATAATATTAATAATCTAAAAAATATATTCAAACATAATAATTAGCAATATGCGTTTGTACTCTTGGCACATTAAGGGATGCAACTCATCTATGATGACAAAGGTAGAATCTTATGTTCCGATGATGTAGTAAAAATGCTGAATTTAAAGAATAATAAAAAATAAAAACCTAATTTTTAGAAATTAACAAGCTTGCCCATGCTAGGGTCAAACTACATTGCTTCATTAAAATTTGATAAGTTAAGAAAAAAGGAATTCATTTCCCCTAACAATATTATTCCAAAACTACGTATCCCGTCTCAATCCCTTGAATAGTTTGAAATTCAATGTTTAGAAAAAAAAAAAAAATAGAAAACCTTCCAAATTTGAAACATACAAAATACTGCAAGGAGCAGTTTTGAAATCAATCATCTTTTTCTTAAATCTCTCAGTTTTCTTACCTATTGAATATGCAAAAATTAATTTATTGTCTATTTGGTGAAATGAAATATATCCAATTCTATTCTATTCATCATATTGAAGGAATCTGACACGGCCATTTTGTTGTGGTTTGACTTCATCAGTTCTTGTGTATGACTCATCAGTTTGGTGAGGTAAGATTGTAATTGTGTAAAAACAATCTCAACTATAGAGATTAACAATAAAAAAAATCTGTTTGTGGTCAACAGGATTCTATTCTCCAAGCTCACTGCAATGTGATTCTCCATTATACATATATCCTCAGGGATTTCCAAGTAATACTATACAAAAAACCAAAATTGTTTGTTCAAAGTTGAGGAAAAGATATAAACATACGATGATATAAAATATTGTGGTTGGAATTGCACATGAAGTGATTTTTCTGACTCAACATAAGTTAGTCACTAAATTCCCACACTATTCACTCTATCCTAGATATTCCCTGTGGTAAATGCCAATGATGTCATAGACAGAATTTATTCTGACCATATCTATTCTTCAATGCAATTTCTTTCACATGACTTCAAACTCTGACACAACAGTTGTTCAATTACTCACACTGAAGGTGAGTTTATATAATTGTGTCTATGGTAAAATTGTTTTCATTTAACTTCGTTTCAGTTGAGTCGTAGTTTTCAGTAATCTAACCACACTGTTGTTAATCGAGGAGTTCCCGTAATTAAAGAACAGCTAAAGAATCTTGTCGAACAATTTTCTAAGAATGCAGTCTACAGGGTTTTCAGGAAATTTGTTCAAAAGTTCAGGCAGGCTATAAAACAGTAACTCATGATAATCTCAGACTTGGCCCTTCACTTGGGGCAACCTCTAAAAAGAACCTAGAGATAACAGCAAAGTCCTTTATCTTGGAACAAATGAAGCCAGAGGAACGGTGCGGAACGAAAAATGGTTGTTTATTTTTAGCCAAAACTGTCCTCTAAAATGGCTAAATTTTGTATACCTTTGATGTTATTTAGATTATGCCCAATCGTCGAAGTATATTTTTTTCTCTTTTTAAATTTCGATTTCACTTTGTTTACATAAATATTTAATTGTACAAAATAGTTATTTTTTTTTATCTTTGTTTTGATTAAAATAAAACTTTCGGTCAAATTAGAACTACATATTTATTTATTGCTATAAAAAAAAAAAGTTAGAACTTGACAAATTTTGCTGATTCAGCATAACATGTATTTTTCAATCATATAGATTAAAATCAGCTGTCATAGATTTCTATTGGCAAATCAGGAGAAATAATCAGCCAGATCTAGCCGAAAAATAGCCAATTTGGCAACCCTACAGGAGTTATGAAGCAAATAAGATTTGTCATTAACTTTTCCCTCCCATTATGTTGAACCAATATAGACTAAAGGGTTCACATGGTTTGCTTCAAAAGCCTCACTCATCATCATCATCAGTCTTTTAGCGTCCGTCATTGGACATAGACCTTCCCCAGGATTCGCCACAATTCTCTATCATGAGCGTCACGGAGCCAGTACTTCCTGAACTTGTCTAGCTCGTCTCTCCATCTAACATTTTGCCGGCCTCGGTTGCGCATGTGGTCTCGGGGGATCCATGTTGTGAGTTGTGATGTTCATCGATTGTCTGCCATTCTTGCAGCATGGCCAGCCCACCGCCATTTGAGATTTTAAATGGATTCTATGATGTCCCTAAGTCTTGTCTTTTCTCGGATGTACTGTGGTGTCTTGTGGTCTCTCCATGTGAGGCCCAGCATAATTCTTTCATGTGCACATTGCATGGTTTTCAATCTGCGGGTCTGTCTCTTGGTTAGGTTCCATGTTTTAGCTCCATAAGTGACAATTGAGAGGATGCATTGGTTATACACCCTGCTCTTTAGGATTAATGGGATCTTATTATTTTTGAAGGTCTCCCTATAAAATAGTAATTCATGATAATGTCAAGCTCAACCCTTTACTTAGGCTGAAAGTTTCTGGCCCTTACTGTCAAAAAAGGTTTCTCCATTTTTCAAGTTGGTTAGGCTGTATGTGAACTCCTGGGCAAAAAAAATGGGTCATATATGAGTGGGTTTGGGCTATTTTCTTGCCTAGAAGTATATAAGTCTCACAATGTATCAATGGAGCTAGAGGGCTGAAAATCCAAACATTTACTCATTATGTCCAGAAAAAACATTTTTCGTCGATTTTTTTTTTTTTAAATTCCTTTCCCAAATAGATATTCAGATGGGTGGTTCATTTTACAATGTAGATATATGCTAAATTGGTCACTGATTGTGCCCACTTGTTTTTACCAGAAACTCAGACTTTTTTCAGTAAATCACCACCCAACAAAAGGCAAGTATTCAATGATCAGCCCCTTTCCAAAATTTTCAATGATCACCCCAAACAAAGCATGCCAAAAGCCCTCGGTCACTTGACATTTTTTATTGAGTGACTAACTAGACCTGTGTGTAACAAATGAAGAGAGGAGTTCCAAAGCAGATAAGATTTCTGGTTGAATTTCCCTCCATTATCAACAAGGTTCACAAAAAAGATCTTGGTCAGGACAAATGAAAAAAGGTTGTCCTTAATCTGCTTCTGCACACTAGTGATCATATCAAAGAGTTGAGATCCCGAGGGTGGTGGAGTAGACAGCTGGGTAAATCAGTTAGAGAGGCCAGAGGGTCATCAGACACCCCCAACCCCCAGGGAGAGACATGTAACACTGAATAGACCAGAAATAACTGCTATCTGAGCCCTTAACATCCAAAATCCATTGCTGAACATGATAAGAGACATGTGTTCTTGAAAAACTAACAAAAATGTGTCCTACGCAGTAAGTGTATTATTGACACAAATGATTAGGGATATCTACAGATAAAAGAGGTTCATGCAATGATATATCCCAGCAAGATCACCTGAAGTTGTTCAGGTTAATATAGCTGAGGATTAAGTACTCCAGTTAATATGGCTGTGGATTAAGTACTCAAGTTAATATGGATGTAGATTAAGTGTATTATTACTAATTAATGGATGTATTGGAATTTCTATGAGACCATTTTTTCTATTCTTTAAAACTTAATATACAAATATGTCTACGAGTGACTGCGTTTGACGAGTGCCCAAGAAACCATTTCTCAGATTTCCAGGATAACTTGATTTCCAAGTATTTTTCCAAAACCTGTGCCACTATATACAGGAACCAGGCAGATATTACATTAACTAATGGTTTGACACTTCTTATTGATTAGGGATATCTACAGATAAAAGAAGTTCATGGAATGATATATCCCAGCAAGATCACCTGAAGTTGTTCAGGTTAATATTGCTGAGGATTAAGTACTCTAGTTAATATGGCTGTGAATTAAGTACTCAAGTTAATATGGATGTAGATTAAGTGTATTATTACTAATTAATGGATGTATTGGAATTTCTATGAGACCATTTTTCTTAATTTTTAAAAACTTAATATCCAAATATGCCTATGAGTGACTGCGCTTGACAAGTGCTCAACAAAGCATTTTTTTTACAAAGTTGATATTTATTTATTTATTTTCAGAGCTACGATGCTCAGGGTTTTTTTTTCAGTCTGACCACTTAGACTCAGAATACAGCGTTCAAGCTTCGAAGTAGAAAAAAAATAAAAACCTGAGCATGGTAGCCCTAAAAAATAATGAAAATATCACTTTTTAGAAAATGGTCTCTTGGGCACTTATCATGCATGACCACACATATATATATGTGCATGTGTGTATGTAGTACATATGGTACAAATCAGGCTAGCAGTACAACATAATATAATAATATATTAATAATATAAAGCCACTTCTGATATGTAATGGATTTATTTCATAGAGTGCTCGATACATACAACTTTTTGCTATTGAAGTTAAGTTGTTTTAGAGTAGATATGGAAATAAATAGTAGACTGTCGATTCGCTGCACAAACTAGCTCATGTTTCTGCCCTCTTCGGGCGTCATCAGGTGAATATATATGAATAAAATGTCAGCCTCTAGGTATGAAGTGAAAGTTTCAATCCTACCTTGTGGTACTGGTAGGGATATTGGATAGTCAATAGCCATACTGAAGAGTTGTAAGACAATGAAACAGCTGTCTGTGGATGACTCAATTATTTGAATATATATATATATATACATATATGCATATATTGCATCTCATCTAAAGATTCCATAATGCAGGCCAGCATCTCACACTGGCAAGACATGGATGATAATCCTAGATCTTAGTTCACAAGTCAATCAAACATTATATATATATATATATATATATATATATATATATATATATACACACACACACTGTAATCCATTTGGTAAGAATGTCTACACATGTTTCTGCAGAGTGAAAGCACTTTCTTCACATTTACTTACATCAAGAACTGATAATAATTCACTAATTCGAAGCTATTTACAATGTGAAATAAATGTTTACATCTTAGCAATCTCATCTGAGGTTTTTTCAAAAAGTGATTGAACTTGTTCAACTGGAAGAGTTCATTGTTTCAAATCGTTGGTAGGAAATATTTTTATCCGCAAAATGGACAGAGAAATGAAGAAACGGAAAAAGCCACAACGTTCGCTCTAATGATAGCTGATCAGGGATTTCACAGATAAAAAGATGTAGACAATAACGTATCCTAGCGAAATCAGCTGAAGCTGCTCAGGTTAATGTAGCTTCCAAAGCAATCATTCTTAACTAATTTGCCAAGTTTACCTCCAACATTCCTGTAATGAATCAGAATATCATTAATCACCACTGATCATAACAGACTGATTACAACACTGTAACAAAGTTAAGGTTTTTCATGTGCTCTGATATTTGTATCCATGTCTCATTCAAACACCTGTTGAAGCTGTTCACATTCACTCCACACTAATGCTCTTGAGAAAGGCATGAATCTTCTTATCCCAGCTATAGGTAAAATAGCGGTGTAATCTGGGCTCTCTAGACTTGGGAAGGCAAAGTCTAGGAGAAGGACAACTCTGATTCCAAATCAGGATGTGGGGCTCTCTTAAGATGGTTTGGTACCTAATCCAACATCCTTCAGTCAGCTCCTGCAGCCAACGTGATGTCAAATGGATTGTTCTTGGCTTTCCTCTGGACTACGAAGCCGAGCGGAGATTGATGACTTAACATTCCTTAGCCCTTTCCCAACCCTTCCACGAAATTTCATTGAGAACTTATCGAGATATTCCATAGACAAACCAACAGATATGAGTGAACAGTGTACCTCTTCTAACTCAGCTGACCGAGGAGAATAAGCTGGAATATCACCAGCTATGTTAGGGCTATGAACATAAATCAGTTTGGAAACTGTAAGAATTTCAAGTGTGCTCTTGTGATTTTGCAGGGTCTAAAAGAGGTGCCAAATACTTTTGAGTGAATGTATTATTGACATAAACGATTAATCTTCTGGTGTTACAGAATTTTTGAATTCCTGTAATTAACAGATACGTATGAAACAGAAACGATTACATACACTAATATATATTTGTAACAAAATAGCTGAAAAGCTCTTCTCGTTTGACACTCTTCATGAGATGAAACGCCAGAAAGTAATCCAGATGTTTTTAAAGTGTTGTTTAAAAGATTCGAAATTACGTCACAACAGAGTCTTGAATCATGATGCTTTCTGATTACTTTCTAATGTTTCATCCTCTGAAGAGTGTCAAATGAAAAAAAGCTTTTTAGAAACTATTTTGTTCGGTGTCATAATATATATGTGTTGTAGATATATATTGGTATGCAACCCACACACAAGAGAATCATGCTCAACCTCACATAGAGAGATCACAAGACAGCACAGTATATAAGATAGAAAACGGGAGTCCGAGACATCATAGAAACTATAAAAAAACTTAAATGACAATGGGCAGGTCGTGTTGTAAGAATGACAGACAACCGATTGACATCACGACTCACAACATGGATCCCCAGAGATCACATGCAAAACTAAGGCCGACAAAATACAAGATGGAGAGAAGAATTGGATAAATTTAGTAAATACTGGCTCCGCAACGCCCATGATAGAGGAGTGTGGCAAATCCAGGGGAAGGTCTATGTCCAACAACGGATTTAAAAGACTGATGATGTCGTAGACGCTGATCACAGGAATTTAACAAATAATCAAAAATACATATGATAAGTAAAGAAAGAGATGTATGCAATGAACTGGAGAGCTCATATCTCATCCAATGCTGAACACTAATTAAGTTGGAAAAGAATTCTTAGATCCACCCCAACACATTATCACTTCTTCCTTAGCTTATGTTCCACCTCTTATTGAAACTTATTCAAAGACATTACGCAGACAGACATGAGCCAATGCATAAACGTATGGAAGTCTCTCAATAGAATCCATCACGCGACCAACATCTTTTGGCAGCATGCCAGATTCAGGGGAGGGGGGATCAATTAAAAAAGTAGAAAAGGGGTGATCAATCAAATTACTTCTCTCGCCTTTTAGGCAGTGATCATTAGAAAAAGTTAGAGTTTTCAAACAAGTAGACACAAACTAAGAGAATAATCTAGCATAAACTTACATTGTAAATTGAAACCCTGACTAAAAACTTATCATTGGGGAGAATTTTTAAAGGACGAAAAGTGTTTTTCCTAGACATAATAAGGAGTAACTACTTCCATTGATGTGACTCATATAAATAATAGATATATATACAGCCAGCCAACCAGACCAATTGAAAACTGAAGAAACTTTGGTGACGGTTTCTAAAAATCGAAAATATCTCTATATAACAGGAGAAAGACTCAATCTATTCAGATATCTGATATTTTTCTCATTCTCCAAAAGTCATTTTTCTGGTAAGAATGTACAAGAATACATTATTTCTAAAAACCTGATTCTCAGACTGCAGTTCGATAAATTTATGTGGACTACAAAAATTCTGATAATCTCTCAAGTTGTCATTCCTGGTTTTCTTCGCATATTCTCAAGATGTTCAAAAAACAGGAATAAAATAATCACTCAAGAAATGAGTCAATTTATGCTTTTTGCTCAAGATACAAAATGAATTATGTATAGAACTAATAATTTCCTGTGAGAAAATTCATTGATATATTCAAATTTCTGCTACTATCTGTTGCACTATTTTTAGTGATTTTGGCTGGACTACTATTCTTCGACTTCAGTAGACTTTTTTTTTTTTCTATAACAACGTAACTCAGGCCGTTGATCTATGGCAGTGAGTAGACAATGTGGATAGAAAATGAAGAATAAGCTCCCAGTGAGACTCAAACTCGCATCCCTTTTGCCACAGGGAAGCCTGGTTGAATAAATAATAAAAAAAGACATGTCTGGTCAGTCACTCGATAGAAACCATCATGTGACCAACATCTTTTGGCAGCATGTCTAGTTGGGGGTGAACAATTCAAAATTGAAAAAGAGGGCTGATTAATTGATAAGTAACTTTGCCTCTTGCTGAAAGAGGGATCACAGTAAAAAAGTTAGAATTTTCTGAAAAAAGACAAGCAGGCACAAACTAAAGGATAAATCTAGCATAAACTTACATTGTAAATAGAAAACCCTCTGAAAACCTGAAGGGGAACAGAAGAAATTTTTTTAAAAAAACAACTTTTCTCCATACATAAAGAGTAAATGGTTCAATTTTCAACTCTTTATCTAAATTAGTTCAACCATGATACATACATAGCCAGCCAGATCAGCTTAAAAACTGTAGAAATCTACATCGACATCTTTGGTTGATGGTTTCTAATAAACCATGAATATTTATTCAGTGGCTGAGTCCATAGTTTCACAAGGCTGGTATGAAATATCTTCATCAGTAAACCTTAATGTCAAAGAGTCTATTGTTACGAATAGAGAACCAAGAAAATCACCCGGTTCATTATACAAGTAGATTATATACAAAGGAGAATGAAATGAAAATAATCCTAAACAAAGAAATGTAGTCAAGGCTGAATGAGATTTTGTAA
>OY735240.1:21630067-21707567 GCA_963457665.1 Thysanoteuthis rhombus | reverse complement strand
AATCACGAGATGTTCGAATCATGTTTGGGTCAATGCCTTAATATGGATTTTAGAAGCACAAAACCAAGACAACTGAAGAAGATAATAGAACAGAAAAGCTTATAAACAACAAACTTCTTTTCTCTGTAATTTTGTGAAGAGGCATTTTATATAACTTTCTTATGCACAAGCCAATCTCTTCTTTCCATCTTAATTCCATTACATATTAAACCTGAAGAAGGCTGTAGAATAAATCAGCTGAAACATAGTGTTAACATCAAAGATGGAGAGAAGAGTTAAGATTGTCTGGAAAAAAAAAACAAAAAAAAAGTAAAAAAAAAACAGTCAACTCTTTAAAGGAAAAATATCACCTTTAAGTACTATCCAAGAAACAAGGCCTTATCCGGGGCAATGTTGCCCTAAGTCACCTTGCTGGCAGAGTAGATTCTAATTCTCTCAATTTACAAACAGGAAACTGGATCTTACAAATTTTCATAAGCCCAACCCTACCCACAACATAACCAAGGCTGACTGATGGAGTCTAGTGTTTATTTTATGTAACAGTATCAAGAACCATATGTTTTTGGCATTAACAGCTTTTGAGAGAATAGAGTTCCTAGGTGAATGGCTCAGTGGTCAAAGCACTGGACTTAAGGTAATGAGGTTTATAGTTTAATTACCAGAAGCCAGAATAGAGGCCTCCCTCATTTTAATGTGGGCGTTGGTGTCCAAGATAGCCAACCGCATTACAATGGAGCTGCAATCAATTCAGCTATTTTGCAGCTGAATATAGCAACTTTGGAGTTAAATTTGGCTACTTTGGAGCTAGAATAATATTCTATAGTCCACTATCTACCCGCGTTATACAACAAGCCGCATTATAAGAGAGGAGGCCTGTAGAACTTAGATCATCAAATCACCTGGAATGAAGACTGTGAGGCTGAGTTACTTTAACTAAGGATAATCGAGCCCTAATAGAAACTGTGAAAGCCTGGGCTTCAAGGGCTGCAACCAAAGGGCTTCTGCCAACTGTAGGGCCTTCAGAGATTAACTGAAAAGTTGATCCGTTTGTGAATGCTGAATCAAAGAAGAAGTATGCTGGATTATTTATTCGAAAAAAGAATTCAATTAATAAATTGTATATATTTTTGTGATAAACAATAAACGGACTCCAGCAAAAATAAACACTGTACTGTATATATAAATATCATATGACAGTTTGTAACGTCCGAGAACGACTAAAACAGACTTTCTCGTAGCAAATGAAAACGACATTCTCAAGAACTTACAATTTATTTATGCTTTGGAGAAATTAGTTTTCAAGATATCACACAAAGCAAATATTTCAATTTTGATTGTTGCTCGCCTCATAAAAGTAAATTTAATTTTCTTTAACCTTTTTTCCCCCCTTTTGAAAACAACTCACATTTGTCACCCAATAGAAACCGTCATGTGACCAACGTCTTTTGGCAGCATACAGTGTAGGGGACGATCAATTGAAAAATTGGAGAAAGATGTGATAGATGAACAAGTTACTTCTCTCACCTTTTTGTTGGGCAGTGATCACGAAAAAAGTCTGAATTTCCAAAAAAACAAGTGTTTTGCCAGAAACAAATTAAGGTATCGACTTGAAATAGACTCGCATCACAAATTGAAAACCCCCCACCAACCCACTTTTTCTTTCTTGACATAAGGAGTAAATGTTTGAATTTTCAGCCTTCTAGCTCAATAAGTTTGGCCCGTACTGATGACACATACAGGGCCAGACCAACTTGAAAACTGAAGAAAAGCATGTTAATAGTTTTGATGACAGCCCCTGATATCACTGAGGGCCTTGCAATACCTATCGCCAAGGGGCCCACAAAATCTCAATTCAGTATTGGTAAGAGAACGAGAGAAGGCCTGGAGTTGGAGTACCGAATAGGAAATCATCAAGTTGTCTCTTCTTTCTTCTGTTCTTGGCATCACAGCACATAAATACACATTGGAGAAAGAAAATTTTGATTTCATAACGAGGAAAACAGGAGCAGTCTATTCAGGAATAGTATCATTTTGTGAGGTGGGAGAAAAAGAGTCGGTGGGAAAGTAAGAGCATCATACTGAAGGTCACAATGAAGCAGATTGCAAGCAACGATACAGCGATACCTTGAATAATGCAGTCTTGTGAAATACGGTTTCGATGAACAAGAGTTAAAGTACATTCAGATGCCAGATAAATGGTTGGAAGGGGGTCTTTATAAGCTGCGGGGGTGGAAAAAAAAATTGAAAATAACAGGATGAGGGCCAGAAAATGACATAAGACTAAGTACTGATGACTATATTATCAATTGTAGGAAAAATTCAAGAAATTGAGTAAATTTGAGCCCTATTCAATAACATTTGATAAAAAATTCTCTTCTCAAGAAAATTTGACCCTGATTTGAAGAGATCTGCCAAGAAAATTGAGGCTTAAGAAAAAAATATATTTTTCTTATATAAGAAGAAAAAAAATTGTATTTCAATCGTTACATCAAAAAAAATATTTACAGAGCAAAGTAAGAGGAGAAATCTAATGAACTGTGAGGTCATAATAAGATCCAAGGATGGGGTGGTGTTTATTTCCCAAAGAATATTGCTGTACAAATTGATGCAACTAAGTATAAATGAGACCTTGAACAGAGCAGTTCTGAACAACACTGAAAATCTTTCAACTAAAAAAAGCCCGATCCAAATATGCTAAGCCGTTCTCAGTGCTTGGACCAAAATTTTGCAACTGTACTCCAGCCAAGATCACCTTAATAACAAAACTAGTGAGCTACAAGACTCCTCTGAGGAAAATTCCTTGAGAAGATCCCAGAAAACCCACCGGCACCTGGATACTCATCTGTAAACAAGAGCATACCAGAGTACACAGCACGTGGTAAACATTCATGGAACTGACATTGAGGAAGCCACCTTCATATCAAAGTTAATTAAGAACACTAATCAACGTATACCTGTATTAGCTCAGTGGTTAGAATAATTAAATGAAGACAAAAAGGAAGACAGTTCAATCTTTCAAGACCAATGAATTTCATTAATTACAAAGTAAAATGAAGAAAGAATTTCTTTAAATGGGTTGGTTGGATATTCTAATAAACATTTTTAGAGTATCCAATCGAGAGGCGAAACGGTTACCGGTACAGAAGACAGAATTGCCAAACGGAATTAGGGTGACCAAACCTGTTTAACTGCACTCATAGAAGGATATGAATCCATTTCTCTTAGCTAAAGGTAATTTGGGCAGTTGGAGCCCTTTAGCCTCATCAGGCAGTCTATCTTGGGAGTCTGGCTAGCACACCAGTTCCGTGAAACCAACGATTGCTACAAACAGATTGGATCTCTATAGATCATTTGAGAGATTCGATGCCTCCTTTGTCACACAAAACTGAAAAATTAAGCCTGAGGGTTACTTCTCAGATGTATTCTTTTGTTTTTGCTGTGTCATCGTTCTATAAACTGGCCGTTGGTCATTGTGCACCCTTCCCACTTGGACATTGGCACAGCTCAATTGGATCTCGACAAATGTTTCACAGTTATAAGTTTCGAGAAAAAAAATTAGCAGGAGATCTAGAGGGGGATGCTATTTACAGTGCGACTATAATGCTCAACTGAACCCTTCTTTCCAATCAATATATATATATATATATATATATATATATATATGTATATATCATATATACATATACATATATATAATAGCTGGAAACTGCTTGATAGAATAGGTTTCAGCTATTTAAATAAGTAATCATGCGAGCGAATTCAAGTCTTGAGGAATCTGTTTGATAAATCTTACCCGTGATATCATGGGATACATAAATCACAAATATAACCTGTCAAAAGAACTAAGAAGCAAGTGACCGAGCACTACCAAGACGCAATTTTATGAGCACAAACCAGTCAACCATTTATCGAAAACATTTGTTACTCAATGTGATTTATGTCATCTTTTTATTCTTCCCCGAGAACCTGGAGAGTGAATGAGGGGGTATTAAAATATTTCCTTTACCTGTGTGAAAAACGAGATTAAAAATATTCTTGAGCAACTAATGTCCTCTACTCAGATGCATTGAAAGAAAAAAAGCGTTTGAAAGCCGCTAACATAGATTTCTTCAGTTTTTAAGTGTGACTGGCTGGCTATCTACGTATATGACTATAATCAGTATATTGGTATGGACTATAGTTAATCCGACAATACGAAAGTGAAATGATAATATCAAAAGGCCTGCTGTACTAATGATTCCTTTTATTTTGGTGTTTCGTCCAAGTTGGCTTAATCAGTAAAAGATAGAGAATTTCTTGATAAAGAAAAGTTGGGCAAAACGTTGAAATGAAAGTTATCATTTGTACAGCAGGTATTCTGATATTGTCATTCCACTCTCATATGTGTACAGGTCATACTGAAAGAGCTAAAAATTGAAATATCTATTCCTTATTATTAACAAAAGAAATTAATGAAATAGGAAGAGTTTTTCTTCATCAAACAACTTACAGTAAAGAGGAGAGAAACAAAGGTTACAATGGCTGATCAACCAGGAGGCATTCAATGTCCCCAATATCAGATTACTTAAACTTAATTTGCTCGAATCCAACAGACACTTCCAGAATTGCCCACAAATCAAAGGAAAACAATTCAAAGGCCTTTGTTTCATAGTTAATCAGTTTCAAAAACACCGGCTAACTTTTTTGTGCACTGACACACAATATATATCGTAAATACTAAAGATAAATAGTACTTTTACAATAGATGCTTTTCTTTCCATAAACCATAAACATATCCCCATCGCACTATTTTCGGAACAAAAAAACTAAATATTTTTTTTAATATGTTGTGAGTCGTGATGTCCATCGGTTGTCTGTCATTCTTGTAACATGACCAGCCCATTGCCATTTGAGTTTTCTAATAGATTTTTTTATGTCCCAGGCCCCTATTTTCTTCCTGATATATTATGCTGTCTTGTGATCTCTCCATGAGAGATTGAACATGATTCTCTCATGTGCGCGTTGCATACTTTTCAGTTTGGTGGTCTGTCTCTTGTTAGTTCCATGTTTCAGCTCCATAGGTGACTATCGGGAGGATGCATTGGTTGTATACTCTTTTTTAATTACAGTTTTTTATGTCAAAATTAGTTTTTCTACTTTAACAACTACAACAATCTTCACTCAGTTTAAGGGAATAAACACTTCAGTGTTCTGTCCAATCAGATTAAAACCAAACCAATATATAATAAGATCAAAATTTCCCAACCGGGATTAGAAATCACGACCAGGTGATCAGTAAGCAGCTATCTTACCGACTGAGCCAAAGAGAATAGTATTACATGTCTACTAAAATTTTTTTTAGAAATTCTCAAGGTCTCATTTCATTCAAATGAATAAATACATTTATAATAATGAACATATTGTGATTTAAAACCATGATTAGGTGATCAGCAGGCAACTCTCTAACCGACTGAGCCTAACTGACAAGTCGTATATCTACAAAAATTACTAATACGCAAGGGCTTATTTCATTACAATAAATGAATATATTCTTTAAAATTTTCAGTTTATACAATACCTAAGTTGCAGTAATCATCTTAAGTCGGATTAGAAGATCGAGTGGAGTTTGCAGTAACAAAGCTAGGCACTTAATTTTTATTTGAATATAACTCATCCTGAGTTTTGGAAAACATTTCTTCACAGCCTGATACCCTTTTAGCTTCAAGCCTAAAACATGCTTTACAAACAAGTCTTTCTGACAAAATCAAAAATTAGAATGATGACAACGCAGGTTATTGAATATTTCAGAGTTAAAATACATTTTTTTGGAAAAAAATCTCATTTTGACTAAAGATTTTTTTTCTGTAATTTCCGCTGTTTTTAATTTGTTTTATTAATTTTCTTAAAGATAACTATTTTTTTTTCCTTACATCAGGCTCGAATGTTTCCAAAGATTTGGTTTTGTTCCAAATATTTGCCCCATGGAGACAAATCTCTTGTGTAAATATCCTAAAGACATTCTAACATTTATAAAAATGTTATACAGGTCTGGTTAGTATTTCAATAGAAACCTTCATGTGACCAACATATATTGGCAGTGGCTGTGTTTGGGATGATCAATTGAAAAATTTGGAAGAGGGGTGTTACAAAAAAGTTACTTCTATCATCTTTTGTTGGGCAGTTATTACTGAAAAGGTCTGAATTTTCAAAAGAACACATAGACACCTAACTCAGGGATCAATTTAGCATGAACCTACTTTGTAAATTGAACCCCCCACTAAAAACCTGCTTGAGTGAGGGGGGGGGGTTTAAAAAAAAAAGGAAACTTTTTTTTCTAGACATAATAAGGAGTGAATACTTGAATTTCCAGCCCTCTAACTCCATTGGGGCTACCTTTTGGCATCATACATACATAGCCACCCTGCTGAACCTATCGTGACAGTTTTGGTTCACTGTTTCTAAAATGCAAAATTAGCAAACCAACAATATAAGAATAATATCACACAAACACACACATCTACACACACACACGCCAAATTATCTAAATGCAAGAAATTTATAAACAGACGTACATGTTAGACACAGATGTAGAAATATAAGTCATGATCTCAGTTTATGATTATATACACACTTGTATACAAGAGGAAAATTAAACAGTTATACCAGGATGAAATAAGCTTCAGATTGCACAAATTTGAATGCTGATTTCAAAGGCAAGAGCAGCTCTCACCAATTAGGACATTAACACAAAATCTTTCAACTCACATTTTGTTTCATTTAGGTCTTGTTCCATACCAAACTTATCTTTTCAAAAAATTTTGGAAAAAACTGACAGGGAGGAAATGAGAATAAACATAGACGGAGAATATTTCTATGATGTCAGAAAAATTTTTCAAAATGTTGACTGATTTAAATAGGGAAAGCAAGGTAAGTAAAGTAGAAGATGATGTAAGACAAAAGTAGAGTGTAACATTAAAGTCCCCGAAAAGACCATAAGGATAGAGAATGAGGCTCTATAAGATGTTCATAAATACATTTACCAAGGTCTGATGATACAGTTCTGCCTTTTCTCAAAATTGACTTATTTCATTTTCAAACCCCCATTTAAACTACAAGGATGTAAACAGAAATACATGATGTTGTGCATTTTAGGTTCTGCATTTGTTTTAATATTCTGCACATCAGTTTTTTTAACGTCCATCATTGGACATAGACCTTATCCGGGAAATGCCACATTTCTCTATCACGGGCGTCACGGAATCAGTATTTTCTAAATTTGTTTGAACCATTGTTGAGCCCAGAGAAAAGAAGTGCACCAGTGGAACTTTATCTGAAAGATACCCCCTAAAGTCGCGATGAAGTTGCAGAAAAAAAAAAAAAAAATGGAATTTCAAAGAAAATTTTTTTCAACATTTAGAAGAAATGGAAAAAATTCGTTTCCTCCGCATGCCTCAGAGTGCAAACAGAGGAGCATGTTTCAACTCAAAGACAAGACAGAACATTACTCGCACTTTTCAAAAAAAAAAAAAATCTCTCAGCGTCACTCAAAGACTAGACAAAAATCTATGGTTCGAAAATGAAATAAGTCAATTCAAAAAATGTATCCAATGTGCTTAAAGCATAAATTATACTCAAATTTCAGGAGAGGTGGGGCAAAGCACAGAATCCTTGCAAAATTGAAATTCTGTGGATAACTTTTGACAACCATCTCAACTGACACACTTCGCCAAACAGTTACGAAACTGCACACAGATGCAAACTACTGGCTAATGTAACAGTGCAGAATGACGAGCAATTAATTATTTGTATATTAGATTGGAAAAATAGAAAGTAGAAATCTCTTTGCAGGGAAATTAACACCATATGAAGAATAATGTCAAAATTGTACAAGATAAGAATTTTTCAACAAAATCTTTGTGTCACTAGTTTTGAAAAATATGAGATGAAAATTATTTGTTCACAACCGATAGAACCATGGATATTTTTGAATTTAGATAGAATAGATGTTGAGACATAATGTTAAGCTTGTGATTTATAACACATATCTTTCACAACTTACATGACATAATTAAAAAAAGACAAAAAAGGAAAAAAGAGAAAACAGAAAGAAAAAAAGAGAATAAAGAAAGAAAAAAAGAGAATATGGAAAAAGAAAAGGAAGAAAAAAAAGGAAGAAAGAAAAGAAAGAAGGAGAGAAAAGGAAAGGAAAAGGAGAAGAACGAGACGAAAGGAAAGGGAGAAGAACGAGACGAAAGGAAAGGGAGAAGAACGAGACGAAAGGAAAGGGAGAAGAACGAGACGAAAGGAAAGGGAGAAGAACGAGACGAAAGGAAAGGGAGAAGAACGAGACGAAAGGAAAGGGAGAAGAACGAGACGAAAGGAAAGGGAGAAGAACGAGACGAAAGGAAAGGGAGAAGAACGAGACGAAAGGAAAGGGAGAAGAACGAGACGAAAGGGAGAAGAACGAGACGAAAGGGAGAAGAACGAGACGAAAGGGAGAAGAACGAGACGAAAGGGAGAAGAACGAGACGAAAGGGAGAAGAACGAGACGAAAGGGAGAAGAACAAGAGAAAAGGAGAAGGATGAGAGAAAAGAAGGAGAGGAAAGGAAAGGGAGAAGAACGAGACGAAAGGAAAGGGAGAAGAACAAGAGCAAAGGAAAGGGAGAAGAACAAGAGCAAAGGAAAGGGAGAAGAACAAGAGCAAAGGAAAGGGAAGGAAAGAAGAAGAAAGGGAACAAAAAGAAAGGAAAAATAGAAGCAAAGGAGTTAAATAAAAAAGACAAGAGAAACAATACAAAAAAAAATATAAGAAGAAAGGAAGAAAAAAAAAAGAAAGAAAAAAATGAACAAGCAAATGGGGAAAGGAAGAGAGAAGCCGGATGTTAATCAGAACAAAAAGAAGAAAAAAAGAACAAAACCAGCCTTAATTAGAGAAAAGAAAGAGAGAAAGCCAAAGATTAATTTTATTGAAATTACTTTCTATTGGCAACCATTACAGTTGAGATGTACTAACTAAAATCTACTCCAATGTTTGCATGGTTACAGAATAAAAAAAAAAACCTTTTTAAAACATTGGATAGAAGATAGACAGCCGGGTGCCAGGGAGACCAATGGACAGTGTAATTGATCATTTTCTGGAGACGTATACAAATCAGTCTGGGTGCCCCCAAATGCAAAGGGTAGGGGTCCTTGCTTAACTTGTAAACAAGTCAATTTTACAACCAGCCAGTAAGATTTTTTTCTTTTTAAGTAACTTGACCGCAGGTTAAGTTGAAGGCAGTGTTTACTCGCTCCAGAATAATTTGTCTTGACCGAAATACTTACACAAAGAAGATTGACTCAAGCCTAAGAGAAAAGAAACAAGGTGTAATGAACTATGATCTCATTGTTTTACCTTTCCTGTTCCTTCACATGTGAACAAACTATACAAAGAAACAAGGTTATGTAGGGGGGATACATTGATACTGTTGTCTTTGAAGCTTGAGCATCAATCCATCCAAAAATATTCTAAATCCATAGTATATAATCAAATATCAAACAATATGATAATTATAATATTTCACATTCATTAAAAAGAAAAAATACTAAAGAAATACTTTTTTAATTAAAAACTTGCATACTCTATTGAACAAGAATATCCATCAGAGATGGCAAAGTTTTTATCATTTCTTGAATGGGTGTTGGTTTATGTGTTTGAGTGTTCCAATGCTCCTGGCCATACTGTTTTGTCTAGTCTTGAAAATTGGCTTCAGAACTCTACTAGACCCCTTTTAAAAATAAAAATAAATTAAAAAAAACTTTCTTTAAGAAGAAAGAAGAAAAGGAAAGAAGAAAAGGAAAGAAGAAAAGGAAAGAAGAAAAGGAAAGAAGGAAAAGAAAGAAGGAAAAGAAAGAAGTAAAGAAAAGGAAAGAAGAAAAAAAAGGAAAGAAACTTTTATGACATTTTAAAGCCTTATTCTGATAGGTTTATTAATAACATCTAGATTTTCCAGAATCTACATATTTCCAAATGTTTTTTTACTCTGTTTCAGATGCTTTCCACTGATGTCATAAAGAGAATTTATTCTGACCATATCTATTCTTCAATGGAATTTTCCTTATACGACTTCATATTTTGACGTTATGATTGTTCAATTATTAACTGTGAAGACAAGTTGCTTTTTCTTTCATATTAAACTATTTCTTTTCTTTCATTGTAATGTCCATCAGTTGTATGCCACTCTTGCCACATGACCAGCCCATTGCCATTTGAGTTTTTTAAGGGATTCTATGACGTCTTGGATTCCAGTTTTCTCCTTGGCATAGTATAGTCACGATCTCTCCATGTGAAGTTGAGCATGATTCTTTCACGTGCACATTGCATGCTTCTCAGTTTACGGGTCTCTTAGTTAGCTTTGATGTTTCAGCTCCATAAGTGACTATCAGGAGGATGCACTGGTTGCATACCCTTCTTTTCAGGACTAATGGGATCTTCTTGTTTTTGAAGGTTGGGCTTGCTCAGCCAAAGGCTTGTCATCACAGAGTGATTCTCCGCTTGATTTCTCCTTTTGAGGGTCTCATAGAGATTCATTGCCAAGGCACTATCGAAGAACTTTTTTTTTTTTTTTTGAGCTTTTTGGGTCTCTATGGTCATTTTGGGACCAACAATGCCTAAATCTTGTGCAAATATATTTTCAAGATGATCTAAGATGTAAGATCTTTTTTTCTCTTGGATGATCTATCAGATAATTGGTTCTGGTACATACATGGGCTACTGTGATTCATTCATTTTAAGTATGAATATTTCAGAGTTGTCCAATGAAGGAAACAACAGGTTTCAGTAAACAGAATATAAAATGAATAGATGATTAAAAACTAATTACATATAAATCAGGGATGAGCATCAGCAAGCTTTATTTCATATATTTTCATCTTTAATATGAATGTCAGCTTTTGACCCAATAAGTTCAATAGACCAACCTCCAGTGTTTATTATTTGGACCCAAACAAAGCATTTATTGAACCTTTGGATATTCCCATCAGGGGTCGATATCGAACCACATCAGAGAAAAAAAACCCCGAAAGCTGATTTTCAAAGCAGGTAGGTTCTGTTCACTTGGCAGATGGGTGTGACACAATTTCCCTAAAACGCATTTGGATTTGTCATACTAAGCTGAATTCAGTAAATATCAAGTGTTGCCAAATATTTATTTATACAAGACGAAAAAAAATTCTGATTTATAAACAGAAGTTCTGTTTGTTCGATAAACTAGTGAAGGGCAAAGAGGTGGGTGCTGTCGGCAGCAACAGGCACGTACATGGGACGGCTTTACCGGGGAGAAGAGAGTGAAGTGGAAGAAAGTGATTGTGACATGAGAACTCAGCCTGCTTCCTTGTGGACATGTTCATGGAGTAATTAAAGAGTGTAGCCATTAGCCGCAGTTCACTGAATCATAATCAGAAATTAAGGTAATTATTTTTGCCTTTGAATTGTAACGAAAGTTAATGAAAGAGAGAGCAAAGAAGGGGGGGGAAAACAAAAAGAAATTTGAGAAGAGCTTTTTTTTTTTTTTTTTCTAAGTTGGTTTCTTACCAAACCTTATATTCTGATAACATTTTTACTATCATGATGATTTTTCAACTGATCCCTGACATTGAAAACACTTTCTTTTTTTTTTTTACCAGATCTAATATTCTGAAAACACTTTTTTTTTACATAGATTTTCTTTTACCCGACCACATACTCAGGAAACATTTTTCTTTACGTTTTCTGAAAAAAATTTTTTTTTTTTTTACTTGATCTCATATTCGGAAAAAACTTTCCAACGTTGGTTTCTCACCAGACCTCCTATTCTGAAAACACTTTTATGTTGCTTTTTTTTTTATTTTAATTTTTTTTTTTTACTTGAGTTCATATTCTGATAACACATTTATGGAAAAAGTTTTTTTTCTCTTTATTAGGTCAAAATTATTCATTTGCCAATAATCATGATATTGATTCAATACAAAGGAAGTGATTTGACATTGAACTCAAAGGGCCAGCCAAAGTGGCCTTTAAGCAAATAGAAAGATATCAAGAAAATTGAGAAGGGCTGAAAAGTATGGAGGGAGTAATGGGGGGGGGATAAAGAATTGGAGATGAAGAGAGGGTGAGTGATATAGAGTCGAAGAGAGAGTCGGAAGAGGTGTAAGAGAATGATGAAACACTCAGCAGGGTGGGGAGAACCATGGTCTAGAGAAACAAAAAAAAAAGGGAAAAGATGTGGATAAAGGGTGGAGAAGGTGAAAACAGAGAAAGACGAGAGAAAGAGGAGAGAGAGTGAGAAAGAAACAAGATGACAAAGGGGAAAGAGACACAAGAGAGAAAAAAAAGAAAGGAAAAAATATCAAGAGGGAGAGAGAGAGAAGGTTAAAAAAAGAGAGGCACAAGCTAAAGAGAGAAAGAGTAGGAAGGAAGAAGAGAGTGAGAAACAGACAACAATAAAAAAGAAATAAATAGAAGCCCACATTCAATAACTTTAAGAATCATTCCAAATTTGGTTCGGACAATTAAACACCTCATGGTTTTCCCTCTTTTCTTAAAGATCATACACCTGGCGAAGACTGAAGAAAGAATCAGTCAAAATGTTCAGAACACAAAGGAGGAGTTTGATTTTCTCAAGAAAAATTGTAAAGTAAAAGCTTTGTTACACGTTTCCAAAATAATACATGCCTATTGCACATAAGGTATAGGATTAGAGTTACACCCTGCCACCTTTGGCAAAAGCTGATAGAACTGAACAATTTCTGGAACATCAATCCAGCACAAATATTGGGGTACTCAAAGACATAGCTCCGTGTGTATGTGTGTGTGAAGGTTATCAAAACCAGAGGGCTCAGGGTTCACCAGAGTTCTAAGACCAAGTTCATGTGTTTACGACAATTGTGGCGAGAGAATTTTTTTTTGTAAGCTCTTGCCCATACGCTTGTGTATGTGGTATAACCACGTTTAAAACCGACCTTGGGTCACATTTTTTTTTGGTGGGTATTAAAGTAAATAGGAGCCGTGCATATATGTGCTGGGGGTTCTGGACCCCCCCCCCCAAAAAAAAAACAAAGCTTCATGAATTTTGGTTCACCTACTACATTTCTACTGATATTATACAACACCAAGGATATATTCATACACGCATTGATTGCTTGAATAATAAGTCAGCTTTTTCACCAATCAAGGAATAGTAGATGTATATTTATTACATATTTTCATTTTTCATCAAATCTTATAAAATGTGGGAGGGGGGGGGCCTCTCAAGAGGCAAAGCCCACCAGGCCCCCAAATAACTAGCAACGCCACTGTTGATACTCCATAGTAGGAAAAGACCATGTGATATATGTGTCCTTGTGGAGTAACAAAAAGCTCCATTGCAGTGGTTTCAGAACTGGGATTCAGCAGATAATCTTCAGGGGACTACAGCAATGTTCCTTCTGAACCCGACATTGGAAATCTTATAGCAGAGAAATATCATCACCCATCACACAGCTATCAAAAAAAAAAACATTATTATTGAACCCTGACTTCTACCATATTATGGAATTCAAATAGATGAATCCAGTTTGGATAAATATGTGATTTTAATGCCAACAGTCGTTTAATATTGTAGTTCACTAAGTGCTGACTAAGAAGTAAATGTTAAAAATAGGAGTCCGCCAGAATATTTCCTTTATAGAAAAGTCCTTGAGTCCTCAGAGTTTTCAAAACTACAGCCCTATTGTATTCGGTGACTCAATGTAGAAATGTAATCATCCAGTGCAGTAAAATAAGGAGGTAGTTTTTTTCTAATCAGTGTTTTATAATGAACAGTGACAAATCTCAAAGCTACTTTTTCCTATTTTTAAGTGCTCTCGAAAAGGATTGTGGGAAATCCTTCCTCTGTGAAAATCTGTAGGCAGTACAAAAATCCAGCAGGAACAATCCTATTTATTATATTCGTCAATTGAAAAGGAAATGATACTCAGTTGACCGAATAAACTATATGTTCGCATCCACATTCCTCACACATTCAATGATGAATCAGCTGGCTATAAACTGGTGTTGCATTATGTTAACTCAGGGCTTCTCAAAATAGGGGTCAGGACCTCTCCTATAGAGGGAAAATGGCGTGGCGATAACATCTGGTTATAAGAGATTCATTTTGTATTCAGCATAACACACAGAAATACGACAAAACCATTTGGCGCCTAACTTTCAAAGAATTTTCACCTCAGTGTTATTTCAAAAAATCAGACAAAAGCATAAGACAGAGATAGAATAAGGGAATAAAATCCTAAGGCAAAGATAAGATAAAATAAATTAGGACAAAATGGTTAGACGCATAAGGCAAAGATAAAATGAATTAGGACAAAATGGCCAGGAGCATAAGGCAAAGATAAAATGAATAAGGACAAAATAGCCAGGAGCATAAGGCAAAGATAAAATGAATTTAGACCAAATGGCCAGGAGCATAAGGCAAAAATAAAATGAATTAGGACTAAATGGCCAGGAGCATAAGGCAAAGATAAAAATGAATTAGGACTAAATGGCCAGGAGCATAAGGCAAAGATAGAATAATTTAGGACTTAGAGGTCAGAAACATGATGCAAAAATAAAATGAATTACAACAAAATGGCCAGGAACATAAGGCAGATATAATCAAATTAGAATAAACTGATACATTTTGGTCCCCGAGGTCTCATAGAAGAATTTGTAATAGCCCACTTTTGGCAAGTCTTGGTCTTGGTATAAAACTAATATATCAGGTTAAACTTTAATAATCCAAAATCTATTTAATAGGATAATGATATTTTTCACTACATCAAATCGTCTTAAATTTTTGTTTAAATTTGATTTATTTGTGTTTGGTGGCTTTCTGGTGGTCACAAAAACTAGATACACTTCACTTACATGACAAGCTGGCTCTGCATCCACTAACACATATATAGCCATGTTAGTAAAACTGTTTTGTTTTTAAATCCCCAAAACTGTTACATGGTAAACAACTAGTGATCCCAACAAAAAAATTTGCACATAGTACCATAATATCGAATTCTGTATGAAACATGAAAAACATTGATAAAAAATTACATCAACTGATATTGAGAAATAAGTGACTAAATGACAAATTTTGGGGAAAAAAGTACTTCCTATGTATTCAGTGTTTAAAACTGTAAAGCTTTCTAGACTATATATATATATATATATATATATATATATATATAATCCATATCGAACTTCATCTAAAAAGGCCTTAGGGCTATTCATGAACAGCAGACCCCTCCTGACTTGGGACCTCAAAAGAAATGAAAAACCCTTCCAGATCTCTGTTTGCAGAGTCAAGCCATCATATAAAATACCCACATTTGTGTGTGTGAATGTGTATGCGCATATATATATATATATATACACACACACACACATACGCATGCACACAGTGTGTATGCATGCATGCAACTATATATATATAGCCAAATAATAATATAAGTATATAATTTATTTATAACCCCCAAGGCTTTTATGATAATCAAAATCTCATTGGTCTGGAAAATTATATATTTATTATTTCATAATTAACTAATTTTACTTTGGAATGGCAAGGAAGTCCCTAGTTAACACAAGAATTTCCCCTCCCTCTCCTTCACACACACGCACATACTAACCTTTCTCCTCTTTAATCCCCACATTCTTTGTCCCAGCCTGTCTTCCCCCCACCCAGGGCCAGAATTGATTTTTTGTGTGCTGATGGATTTTGATGGGGAAATGATTTATATTATTAGCTTGGTCAATACAAGTCTCCCGTGATATAACACGATTCATTATGGTATAGTTTGGAATATAATGCAGGTGAATAATAGACACCAAAATATTAATTTAGCTACAAAGTAGATGGATCTAGCTCCAAAATAGCTGTATCAGCAACAATATAGTCATTTTTCTTCGGCCCCCAACACCATTATAAGGGGGTGGGGCTGTTAAAGACTAAGACTGAGCTAAAGAGTTAGAGTCATCGAATTGAAATCCACAAAATGTGGAGTGTGGTCATTGTTAACTTACAAAATTCATACCAACGATGACTTTTTAATCCTGGTACATAAAAGTTTATTTATGCCACCATCAGGGGTCATTCCGATCGATACCTCAGGTGTATGGTCAATCCGACAACAGATAGACCGGGGAAAAAAAAAAACATTTCCCATCTAAAAAGTCACAACTACGATCAAAAACTGTATACATTTTCAAGCTT
Source organism: Thysanoteuthis rhombus (assembly GCA_963457665.1). Classification (NCBI taxonomy): domain Eukaryota; kingdom Metazoa; phylum Mollusca; class Cephalopoda; order Oegopsida; family Thysanoteuthidae; genus Thysanoteuthis; species Thysanoteuthis major. The sequence goes on along the minus strand of OY735240.1, from coordinate 21,691,352 downwards.
GAGATCAGCAGCAGCTGACATAGACGATTTCAATATTCACATGAAAACACATCAGCTTTTGATCAGCAGCAGTTGTCACACTTGACGATTTTAGTTTTTGCACTAAAAGGCATTAGCTTGAGATCAGCATCAGCTGTTGTAGTTTACTATTTAAATTTTTGCTCGGACCAGTGAATAATAATTATAGATTTTCTCGGGCAAGGCATGAAACTTTCCCATTTCAATTTGATATCTCTTTCATACTGGAACTACTAGTCAGACAAAACAGTAAACTCACCTTCTATCAGTATGTTCTAAAACTATCCATCAAAAGATACTGACCTCGCTTTATTAAAAATTTCTAAAATACTCACGCCTTAAATGCCGACCCCCATTACAGCCGTTTGATGTATCTCCAGTTGGTACTCTTTATGATACATGAATACATTTAACATGTATGTACAATACACACAAATGCTTCATCTTTTCCATTAAGGCTACTTACGAGACAGGAACGATACATTCATATCCTGATACAATTATCAGCTGAATTCTGATCCAGAAATTTCACAGTATAATGTTTAGTGTACATCATTAAATATTCACCACTGGATAAAGTGCATTGACAAAGAAGAAGATTATGTTGGAAAATCAATATTTGTTGTGTAAAATAAATACCGTGTCATTGTTAGGGTACAGATTTATTGATGTACCTACCTACATCCACTGGCACACAGTTGTATCGCCCCACCCTACTTTTTGGATGAAAAAATTTTTATTAAAATATATCTGTACCTCAAATCACCATAATCTGTGCAAGTATCAGACTTAATTATCTGAAAAATAGATCCTATGTCTAAAAAGTACCAGCACAAGATTTTGGCATTGTTAGTTTGAAATGACCATTGAGATCCTAAAAAACCCTATTTGGAAAAAAAAATGTTTTCAGATGGTGTACTCTGGTGTACCCCCCACGAATATGACCAGGAGCACCAAGAGACACATAGGCAAGCAAAGAAAGAATAATCTATTGCCGACTTAGCTGGTTGGTCAGGCGGGCCATTTATCGAGGTACGATGATTCAATAACAAAGTTCATCAATAGGAATCCCTACCACTGGTCTACTGTAGTGATTTAGATCCTCACCGAGTGCCACATCACTCTACCCTTGTTCCCCATTCAACTAAGCTTTGGATTATCATGAACATTATTGACCCAAGTCAAAGCTGATTATGGGGGTAACAGCTTTTTCCAATTACTGCCTGAGCAGAAGATAATGGTAAAGCGGTGTCTCCAAGTGCTTACTAACCCACTCACTTCGCTATCAACCATCATGGCATGCCAGTGATGAGATTTTTCTCATGATCTCCAGCAATGAAAGAAAAAGTAGGGGAAATAGATTCATGCCTGTTCCAAGGGCATCAATGCTAAGTGAACACAAGCCGAAATTCAAACTCAATTTGCTGATTCCGTTTTCCATACTGATATTGACTGCACCAACCTACAATTCCGAAGTTCGTCAATAGCATTCATTCAACTATTATATGCTTTCTAGTGATAAAAATAAAGATATCCAAGAGGAATAACTTCTGCTTGAAGTTACTGCCCTTTAACTTTTTGGTAAATTAGAAATAATCAACCAAAACAGTGTCAACAAAGGTTTCTGCAGTTTTTAAGTGGGCTGGCTATATATGTAAGTATATATGTATCACACATGCTGGCTACACCAATGGGGCTAGAGGGCTGGAATGTTCAACATTTATTCCTTTTGTCTATGGAAAACAAGTTTTCTTTTGTTTTTTGAAAATTGCCCACCAATTAGGTTTTTAGAGAGGCATTCAATTTACAATGTTATTTTCTGGTAGTCACCCCCTTTTGCAAAATTTTTTTTTATAGATCACCTTCAATGCTGCCAAGAGACATTGGTCACATGACAGTTGCTACAGAGTGACTAACCAGATCCGTTACTTTTTAATTCAATTCACTGAAAAGTTACAATCTGCCTACGAATCTCGAAGTTAGATCATCGATTTGAAAAGTTTCAAAAAGTTGGTATATTTTTTTTGTCCTTTCATTCAACAAAAACATTTTTCACCAAAGTTTGCTTAGAGACTATTATATATTATTACAGACAATTTTAAAGTTTTGGCCCTCAGCATATTAGAGCAAGTTCCCCCCTAAATTGCAGAGTGGAAATTTTCTTACGACAGTCAAGTCACTAATAGTCACCTTCGCTAGTAAATAAAATAAAAAAAATTAAATAGTGACTTTTGGAAACTTGACATTAGTTAAAAGTCTCAGTTTGTTTTTCAATGTTAACTGTCATTAATATAAGAATAGCTGTAAGGTGAATAAGTACTGCCCAGGATAAAACCATTCCTAACACGCCTGACTGCTACAGGGTCAACTCCAACTTTGATTCTGACTGTAGATGATAACAACTTTTGCATTGTATATATAATAAATAAATTGTTAGATACGTTAGTCTTGTCAGTTTCACTCAGTCGGTAAGAGAGCCAATGACTAAATCGCTTGCTTGTAATTTCTAATCACAGTATAAAAAAATGTAAATTTCATAAACAGTCAAGAGTTTATGAATTAAATTGGGTGAGGATTGTTGTTGTTGTTGTTATGGTAAAAAAAACAAAGTAAACAAGAGTCTCTGATGTAAACAAGAGTCTCTGACTCATACAAGAGTTTGACGACAAAAATCTATTTTTTTTGCTTTTTCAGCTTATATAAGTAAGATTCTTCCGCCTTATCCTTTAAAAATTTTTATCAATTGGTTCTGCAGTTAATATTTTTGATCAATTTTTCCAATTTACTCTTTTGTCAATTCTGAAGTGAAAAATGCTGGATCATATATTACTTTTCAAGTTTTCGAGCTTAGAAATTTGTTTTCTTTCTAAGTTAATTATTCGTAACAGAGCATTTTTTCCATTTGGACCCCACCGCCCACTCAAAATTCTTTTATACCTCCCTATTGAACATTCCATAGACTTTTGGGTCGATCTTTCATTTTATATCTGTAAAAAATAAGGGGAAGCCACCTCGACTTGGTGCAGTCCACATCTGTCAAACTGTATATTTATTTCGAAAGAAGAGGTAATGATAGGCAATTTACAAATGAAAATAATGGTAACAAATAGCAAAAATGCATTTATAGACAATAAGCCGTTCACAGTAGATCGTTATCATCATCCAAAATAAGTCTAGTACTGTCAGACAAAACCATTTTGATTTCCTTTTATGATAGAAAAGTTTGTTGGCAAAGATTAACACTATCTGGTCTCTCCATCATGTGTCCAGTATTTTCCTCCTGTGTTTATAGTGCCATAGGCACCAATCAGTTAGCGTTTTGCTCCATTTGTTGACTCTTTCTTGTTAAGTGCCCTGCCCATCCCCATTTGTTGTTCGATTATTTGTACAATATCCTCCAACCTGGTCCTCTCCCAGATCCAGGCCGATCTTTTTTATCGCAAAAAAGCATTCCTAACATTCTTTTATCCCTTGCCCTCTGTCCTAGTCGGAGTTTGTTTACGAGTGTTTCCATAAGTATCCTGGTATTGCACTCGTAAGTCATAGCCGATAATAGTATATCATCCAATAAAAGAAATTCGTGAACAAATAACCAGAATGCCAATGGTAATCACACGATATCTCACAGAATTATACAGAACCAGTGAAGCTGCTGGTAATACATTAGCACTCATAGCTACATGTGCTTGCATAGTGAAACAGCACAATAACAAAAAAAAAATTGGAGATTTAAAAAAAAAATACAAATTTCACCAAGTGGGAAAAGCTTGCCTCATCAGACTACAATTAAAGAAATCTTTGTTCAGCGAGTGACCATGCATGTGCCATAATAACTTGATCACTGGTCACTGTCTTGACCTTTGTAGGATATATTAGTCAGCACGCAAGGCATTGCAGTGTAGATCTGGAGATTGTTTTGATCAGCGGTTCTTGAGAAATCTCATGAAATTAAATAAAAAATTACAGATTATAGATCTTTCTTCATAGATACTTTTATAACTTACCAGTCCAAATGTAACAAAACTGGCTATTCATGAAGATTCCTGTGCAATTTTTTAAGTCTTTCTTCTTCACGTTGTTTTTCAATGGACATCTTTTATGGCATCATAAAAAAATTAGCATAATTTTCAATCATAGTTGGAAGGGATTTTTTTCATTCTTCTCTCACAAAGTCAACCGCGACCCTGAGCTATCACTCAGAATACAGTTTCTCCTTTGACTTCTGCTCTTCAGAATTATCAAAATTTAGACATAACATATTCAAATGGACAACACTGAAGAGAAAGAAAAACATTTCACGAGACAATTATGGCAGGCAGCTCCACAAACACTGTAAAGCTTGCCACATCTAACTTCAATCAAAGAAATCTCTGTGTCCTGCAAGTGGGCATGCATGGGCCACAATAACTTGACAAGAGGCTTATATACAGAGCTGACATTCACAGCGTATATTAGTCAGCACAAAAGGCATTGCAGCGTAGACTTTGAGGTTGTTTGGCTCAGCAGTTCTTGAGAAATCTAATAGATAAAAATCACAGATCTTTCCTCATAGTTCCCTCCTGAACAAGCGCTTTTTGAATAGGCACTGCTCTAGTTTCTTTAGTTTACTGACAAAAACAAAAGATTGACAAGTGTGATACCTTTTGCGAACCAATGTGTAAAAAGCAGGCAAGGGACTATTTTTCTGAACAGAAATTTTTTCACCTGTAGCTGCGTAAGATCAGAGTGTACCAACTGTTCCTATTTTGATCCCTATTGAAAGTAAGAGAAATGCTATATTTATATACATCCTAATCAAACATTCACATTCAGTTCAATGAAGAGAATGTTCAACCATATTTAAAACCATAACATGCCCAAATGAGAATAAGGTGTAGGAACTGGGAATCACTGAGAATTGTGCAAATGACAAACGTTATCAACACAAACCAGAACCTTTCCTTTAAAATTAAAATAAAACAGGTCTACTTAATGACTCAATAGAAACTGTCACATGACCAACATCTTTTGGCCGGGAGGGGATACAAAAATTTAAAAAAAAAAAAAAAAAAACAATATTTTTTCAAGTAAGGAATAAACGTTTCAATTTTCAGCCTTCTGGCTCCATGACATATACATACATACATACATACATAGCCAGAATCACTTAAAACTGACAGAACTAGATGTTGATCGATGGTTTTGGTTGAGAGTTTTTAATTTTTTTTTCAAAAAAGCAAAATCTTTTTGGACAGTCAGGCCAGTTCACCGAAGGCAGGAGAGGAGTTCTCATCCAAAAGGATAAGAAAAAATGTCAGAATTTCTGAGGTAAGGGATTGTTCTTATTATATATTGACTCTTTCAATGTGACAGGAATGACAACATTTCACAGGGGATCCAATAAAGGGTTCTTTTGAAATCTCTTCTAAGGTAACTGAACGCAGTTGACATATGAGGAAGGCCAGAGAGAATAGCAGCTGAAATGCTGTGATAAAAGATGATAAAAAAAATGAATTTAGCAGTATCCTGAAGAAGAACTTGTGCTGATCAAATGGAAATATCCAGGATAACCTTGGGTCCACACGTCATCGACCAAGACTGTGCAGCATCTTTCCAGATAAAGCCAACCTTAAACAGTGCAACAAGAGGTCAGAGCAAGAAGCTACAAATCCAAACAAGCAGCCGAGTTAGAAAGCATTGCTTCTCTGAAGGATCCGCTCCAACCTGGAACCAGCTATCAGATACCCAAGTCTCTTCTACGAACTTAAACATATTCAAATCGAATCTCAAAAAAGATGTGACAACCAATTGATTGAAAATGAATTTTCAAACTACATAATGAACTAAAAATTAAACCACAGTAGGACTCTATAGGCTGATCTCACTAATCTAATATTGCCTTGATTGAGATACCAAAAATAAGGTATGCAGTTTCAAATTGGAGCAGTACTTAGATGAGTGACAACTTTGGGACACCAGGCACTATAAGCTGGTTATGGCCTTGTGCTAGACTAACAAAAGCTTAGTAAATAAAGTAAATACATATTCAATTAAGATTACTGCTTAGATGGGTGATCGCTTCATAATACTCGATACTGTAAATAACTGGTGGCTTTGTTGAGCCAGACCAAGTTGAGGTTTATGAATAAAGAAAATATATACTTTGATCAGTATTTAGACTAGCAGAAAATCCGCCCAATGGCCCCTTTTCCTAAACCTTGGGGCACAAACATGAGAAAGATATTGACTGGATAATTTTTGGAGGCAAAAAACACAAAAAAAAAAACATGAAAAATTCCATCAAATTTTTCTTTCTAAATTCTTCTTGAATACGTCTTATCTAAGTAGACAGAGATGTGCTGAATCCTATTATAGTTTTATTTCTTGCATAGTTCTCGAGTTATAAGAATGAAGACATACAGCCGTACTTCTTCTCCCCGCCACATGTTAATGGAATATTTTGACACAAAATCTATCCCTCCCACATGATTTTGCACCAAAATATTTCATTGGCGTGCGACAGGGATAGTTATAGCATCGAAATATTTCGAAAAACGTACGTCTGGGTGTTGTTTATATTTGTGAACTAGTAGTATCATGAAATGGCAAAGATAGTTTTTGCGTGAAAATATTCCATCAACAGGCAGAGAATGGCAGGGTGTCTCAGGGATAAAAAGTACCACTCAACAAACACACCACTTTTGATGGGTGACTGCTTTATAACACCCGATAATGTAAACAAATTGTGGCTTACTGCCAGATAAAGTATAATTTAGTAAATAAACAACAACGAACACATACAACAAAAACATACAATGATGGTGACAGAATAAATAAGAAGTATTGGTAGTATGAAACAAATAAACTGACTAAGGGAGAGGAAGGAGAGGGAGAGAGGAGAGGGCGAGAAGAAGTAGAGAGGAGAGGGCGAGAAGAAGGAGAGAGGAGAGGGCGAGAAGAAGGAGAGAGGAGAGGGCGAGAAGAAGGAGAGAGGAGAGGGCGAGAAGAAGGAGAGAGGAGAGGGCGAGAAGAAGTAGAGAGAAGAGGGAGAGAAGAAGTAGAGAGAAGAGGGAGAGAAAAAGTAAAGAGAAGAGGGAGAGAAGAAGTAAAGAGAAGAGGGAGAGAAGAGGGAGAGAAGAAGGAGGGAGAAGAGGGCGAGAAGAAGTAGAGAGAAGAGGGAGAGAAGAAGTAGAGAGAAGAGGGAGAGAAGAAGTAGAGAGAAGAGGGAGAGAATAAGTAAAGAGAAGAGGGAGAGAATAAGTAAAGAGAAGAGGGAGAGAAGAGGGAGAGAAGGAGGGAGAAGAGGGAGAGAAGAAGGAGAGAGAAGAGGGAGAGAAGAAGTAGAGAGAAGAGGGAGAGAAGAAGTAGAGAGAAGAGGGAGAGAAGAAGTAGAGAGAAGAGGGAGAGAAGAAGTAGAGAGAAGAGGGAGAGAAGAAGGAGAGAGAAGAGGGAGAGAAGAGAGGGAGAGAAGAGGGAGAGAGAAGAGGGAGAGAAGAGAGGGAGAGAGAAGAGGGAGAGAAGAGAGGGAGAGAGAAGAGGGGGAGAAGGGGGAGAGAGAAGAGGGAGAGAAGGGGGAGAGAGAAGAGGGAGAGAAGGGGGAGAGAGAAGAGGGAGAGAAGGGGGAGAGAGAAGAGGGAGAGAAGAGAGGGAGAGAGAAGAGGGAGAGAAGGGGGAGAGAGAAGGGGGAGAGAGAAGAGGGAGAGAAGAGGGAGAGAAGGGGGAAAGACAAGAGGGAGAGAAGGGGGAAAGACAAGAGGGAGAGAAGGGGGAAAGACAAGAGGGAGAGAAGGGGGAAAGACAAGAGGGAGAGACAAGAGAGAGAGAAAAGAGAGAGAAGGGGGAGAGAGAAGAGGGAGAGAAGGGGGAGAGAGAAGAGGGAGAGAAGGGGGAGAGAGAAGAGGGAGAGAAGGGGGAAAGACAAGAGGGAGAGACAAGAGAGAGAGAAAAGAGAGAGAAGGGGGAGAGAGAAGGGGGAGAGAGAAGAGGGAGAGAAGGGGGAGAGAGAAGAGGGAGGAACAAAAGAGGAGAAGAAGGAGAAACAAAAGAGGAGAAGAAGGAGGAACAAAAGAGGAGTAGAAGGAGGAACAAAAGAGGAGTAGAAGGAGGAACAAAAGAGGAGTAGAAGGAGGAACAAAAGAGGAGTAGAAGGAGGAACAAAAGAGGAGTAGAAGGAGGAGGTACAAAAGAGGAGAAGAAGGAGGTACAAAAGAGGAGAAGAAGGATAAGAAAAGAGGGAAAGAAAGAAAAGGAAGAAGGAGAAGATTAAAAGAGAAAGAGGGAGAGGAAAAGTGAAGAAAAAGGAGGAAAATGAAAAAAAGAGGATAAAAAAGGGGGTAGGGGACGGGAGAAGGGGGAGAAAAAAAAAAACAGAAACCAACTTAAGAATAACAATGGCCAGAATGACAATGATATTTGGGCAATTTTCACCCAGTAGGTCAAAGATCACAGGTTTTTTTTCCTTTCTCTATTTTGGTTCAACTATCAATTTATGAAACCAAGGTGAGACAGACTTGATAGTTATTATCTTAGCAAAACACAATTTTTATTTTCAGCATTTCTTTTCCTCAAATAATTTTATTCACTATTTTCTTTTGCTAAAATTTTTGGATTGAAGAAATATTTGCAATGGAGGCCATGACTATTTTTTCTAACCGTCAGCCAAAACTGGAATATATGTTTCTCCAGTTTTTAAGATGGTCTGGCTGGCTATCAGTGCCACACATGATAATGCTCAACATTGACTCCTTATTTGTTCACAAAAACTTTGTTTGTTTTTTGAAAATTCTCTCACAAAAATAAGTTTTCAGAGAAGGTTTCAATTTACAATATAAGTTTATACCCAATTGGGTCCCTTAGCTCATGTCCAGTAGCTTTCTTGCTTGTCTTAGGAAAATTCAGACTTTTTAGCGATCCAACAAAAGGCAATAGAAGTAACTTATTCATTGATCAATCCTAAATTGATCACCCCCAACAAGGTATGTTGCCAAAGGATGTTGGTAATGCAACAGTTTTCATTGAGTAACTAACTAGACCTGTCTTTTTTTTACATTTTATGACCAACATCTTTTTCATTTTTCACTATTTTTCTTCTTGAATCAATAGTAAGGAAATACAGCAAGGAATTTCTAGAATTTACTGGCCAAGAAAATTAGGTTGGCAGGTGTGTGTGTGTATATATATATATCTTTGCCAAAACAAATAAAGATTTTTACAGTTTTTTGACAACAGCAGAAATTTGATTTTATCTCCGTTGAAAAAAAAAAAAAAAAAAAAAAAACTTATAAATTTGTTACATATAGGTAATAAATATCTGTCTGGAAAGCTGTTTTGAAACTTAATTTTTGAAAAAAAATCAGGTGTGTGAGCCAAATTTCAAAATCTAAATAACTGAGAATGAAGTAAATCAAATCGTCATACATAATAAAAACTGAGGGCTTTTCATTAGGCACCACAAAAAGTTATCATAATATCAAATTTTTAAGTACAGCCTATAAAAGGAAAAAAAAAAGTTGCATTTCATTTTTCTCTCAGAAAACTTTGGTTCCCGACCAGTGTCCAGGCAGTGATGAGGGTAGTAAGGCTATTCGGTAAAAATAAGTCATAGTCAATGTTTTTGGTCCAAGTGTAGCAGAGATATATTTCTCACTAATAGAACCAGAAACCAAAGAACTAAAAAGAAGGAAAAAAAATTGCATTGATTTATAGATCAGTCACGATAGAATTCTAATTTATTTTTTAATAAATTTGGATTTCAAATGATGTTTCCAATTATTTTCGCTTGCTTTCTCTGAGTTACAAATACATGGCAACAGATGTAGAATTGAAAAAAAATAAACCGATTCTTATTATAAAGTTGTCCAAACAGATGAAAAATGAAAAAAAATTGCTAGAAATTATTCTCTGAAGCAACTTGATTGAAAAAAAGGCGGGAAACTAGAAATCTCGAAGACAAAAGTAAGGAATGACCTTAAAAAGATTAAGAAACACCGGAATAGAAACTCAATTCATGGTGTTAGTTTGGGGTCAAATTTTAACAACGATTTTAGCTCGGAGAATCAAAACATTTCGATGTCTCTCCCGAATGGTATATATTGTATATATCTCTGTAAGTGTATATCTTCTAAGTTGGGTTCCTGATCCGTCAAACTGTCAGATTTTTGGAGCTTTGCCGGAAAAAGAGACTAATGCTGTCAAATGGTTGAAATGAGAAAAAATTGGGGGCTCTTTCGCTAGTTCCGACCAGACAAAAATTTTCATAACAGATTGAAATTGAAATGTTGAATTTATTTCATTAGTCATCCAACCCCGCCTGCTCAGGTTTAGGGTTTTCATTTTAGAGACGTGGACCGACAACAAAAACCCAACATTTTGGAGGTTTTTTGGCAATAAAAACAAAATACAACCTCATCTTTTTTTTTTCATTTTAGGCTATCATACTTTAGAATTATGGACATTAGCTGTTGGTAGGAACTAATAAAATAGACACAAGAACTTTTTGCATTAATAACGAGGTTAAGCTCATAAAAGTATTTTATAGATTTTTAGACTTCCATACTTTGAAATCATGGATGTTAGCTTTTGGCGGGACATAAGGAAAAAGAACCCAGAAGCGTTCAAGCTGTGCAAGCAAATCCTCATCAGTGGACACGCCGAAAACATAACCACTTCATTGTTTTTTTTATAAATAAACCTAGTTGGTACTTAGAGTATTCAATTTCATTCATTCATAGCCCTGTCAAGGAACTTCCCAGAATGCGTGAATAATGTAATAATAGCATATTTTAATTATTAAGAGTATGTAATTACAAACTCTTCTGGGAGAGGGACCAAATTTACTCTATCTACCCTCCAGGCATAATTACGAAGGTAATATTTTGCATAAGTCTTCGAGCAGAAAATAGATAAGTATTAAGTTATCAACTTGTTCACACACAAAATTTACTTTGGAAATGTTGGTCTCGGATTCAGTCCTATTCATACCATTCCAGTATTAGTATAACAAATCCTTCCCCCTGGTCTCCGGAGCATACCAACCGAACTTAAAGCATTGGTGACATACATTTTAAACATTAATTTTTTTGTGTGACTTGACTCAAGTTTTGTGAGCAAAAACGAATATATAAGGTCATCGCAGAAGTTCAACTGACTCCAGAAAAATACCTTTTGAAAAGTATACAAAATTATACTTAATTTTGCAACATTCCATTGGCAATACAAATTAAGTGTTGCAACAGTTATGGAAGCTTTAAGTCACAAGAAAAACAATGGATGATAATTTACTAGTAGAATATAGACATAAATCAAATCATCAGTTTTTTTCTAATTACTTATATTTACTTAATCTATTCAAATGTATATAATGCAATTTCAGTCATACGCTTACTTCCTCCACAGGTTTTTCCCACTAATCGAAAGGACACTAATATCTTGATTAGTACAGTTAATTTGTAACAAATTCATCCTTATATTTCTTCATTTAGACACTTTCTGCTGATGTTGATAACGTTAGTATATCAAAAACAGAAAACCCCCTTTCTCATTTTCTTTTGTATCAGTATGGTAGATAAACCCAACATTTTTCAATCTTTACCCATGGATTTCGGGAGAATCTTTTTCTTTTATAGGTGAATAGCAATCATTTCTGAAAGGGAAATTAGGTAGCCTTGTTACATGACCGACATATTTCAATTATTGAACTTTGCAAAAATAAGACAAAGGCATTTTTCTTGTAATGGTTCCAAGGTCTTCGTTTGTATAAAAACACACTGTTCAAGGTCTTCTTATAATTAAATGTGTTTTTTTTTTTTCGAGGTACATGTAATTATATTTGTTTATAAAGCAATACCTGAACCATAAAACATCAGAACAGACACTAATTAAGACAGTATTATTCAATGTATAACTGTCATACGTCTTTATAAAAACCTTTAATAAGCAGGAATGGCATAAAGCCAAAGAGTAATTACCACCAGCTATATACACTCTGTTGAGGGTGATCAATTAGCAAGTTTGAAAAAGGCGTGATATATGGATGAGTTACTGCACTCACCTTTTGTTGGACTGTGATCATTTAATGCCGGTAATGCAAAGGCAGTGGAGTCAAGACAGTTATTTTGGCCTTTGCATTACCGAAAGCTGTTTAGCTCAATGGCACGAGCAACACAACATTGAAAGGGCTACCCTATCGGTGGTGGGTTTGATTCCTGAAGCAGCCCCATTTTTCTTACATTGTTTATTCTATTAACGTTATCTAGGCTAAATGGTACATTCACCATGTAATCACAGGAGACCGTTTCAAATAAGAGTTTCTATATAATATAACAATTTATAATCAATCAGTCAGATCATATAACCATTTCTTAACATTCTATACATATGTATATACTTTCAACCCAAATTCTCATCTCATTTATTCTCGGTCTATACATTTCTTCCAACACGACAGTCATGTATTGAGGAATGGACAAATTTGGTCCGACAAGATGAATTATAGATTGCATTATATTATGTACGAACTCGAGAGAATAAGCTAAATAGCTCACTTGTGTACAAGAGGCCCAAATAACAGTTTTATGTCAAAATCTTGACCTGTACATTGTTCATGAAACAGTTATTTAAGCCTCTGACTCACCCATTCACTCTGTTATAACTGGAGATCAGTTCAAATAGAGTTTCAAATAAGGATAATGCATTTATGATTATTCTGTCTGATTATATATATATATATATATATATATATATATATATGTGTGTGTGTGTGTGTGCTTTTTGTGTTTGCTGCGTACATATATATATATATATATATATATATATATATATATATATATACATACACATACATACATAGATACATACACACATACATACATAGAACATACAGTACAAATCAGGTTTGCAATATAGTACAATATAATGTAATATAAAACAATGTCCGATATGTGATGAATTTTATTTTATAGAGTGCTCGAAACATTCAACTTTATACTCTGAGAGTTAAGTCAATTTAGAGTAGAGCTGGAAATATAGTAGAAAGTGGATTCGCTACACAAACACGTTCATGTTTCTGCCATCTTTGGGCCTCTTCAGGCAAATCGATATAGTAGAAATCTATACCATAGAAGCGAAAGTACATATATAGATTCGCCTGAAGGGGCCCCAAAAGGGTAGAAACATAAACGTGTCTGTGTAGTGAATCTACTGTCTACCATATTTATATATATATAATCATTAGAGTGAATGAAAGTTCTGATGTATTTATTTAATAAATTCTACCAGTGATTTTACAGGTTACAATTATCTTGTCCTTCCGGTGAAATAAATTTTGGCAGGGAGGGAAAGAAAACATAGATCCTAGATAATAGAGCAACATCAGAATGCAAGGCTAATCAAGCTCTTTAAATATATAATCATTATATCAACAAAAATACACACTAACATATGAAACATATTCTCTGTGCCTGAGGGAACAGAGGAGTAGCCAGGAGCAGAATGGAAGGCAGTGAAAAACTACTACTACTGCTATTACCATTAGAAACCATCAACCAAAACTGTCGACATAGGTTTCTTCAGTTTTTAGGTGATTCTGGCTGGCTATGTATGAGTCATGAGTACAGACCACGCCAATAGAGCAAGATGCCCAAAAAATCGAACATTTACTTATACCTAGAGAAGATATTTTTTTCAGAGATTTTTTTTTTAAAAACCATCCGAAAATAATTTTTTTTACTGGGGGTTCAATTAAGAATGTAGATTTATGCTAAATTGATCTCTAGTTTGCACTGGGCAGCATTCATGCTTGTTTTTTTTTTTCTGTAAATTGGGACTCAAGATGCTACCAAAGGCGAGAGAAGTAATTTATTCATTGATTGCCTATTTTCCAATTTTTGAAATGATCCACCTTTCATCCAATTTTTTATTTAATTGATCGCCTTTTTTCCATTTTTTCAAATTAATCACCCCTTTTTTCCAATTTTCCAATCGATCCTCCCTTTTTCCCATTTTTTTTAATTGACCACCCCTAACATGGCCTGTTGCCAAAGACATCCATCATGGGAAGGTTTCTATCAAGTGACCAACCAGACCTGCCATCAACATCATTATGGCCGTGATGATGATGATTTGTACACTTAAGGAGATAAGTCAGAATTAATAGAATTATTAGAGAACCCAAAATAGATATGCATATATAACAACCGAGGAATGGGATTAATTAACATAACCAGAAGGGCCTGCAACACATCGAAAGGAGGGACTCGAGTGAAATCTCCGGAAAGATAAGATGGAAACTAACAAGATAGGCAGATACGTCCTATTAGCGATCAGTTGAGTGATTCTTAGAAAGCAAGCAGTATTTCTTCTTTTGATATTAATACACAGGAAAGGATAAATGTTAGGTCAATAGATAGGAAGAAGATTCAACCAATATGTTTCCTTACAGTCACCAGAAACTGATTTTCTCACTCTCTCCATACATTTTATATATATATATATATATATATAGATAGATAATGTGGTGTAGTGGCTGAAATAACGACCATCACTGACAGAATCTGAAATGTTCTTGTAAGTCCCATCAGATGGAAACAAATATGAAATTCAAACACAACACACCTTGTTCTCGGAGTAAGAACTTGCGAACCTTTCCACTGAACCTCTATATACCTTTTGGGTTAGGCTACTTCCGGTTCTGCTTACCACAGACCAATATTCATCTCCCCAGGATCACCTCTCCAGCTTTTTTTCCCCCCTGCAACCTACATGTACATGGCTGTCAGTGAGAAATAAACTAGCATGTTTTATTTTATATTTCATATAGATAGGTGTACACATAGATAGACTTACAGTTATACACATAGATAAATTCAACGATTATTTGGACAATCAAACTCAATCTTCATGTTGTTCTTGTTACTACAATGTTCAATAGTCCAAGCAACACCCGGAATGATGATGACTCTTCTCAAAATTACTAAAGTTATTTTTGTACACAGAGAAGGCCATAGAATGAATAAGCCAAAATGTCATGGTAACAACAAAAGAAACAGGAGAAATAAAGACAATAGTCAGAACAACTCTTGAAAATCACAGAGGGTATCTGCATACACCTGAAGAGGGCGGAGAATTGACTAGCTAAAACATTGGAGAGTTCATCAGTCTAACAATTCTTGAAATGCATCTTTGCATACTAGAAGAAGGCCGTAGAATGGATGAACCAAAACATCATGGTTACAACAAAAGCAACAAAAAGAATAAGTTCAATAGTTCGAAGAAGTCTTGGTATGATAATGACAATTCTAAGAACAGGTCTGGTTGGTCACTCAATAGAAACAGCCAAGTGAACATCTTTTGGCAGCATGCTGTGTTGGTGGTGATCAATCAAAAAATTGGAAAAGTGATCAATGAATAAGTTACTTTTCTTGCCTTTTGTTGGATCACTGTAAAGCCTGAATCTACCAAAACAAGCGTGGATGCTACTGAACACAAATTAAGAGACCAATTTAGCATAAACTTATATTGGAAATTGATCCCTCCCCCACAAAAAAATTTTTAAGAGAATTTTTCAACCCCCCCATAAAAAAAAAGCAACTGTTTTTCTAGACATAAGTAGTAAATGTTTGAATTTTCAGCCCTCAAGCTCCTTTGACTAGGCGATAGATATCCAGGCAGAATCACTACAAAATTGAAGAAACTTATGTTGACAGCTTCCAATTGCCTATGCTTCTTTCAGAAAAAGATTCCAGAAACTCTAGCTCAGTTGGTACCGCCTGGACATGTAACACATGCATTGATAGCCAGCTAGATCCACTTAATAACAGAAGAAAATTATGCTGATGTTGATGGTTTCTAAAACGTTCCAACTTACCAGATTACATCTCATTAGAGATCATTCACCAGAACAGTCAAAATAGGTTTCTTCAGTTTTCAAATCAGCCCAGCCAACTATGTATAAATGT
The DNA here is from genome assembly GCA_963457665.1 of Thysanoteuthis rhombus. NCBI lineage: Eukaryota > Metazoa > Mollusca > Cephalopoda > Oegopsida > Thysanoteuthidae > Thysanoteuthis > Thysanoteuthis major. Next base: position 21,675,402 of record OY735240.1, on the reverse strand, counting down.
ATCACACATACAAACTGCCCCAATGGAGCTAGAAGGCTGAAAATTTAAATATTCACTCCTTATACCTACAAAAAACGTTTCTGTTTTTTAATCCCCCACCTCAATAGGGGGTTCAGTTTGCAATATAAGTTAATGCTAAATTGGTCCCTATTTGTGCCCACTTGTTTTTTAAAAATTTAGACTTTTTAGTGATTAGTGGCCAACAAAAGGTGAGAGAGGTAACTTATTCATTGATCACTTCTTGTAAAGTTTTAATTGATCACCCGAAGCACAGCATGTTGCCAAAAGAAATTGGTCACGAAAGAGTATCAATTTTTTGTGTGACTAACCAGGCCTGTAGTGCTTAGCTATTTGCAACTGAGAAGCATTCCAAACGCCTCATGATGTTTTAATCAAATGTCACAGAGTACAAAAAAATTACTTTTATAAACTTTCCAACCTCCTGATAAAATTACTTCTCAGTGACACACTTATGTAACAGACACTCCTCATTATAATCGGAAATGGAATTTGTTTATTTATTTTGCATATTAAAATAATGCAAAATAAGACAGAGTCTTTTTTTTATAGTCTTTATGATGATTTCAACAAAATTTCTAGGTACTTGGGTCTTTGTTACAGAAATGGGGGTATGCACCTGATACAACCCTGTTTAGTATGTAAGGGAGAGCGGTCCTGGTTTCTGTTGGATGCATCAGCTTAGTGATCCTTGCAAGTCTCAAGTCTGGTCAAGACCAGGACTTTGTGCTCTAGGCAGGATACAAGTCCACCGAAGAGATACATCTATCCTAATGATACAGCTTAGGGTGTACTCAGTTTGCTGCTGAGTGCACACAGGGAAATACAGTCAGAAGAGTATTCCGTACTTATCATGCATACCACGAATCAAACCAGGAACCTTCGGCAAGTGAGGCAGATGTGCTAATTTTTGAGACATGGTAAATGTTAAAATCTTCAGCCACCTAGCTCCTTTGGTGCTGGATGCGCGACACATACATAGCTGGCCAGACCCACTTAAAAACTGACGAGAGTTTGATGGTTGCAAAAAAGGAAATGAGAATGAGACAAAATGCAAGGAAGGAATCAGGGTCCATAGATGCTAAGGAAATTAAAAATTGTTTAAGGGTTTGCCTCTGGATCCCCTTACAGCACCCTCCAAACCTCCAACTGCATTAGGTTTGATTATCCCTTCATCTCCCCCCCCCCCCCGAACATTTTCCCCTTGGAACAGGCCTGAAGGTACAGATCCTTGATTACCAAGCAAAAATTATTGCTCAACGACTCCTGTTACTGAACAGAAGATGTGAAACAGATTGGGTAATTCTTACAAGAAAAGAAGTTCTGTTTCCAGCGTTTGGCAAAACGGATTCATTTTATCTTTAAACTTCTGAAAAAAAAAAAAAGCTTAATAACAATCTGTCAGGAAATAATTCACTAGAACTGATGCTAACAAGGAAGTTAAGTTTGCTCAATGGTTCTAACTTCACTGATAAGAGCCTCAAAAAATGTGTTATCCACTGAATTACAACATCCAAAAAGGATGTTTATAAATGTGAGATTGTCAGGATGAAAAACATTAAGAGGCTTGAAATTCAAGACATTTAAAAGTAAAAAAGCTTACTACCAAAATTATATATATATTTATATACACACACATGTCAATTAGGAAAGGTAGTTTTAGGAAGTACATTTTGCTCATACCGAATTATTTACGGTGGTGAGCAAAACAACGCTGGAGAATAAAGAGATGAGCCCCGGTGGGACTTATCAAACTGTTGACATAGAAATAATAATATACATAGAAGTATGTAAATACTTATGGTTCCAAGACTAACGGAACACATAAACAAAAACGGCCAGTGATCAGAAAAGGAAAGGAATCAGTCAAGGGTGTTAATCAGACCTCTACCTGCTGTGAGGGTTCTAGTGGCTCCATCAGTTAGCACAGACCTACACGGGGGGGGGGGGTATTCGCTGTTCCACTACAGCAAAATGTGACACAAGGTTGAGGCTTAACGTGGGAAGAATAGGGACCTTCCATCCAAAAATGGCTCCAGCCGAGGCGACTTTGATTGCCAAACGACCGTAGAAGCTAAAACAACCTCTGCTACAAAAGTGCCCATTTTGGGACCTGCTCCTCTAAGTGCAATGGAGCAGTGCTGCCCCGGGGCAACAGATCCCCTGCAACTGGGCCGAGTAATGATAATAGGAGAGCCCAGTGTGCGTAGCAGTGTGCAGCCTCGGTAAAACCTCATTGGCTGACACACTGCACTGGCACACTCGGTCTTGACACCACCAACAACCCACTCTCCGGCCCATTCGATGGGCAAGTGTCAGTACCTGCGTGGAACAGATACTACACTTTGATCCCGAAGAAAAGGTGTTCCCAAGAAAGAAATATAAGAGCTGCAATCCCATCCAGGGCCCATTTCTTCATTTTCCAATCATTGTGATAGTTTTGCGCACAATCGGTCCAAGCAAAATTTAGTTCCTATAACCATCTTTCCTTATTTACATAGTCGGGTACTAATATCTATTGCTTTATGCTCTTTCAACATGGAATGGAGCACTCTGGTGGATGAAGAATATATATACGATAAATAAATATATCGCTTAAATTCAACCCCACTGACTGTCCAGTTCCGTGGAGTAGAGGGAGGATACCAGTCTCCGGGTCTGAAGATAAGGTTTCGATCCTGCCTCGTGGTACTGGATGGGGTAATGGATAGTCTATCACCACACTGAAGAGATGTAATACAATGAAACAGTTGTCTGTGGATGACACAATAATATATATATATATATATATATTTAATCTTTCTAAAGTGTTTCTCCAAATTTTTGATGTTGTCCTCATTTTCTGGTTTGAAGGGGTTTATCAATTTTCCAAAATTCATGTTGTACGTGTTATTTTGAGTAATCCTAGTACTGTCGACCATTGCTGGTCTTCCTCAAGGTTCATTGTTAGTCCAAGTTTCAAATTGTGACAATTCATAATCCTACATTACTTCTGTTTACAGTGTAATGCAGTTGTATTCAATTTATAGATAAAAGTGTTTTTTAGGGGGTAATAATTGATAAATGCGATGTTCTATTGTTGTCTATAGGCATTTTAAGATGTTGGTGCCAATTCATACGAGATTTTATCTATTCAGAATTGTTTTAGCTTCGATAAGAATTGCCCCCATCATTTGGTGACTTTTTATATTGTGAGCTCTCTTGGGGATCTTTGCGTTCTCCGTAAGTATTTTGCGGATATTGGCAGCAACGCAATTGTATTTTTGTTTTAAATGGAGGCAAATGGACAAGAAATGTTGATGCTATTTAACAAAACATGAATAAAAAGATACATACACATCCTGATAAAAAAGATGAGCCAAGCTTCTCTTATCTAATCATTTGCAATTACTCTTTTTATTCTAACAATTGTAGGAGAAATATCAGACAATCTTATTCAACAGCACATGCAGTATTTGTGCCCAGAGTACGTTCTAGTATGGGATAGATTTTCCCTTCTTTTTCCCTCAGGTCAAGCTGTCTGATAATTGTTTACAGTGTACTGCTTCAATGTTGTTTCATTCATCACCGACTACTTCCCACAGCTGGTCACTTTTCCCAAATTTTATCCGAAACCAGGTTGGCCTAAATAAGCATCCACATTATCTCTGAGGCATCTAGGTCTTTCATAGGGTAGAAAATGCTCTCTTTCTCTATCATATATATAGATATACATATATATGTATGTATACACATAAAAAAAATTTTAAAAAAAAAAAACAACTATGTATATAAGGGGAAAATGAATACAGAAAAAAACTTGTCAATTGATCGCAATGGAATGAGATTGTTCAACATATACACACACACCCTAATACTTGAGCACAATTATATATATATTTCCCCCTCATACAATTATATATACATATACCCTTCACACACACATACAATTATATATTTCCTTCACACAATTTTTTATATTATATATATATATATATATATATATATATATATATATTCCTTCACACAATCTTTTATATTATATATATATATATATATATATATATATATATATATTTCCTTCACACAATCTTTTATATTATATATATATATATATATATTTCCTTCACACAATCTTTTATATTATATATATATATATATTTCCTTCACACAATCTTTTATATTATATATATATATATATTTCCTTCACACAATCTTTTATATTATATATATATATATATTTCCTTCACACAATCTTTTATATTATATATATATATATATATATATATATATATATATATATATATATATATATATATGTGTGTGTATATTCCCTTCACAAACATATATATATATGTTCCCTTCACTAAGACAATTTTATATACATATATATATTTATATATATGTACATTCCCTTCACAAACATACAATTATATATAATCCCTTCACACACACATATACTCCACTCACATACCTACCTATGTATATACATATATATACATCCACACTCAAACATCACACACAAACTGAATATATACCTCCCTCACAAGTACACAAATTATATATCTCCTTCACCCGCACAACTATATTATCCCTCACTCACACAGACACACATACACATATATATATACATACATATATATATATATATATCTCCTTCCCACACACTATGACACATGTGAATACACGTAACAGCATGTGTGTACACAGAGGGAAAGAATTTATGTATTATGTAGACTTACATGTTTCATAAGGATAAAAAATGAGTTTTCCTCTAATTCAAAGAAAAAAAGAAAACGATTTCAGTACGTACAATATTGAAAAAAAAGAAAATTACTTCCTTCTGACCCATTACCAAAAGCAATATCATCGTTTAAGTAGGATAGAGAACAGAGTACACATCGGCCTCACCACCCGAGCAATAACAGAAAATCTGACATAAGACATTTCTGGATGTCATTAATCAAAATTCACTTACATTCATTAACCCTAAATACCCTTTCCCCACCCCTCCAAGACACACACATTATTATATATTGGGGTGATGAGTTCCTCTGGGTTGGATTATTTTCAAATTTGGTTTAAAATATTAATAACGTCAATATAATTACTGCTTCGTTGATGAAATACAAGACATTGCGGAGTCGGATCTAAAATTAATTACCCAGACTGGAAAGTCCATAGCTTTTAGGGGAGATTTTCTGCTTGTTGCTGTTTGTTGAAGATAAATAAGGCTGACATCATTATTAAACTCTCTTAAAGGCCGTCATTGAGCTTGATGTCAAGTTTATATTCCACTTAATATAGGCATCTCTGATTTTTCTTTAATAAAACTGATGTTTTTCTCATATTAAAAGAAAATTAGTTTTTTACCCAATACTGTTGCTTTGACTAAAATCAGATTGGTGAGTTGGCTGGAAAAAGAAAAATCTAAGAAAATAACAATATACAAAGAATCTAGATTACTTTTACTACACTTATCATATAATCAGATATAATTGGCTATCATAAATTTTTAGTGGCTAAATTAGAGAGAAAAAAATAGAAAATTGGCCAGATCTAGCAAAGAAATGGCTAATTTGGCAAACTACAAGAGTTACCCTCTCCATCCCTGCCGGTCTGCCTCTCAGGCACATCTTTCTTTTTGCCCACTCCCTCTTTGAAATACTCATTCAGGCACATCTTTCCTTTTTCCTCCTTGTATCAAATGTTTACAAACAAACAAAAACTGGAACAGGCAGACATCTAAATTCAGAAAGATATTCATAGCTTGCATGGATGAATCATCGTATCCTGCATGTGTACCCGAAATAATCAAAGGAGAACAGATCTAAAATTATCTAAAATAAGATCAGCACAAGATTCAGGATTTGTTGGTCCCAAATTGACTATTGGGACCAAAAAAAGCACTTTGAAAAAAACGAAAAAAATGCTCTTAGAAGGTGCTTACTGGTGTACTCAAGTCAATTTCTATAGTTGTAACCCCAAAAATGTAAGCAGGAGACCACGTAAACACGGACACTCATAGAAAGAAGAATCTGTAGCCCACTTGGCTGGTTGGTGGGTCATTTGGGGTGATATATATTGATATGAATAATATTCACATTACATAGAAATTTAGCTGAAACTGAGAACTATGCAGCTTGCACATAAGGGAACCATGCACAACATCACAAGACAGCACAGTATATTAGGGAAAAAAACATTTAGAATGATCTAAATTTAGATACAAAAATATCTAAATAGGCCACACTAAAGAAGTAACCTGAATACTTAAAAGCTGTAATTTCATATGATGGACAGAAAATAATTTTACACAACAATTATGGCCCCGTCCAAACATGCACTTTTTGACCGGGCCTTGCCCTAGTTCAATAAAATTAATCTTTTAAAAGCTGGGTCAGAGTCAGTAAAAGCAATCATAAATACTTTTAGACAGAAATCTCATGAATGAAAAGAACATCAAATGGTTAGGTAGCTGATTCCAGGAACAATTCAAAAGAGTAGAGACATGAGAGATAAAACAAATTTTATCACTAATTAATAATGTTGACATTTCCAAGTTTAACGAGTTGATCCGGCTGGTAGGCTGGCTATGTACAGGGGTCGGACAAAATAATGGAATGTCATTTTAATTACCAATTTTCATTCAAATTTTTTTTAGATATTTTGAATACGGAGTTGGTCTTCCTTCAGTATTGATAGCAGCTTCGATACGATTCGTACAGCTTTAGAAGAGGAATTTTGAGTCAGAATTGGAGAAGATCTTGCTCCAGCTCTTTCAGGGATGCTTGTGGAGGGGATTGGTTCCTTATTTGCAGCTCTAACTGACACTGCAAAAGCTCGATTATATTAAGATCTGGTGATTGCAGAGGCCAATACAAATGATGAAATTCACTTACGAGCATTTCAAACCAGTTTTTAACAACTCCAATGGTTGGATCGGGTGCATTATCGAGTGATGTCGTTATCATAGGGGAAAAGTGTCTGTACGGTGGGATGCAACTTATCAGCCAAAATCGATAGTTTACCCTGCCGTACAGTGCTACGAAGAGAATTCCACGATAATGTCACCCGAATCTTCACAGATCCACATCCATGTTTGTCTGTTGGAGTGAGATAGTCAGGATTATAAGCTTCTTTAATCTGCCTCCAGACATAAACTTGGCCCAAATATGGAAATAATGTGAAGGAAGATTTGTCCAAGTATATAATATACTTCTATTGGTCCATTGTCCAATTGTTATGGTCATTACACCACTTTTTACGACGTTCCACGTCGATTTGCAAAAGCAAGGGTTTGCCAATTGCGACCCTTCTGTGGAATGCAACATGAAGCTCAATAAACCAACGACGGCTGTGTAATGACATAATGATTCCAAAGGCGCTTGTTTAGAAGGGGCCAGACTTTATGTAGGGGTATGTGTATATCATGCACACAGGCCGCACCAATGAAGCTAGAGGGCTGAGAATCAAAACATTTATTTCATAGTGTATCTCGAAAAAAATTGGGGGGTGGGAATTACCACCTAAATAGATGTTTAAAAGGACAGTTCAATTTGCAATGTAACTTTATGCTAAATTGATCCCTCATTTGTGTTTTTTTGAAAATCCAGACTTTTTAGCAATCATTGTCCAACAAAATGAGAGAGAAGTAACTTATTGATTGATCATCCCCCCACACAGTATGCTGCCGAAGAGGATGGTTTCTATTTAGTGACTAGTCAGACCTCTTTTTTTTCCTTCTTTGATTGGCCCTACCTTTTCATCTAAAACAAAACAATTCGAAGCAAAGCAACAAAAAAAACCCAACAAAACAAATCAAATTTTTCATTGGCTTTGAACAGCTATTTCTCGAATAGAAAATTGTATGCTGAGATGCAAATCAAAGTGAGATGAATATCACCCCCCACCATCGAAAGTGCGAGCCAACCCGAGCCACATCCAGCCAAGCATCACCACCAGGGCTCTGCTCGGAACATGCCAAGAATATAACGACCCACTGTAATAGGTGAAAAAAGTACAGAGACGAAAGGCCCAATCTCTAAGGTGTGGCTTGTTTTTACTCTCCGTGTTGTTCCTTGATTTTTTTCTATTTATTCACCAACAGAAAAGCTGCCTTCTGGAAGGTTTTGTGGATTGCTATCTCAACACAGTCCTGCCCCGTTATAACGCAGATTGTTAAAGTTCGGTTCAGGCTAATGCAGATGGATGGTGGACCCCAAAATATTAATCTAGAAGAGCTAGATCTAGCTTCAAAATAGCTAAATTGGTAACCAAAGTTATTGCTGCTTAATTATAACACACTTGGTTTTCTTGGACCCTGACACTGCGTTATAATGAAACATGCCAAAGGCTGGATTGAACATTAAACAAAATAAGCACGTGCTTAAGGCATCAAAATAGAAGGTTCCTTGCAGTTTTTGCATTGAATTATTATAACTTGTTTAAATTGTTTAACATGGAAGTTTATATTTGAAATTTCATTTCTTTCACTCTAGAGTTAATTTAAACATCCAGATGATTCAACTGAATTCACAAATACTAATATATTGTAGGAAACTAGTCATTGTGTAAGCTCAGGTTTCATTTATAAAGATTCGGTTTAATGAAGAAGTGTATTTTTGTGGGGGAATGTATAATTCTTACGCATTTTGGATGTATATGACCTTCATTTCTTCAGGAATATAAGAAGCTTTCGTCAGTTAAACAATGGCAGAGCTAAAGAAGGGTCAACATTTTAGGCTGGTGCTTTGAGCATCAAATAGCTTTAATGGAATATATGTTGAAGATTAAAGTCACATTCAATCTATACTTAATATGTAATTTATCTCTCAAGATTTCAGATATATATTGAGGTATTCCAGATGTTTCTAGTTTTTTTTACTCAATTCTAGATGTAAACTTGAAAATAAAGTTGGCCACAGTGCTCTAGCTAGATCTTCACACAAGGAAAGAACTAACACATCTACTGTCTGATTTTCAGGCTTGTTTTTTTTTGTAATTGAAGTGTAGATCAGAAAAAAGTAATATGGTTAAAAACATCAAAGACAAGGTGTGAGACAAGAAAGCTTTGTCTTGTGTCTTCATTTTCAGTCAAAATCATATGACTAAGTTTGACTATATTTTTGTATGTAACAACAAAGACGGATGACAATGATACAACCAAAAACCAATGATGAATTCACTCCCACTTTTAAAGCCTAAAGCAGGTCGACTTGTTCTGTTGAAGATTGCCAATCCAATTTACAGGAATTACCAATAAAAGAAGTTAGAATAGGGAATACAATTTGGGATAAATATTTTATGGAGAAATGAATCCTCTTTTGTTTATCTTTTAGATCTAACTGAAGCATCTGTGTTTGATATAGCGATTTACAACCTTGACAGCCATTTTATAGCAATTCACAATCGGAGCAGAGATATCATAGCCATTCGTGATCAGGACGGCTGTATCATAGCCATTCGCGATCAGGACGGCCGTATCATAGCCATTCGCGATCAGGACGGCCGTATCATAGCCATTCGCGATCAGGACGGCCGTATCATAGCCATTCGCAATCAGGACGGACATTTCATAGCCATTCGCAATCAGGACGGACATTTCGTAGACATTCGCAATCAGGACGGACATTTCATAGCCATTTGCAATCAGGACGGACATTTCGTAGCCATTCGCAATCGGGAAGGACGTTTCGTAGCCTTTCGCAATCAGGACGGACGTTTCATAGCCTTTCGCAATCAGGACGGACGTTTCATAGCCTTTCGCAATCAGGACGGACGTTTCATAGCCTTTCGCAATCAGGACGGCCGTTTCATAGCTATTCGCAATCAGGACGGCCGTTTCATAGCCATTTGCAATCAGGACGGCCGTTTCATAGCCATTTGCAATCAGGACGGCCGTTTCATAGCCATTTGCAATCAGGACGGCCGTTTCATAGCCATTTGCAATCAGGACGGCCGTTTCATAGCCATTCGCAATCAGGACGGCCGTTTCATAGCCATTTGCAATCAGGACGGCCGTTTCATAGCCATTCGCAATCAGGACGGCCGTTTCATAGCCATTTGCAATCAGGACGGCCGTTTCATAGCCATTCGCAATCAGGACGGCCGTTTCATAGCCATTCGCAATCAGGACGGCCGTTTCATAGCCATTTGCAATCAGGACGGCCGTTTCATAGCCATTTGCAATCAGGACGGCCGTTTCATAGCCATTTGCAATCAGGACGGCCGTTTCATAGCCATTTGCAATCAGGACGGCCGTTTCATAGCCATTTGCAATCAGGACGGCCGTTTCATAGCCATTCGCAATCAGGACGGCCGTTTCATAGCCATTTGCAATCAGGACGGCCGTTTCATAGCCATTCGCAATCAGGACGGCCGTTTCATAGCCATTTGCAATCAGGACGGCCGTTTCATAGCCATTTGCAATCAGGACGGCCGTTTCATAGCCATTTGCAATCAGGACGGCCGTTTCATAGCCATTTGCAATCAGGACGGCCGTTTCATAGCCATTTGCAATCAGGACGGCCGTTTCATAGCCATTCGCAATCAGGACGGCCGTTTCATAGCCATTTGCAATCAGGACGGACGTTTCATAGCCATTTGCAATCAGGACGGCCGTTTCATAGCCATTCGCAATCAGGACGGCCGTTTCATAGCCATTTGCAATCAGGACGGCCGTTTCATAGCCATTCGCAATCAGGACGGCCGTTTCATAGCCATTTGCAATCAGGACGGCCGTTTCATAGCCATTTGCAATCAGGACGGCCGTTTCATAGCCATTCGCAATCAGGACGGCCGTTTCATAGCCATTTGCAATCAGGACGGCCGTTTCATAGCCATTCGCAATCAGGACGTCTATTTTGCAGCCATTTACCATCAGACAACCATTTTATAGCCATTAACCACCAGGCAGTCAGGAAGGCCATTTTACAGCCAACTAAAAAGCTGTTTGAATCAAAGACCATAAAATTGAACATTATCTGCATTTACAAGTAGACAAAGCAGGACTTGCTTATATTTTATAGGTCTTAAGAGAAATGATAATCAGTGTTTTTACTGTTTACTTACAGGTAACAATAGGAGAGAGGTAAGTAATCAAGTGAAGAAGATGAAAGAAAGGTGTGTGTACTAACTGGTACACAAGATGAGCCAAAACATAGCCAGTAAAATTCAACTCAACAACTCAATTCAGTCAAGTCAGCTCTCAGTCGGGCAAGTGAGTTCCTCAGCCTTCTTGACCGGCAGTCAGATTGATAAAAATTAGACCTTTTATCACATTTTTCATACTTCTTGAGTCTTATCAGTATTCAACTGGATCGTTATCAGAGGTGGATAGAGTGGAAATAAACACCCCAATAGACTCCGTGGCGTACAAACTTCAAAGATGACAGTGTTGATAGATAACCTTTTTTTTCTTTGCAAAGTTTGTTCACTTAGGAACAGGAAAGGTAAAACAATGAGATCATAGTCATCAGGACTCTTCATACTTTATATGGTACTTCTCTTTTAGGCATGTGCCAATTTTCCTTGCATTTTGGTTGAGACAAATTATTTGGGGACAAGCAAACTTTCCCTCCAATTCGCCCGGAGATAGAGTTACTTTTTCTTTTTTTTTTTTTTTAAATCGTACAGGATGGGTCCAATTGCATGCATGCAGATGTATGCAAATAAGCATATGCATACACACATACTATCATATACAAGCCTGGCTGCTGCAGGGTCACACTTCATGCCTGCTTCATGTTTACTCCAACTCCTGTATCTAATATCGTGAAGTTCCCATGTTCTTTATATACTCCTCAAAAGTTGTATCCAATAAGCATAAAATGTGTCTTATACAGGTAACTTGACCCAAGGATGAACAAAGGATAGGTGGTAATGAGCTCTGGTGACTTCTCATGGGCAATTAGGGGTCAGGTAAAGTCTTACATTTTCAGTTCACTTGAAGGGTTGCTATCTCTACTTTGAGAAGCTCTGTGTTATAATTTACTACATGACCTGTCAGTGTTGATTACTCATTTCTCCGGACAACACCAGGTACCCCTGCTAATTGTATATATGATAGATAAATTCAAATAAAGTCAGTTTGACCCAGTCAGTAAGAGAGCTTGGTCGTGATTTAAAATCACGATAAAAAAATGTTGATTTTATAAATGGATTTATCTATTAGAATGAAATGAGCCCTCGTGTATTTCGGAAATAATTTTCCGTGGATATGTAAGACTTGCCAATTTAGCTCCATTGGGGAAAAAGTAGCCTCCCAATCAGTTATTGATTTCAAATCATGGCAGGGAAATGCTTACTTATCAATTTGGTTTGAGATTTTACTCCTCTAAAAACTCCAGGCAATTCAAAACCTGAACAGGAGTTTGACAATATACATACTTAGCTGAAAACCTGGGGTTAGGGGTAGATAGCTACAATAGTTGTCTGGATACCAATTGGAGATGGCTACGTCCCCGACACCAAGGGGAAAAGTAGGCAATTCAAAATACTCTCTGACTATTGGTGGCAGGCTGTTGGCTGGATAAATATCAGAAGCAAGAAAAAAAACTTGAAAAAAATCTATTAAAATTAATTTTCCCACTATTATCGATCTAAAAATGTGTGCTGAACATAGATTGAGACATGCTGACTTTGATTAAAGTTATATTTTCTGTTTCAGATGACTATTAAGAGAACAAATATTCATAAATAACCAAATATTAATGCTCCTCTATTCAGGGTTGAGCACTCTTTAAGTGAGGTAACTCATCCATTGTAAGCTTATGCAATGCTCTTCCATAGGAATAGAGCACCCTGGTAGATGGGGAATCTATGTGTAAATAAATATATCGCTTATATTCAGCCTTACTGACTATCCAGTTCCGTAGCTCAGAGGTAGGATATCGGCCTCCAGGTCTGAAGTGAAGGTTTCAATCCTGCCTCGTGGTACTGGATGGGATAATGGAAAGTCTACAGAGAAAAGATGTAATACATCGAAACAGCTGTCTGTGGATGATACAAAGATATATATATATATATATATATATATACACACATACAGATACACATGGATTTAAGTCTGCACATATACAGGTATATACACAAATATACATTTGCATGTTATGCCAAATCAGAGAAATAAGTGGAGAAATTTCAATCTTTGCAAAAAAAATGAATACGCAGAATTTACACGATTGAATGTTTGTTTAATTAAAACAGGATATAAAACAACTTTCTTTCACAATCCAAAGTTTATATGATCAAATTGAAGTAAACATACATATATATATATATTTACAGATTTATACCTGCACATATACAGATATATACACAAAGATATATTTTAATGCATATCTTCACACCTCAAAAGAAAAATGAATGGAACACCTGCAACATTTTTGATTCTCCTTCTTCAAAAATATCATTGTGAATCTCAAGGATTTTGCTAAAATTGGATTCCTGTAATCACTTCATTCTGCTTTGTTTCTGTTAATTTTGGAAAAAAAAAAAAAAAAAAGAAATGAACTGATCAATTTTTTCCATTTCCGTCAAATTAGGTTAACTCAGAAAATTTAACGCAGATTATTTTTCTCATTTAGACTTGGTTTTATAATGTTTAACTCTTAGATTCATAGGCTACTTGTAACTGCTGAGGAATGAACAGGGTTTTGAAAAAAATGGAATCCTTTCGTGAATTGAATGGAACAAAAATTTATTTAGAATAACCAAAAAGTGCATGGGGAGTAATTTCAATCAGAGATTACTCCACTCAAATATTTTGAATTCCATAGAATGAATTTAAGAGTTAATTTTGCTGGCAGTTCAGGAAATCTATTATTGATATGTACTAGATTATACAAATGCATTGATTTTCGATATTTAAACAAGTGAAAATCAGAAAAATTCAGCTTCTTACATCTAGTGCACATATAATCAGATTTGATAATTCCCAGGAGGTAAACAATTGCCATTCGCCGAGAAGCGGAAGAGGTCTGCTTAGATGATGTAATCGTTAGCACGTCCGCCTCACACGGTTCAAATCCTGGTATGAGCAGAATGTAAAAAACTCTTGAATAGGACAAATTTCCCTCTTCACTCACATTGAGTACACACTAAGCTGCGTGATTAGGTTGGAGGTATTTCTTCAGCGGACTTGCATCCTATCAAAGGCTTGATCATAAAAACTCGACCACGAAACTTACAAGAATCACTAAGCTGATGCTGGCATCAGAAATTAGGCCTTTGTCACCAGCTGGTCATACTCTGATGGGAGCTATCTCTTAACCTATTCAGGCCTTGGGGTGGGGGGTTAAGGTTTACAAAGCTAAGACATGATGGATAGCTTCAAGTTTTTCTCATTCTCTAAGAAAGCTCAAGAAGTCATACATCATTTCAGAGGTTATAACATGGATTTCATTAATAGCAAATATAATGGTCATGTGATCTCAATTATGTATTCAAAATGGAGGCAAAATTCAAGGCGCACATATGTGCACTCTAGGACAGAATGAGTTGAGAGGTAGATGCTTTACCTTTTTTTTTTTAAAAAGATAAGAGTCTCACTTTATATTGAAGGTTATAGCTTCAAGACCATCAAGAAACTGTAAGGAAGAAACTTGGATATTCTATTGAGCACAATTCACTGAATTGTCAACTAGGATTAAGAGAACTGATCACAAACACAATATTGCCACCTCTACCTAAAAATGAATCACTGTAGTATAGTTGCTTCATGTTTGTCACGATACTCCCACTAAGAACGTTTATCTGTCACCCTAGACTTTTCTAACCCACCTACCACACTAGAACTCTTTGGACATTGATACAACATTAGATTGTGCACTAGATGGCTAGGCGTGATCAAAAATGCTGACATGCAACCGACTGGAGTTATCAATTTCATTAGGAAAAGAGTGTTACAGAACGAGTAGGATGAAAAAGAAAATAAAAGGGTGTGATTTTCCATTTTTTTTCTAATGAAATACAAACCATGTACTAATTCACTATCTCATTTCAGCCAAGCTTTTCCACAAATACATAAATGTCATAAATGCTAGGTCATGGCTGTGGCACAATAGATGTGTCCACTTTACAATAGACTATCATCATAAATCGAGCAACCCCTTAAAGACAAGTATTAAAAAAAAAAAAATTTAGAGAAAAAAAATGAAAAAAGTTTTTATAAGGCAGCAATCAGACAACATGTTAGTTTTCGAGGCTCTATGCCAAAAATACAACCAGGAACATTGAAAGAGACATACAAGACAAAAGGAAAGAAGACCTAACCACAATGTTTTCGCTGTTTGGTCAGGCCAGTGATCGTGGTTACAATAATTCAATAGACATACAACAAAGTGCTTTTCATAGAGCAATAGCTATCAAGCTTATCTTGCAAACTAATCCTTAGAATCGGTTTCCCTTATACTGTTCCAGGTCCTTTACAAACTAAGCATATGGTATAACTTTATTGAATATCCAATATTTTAACGTCCATGAACTGTGACACGATATATGCAGACATGAGGCTTAAATGAAAAGAATTAATCAAAATGGTAATAAAATGAAACCTGTATGATAGTCTCCGAGAGAAAAAGAAAGGCATTTTTCAATCTTTACGGCCACCTCTTGGGAGTCTGGCGAGATATATTCAAGAATATTTGGGACAAGTATTGATTGCTTCAACTATTTCAGTGCTTTCTACAAAGATTTTCGTGGATAGCATTCCTGGGTCCAACAGCTGAATACAAAGATCTTTGTTTTTCGAAAAGCACTTTACTCCCTAAACAGACTGAGCCCTCAGTTTACCCTTGGTATAACTTTATGGTGTTCTCAATGAACAAGCAGCAGTATAATACTATAGCTAACATCATGGTTATTTCATATTTTTACTCTCAATCGGATGTATAGAGAGCTCGGTCTGTATGGGACAGTGATGACACATCTTTCCAGCATGGTGTGTCGAGATTTCAATTTTTTTGAATAATCCTGTTATTGGCGTAAACATGTTGGAAAAAAGCTCACAATGATTAAAATCAAAGTAGACCACAACATCTACCTAGGACAATGAATCCCCATGAAATCCTTAAAAGATGAAGGAATTAAGTGAAGAATCAAACTAGGATGGCAAGCCTTCAGAAGAGCAAGCTCAACTTTCAAGGACAAGAAAGAGTATAAAACCAATGCTTCCTCCCGATGGTCACCTATGGAGCTGAAACATAGAACCTAACCAAGAGACTGATCTGCAAATTGAGAACCATGCAACGTGCACATAAGCGAATCATGCTCAACATCACATGGACAGATCAGAAGACAGCACAGTATATTAGGGAAGAAACAGGAGTCCAAGAAGATCATAGAAGCCATTAGGAAATTCAAATGGCAGTGAGCTGGTCACGTTGCAAGAATGGCCAACAACCGATGGATATCACAACTCACAACACTGATCCCCAGAGATCAAATGCGGAACCAAGGCTGCATATAAGCTGACGAGACGAACTGGACAGGTTAAAAAAATATTGGCTCCGCAACGCCCGTGATAGGTGTGTGGCAAATCCTGGGGAAGGTCTATATCCAACGACAGACGATAAAAGATGACTATGATGATGATGGTACATGTAGTTTTAGGTTAATGCTTATAGATAAGAGGCCTATTTTCTTGACACATTTATAATACTACTCAAATTTCAACATATACTTATAAAACTGGGATAATTAAATCGTTGTTGTTGGTCAGTTTTAAACAATTGTATTTCCAATACTGCAAGAACCATTATCTCTTTGTACATGTCTTTGTATGAAAAAAAATCTCGTACAGTTTCATTTCAACTATGGATGGAATCTAAGCATGTCAAAGCAGCCAGGCATATACTGGACTCCAACTGGATAGAGGGTGTCCGTTTGATTCTTGCCATGACCTTACTCTTTATCTCCTAGTACGCTGTTTAATCATTGCCGTAGAATTAGTCTAAATCAAAGATGTCATAAAGAGCAACTGAAGTCAAGATGAAGGTAAAAACAAGTCAGAATTAATAATAATCCAAGCATGTGTCTGCTAAAAATTTGAGTTTGTTTATATTATCTGTGTTGTTGGAAAAACATTGGATGCAAAGCACTAAATTTGGAAACTACATTTAAAAGATATTCAGTTCTCTTACACGGGAAATTTATAATAGAATCTAAGGACACTAAGTAGGATTCAACAATGTATTTCTCTCGAGCATCCAATAATCCTGCATCCTCTGCTATTTCATTGTATAATCTTTTCCTTCTACATTTTCTGTGCAGCTAGTATTTCTTATAAACATCACATTTCCAAGCCAAATCTAGAGCTCCATTCTCTATCTGTTTGGATTGAAATTCATTCTCATTTCAAATGTTTTTCTTATCTTTTCCTCAAAACTGAATCAAGTGGGAAGCCGTTATTGGACGTAGACTGGTTGTGTACTGTAACCTCACTTGTACCCTGCGGCTACAGCAAGGGGGGAACAGAAGATGCAAAACTTGTTTTGGGTTAAAAAAACAACGGACAATTTAATGCTCTTTTTTTTACTTTGACCAAACAAAAATACATTGATAGTCTTTGCTTGAAGACCAAACTAAATTCTCAATCACATAGAGGGATGATGATGATGCTTGTTGATAGAGAGGTCAATCAGTCCTTCAACTTATATGGGCCAGCATCCCATCCTGAGATCACCTGTCACTCTACCCCACTACTCTCCTTGACTAACCTTTGATCCCCTAACTTACAGATGAAGGTCTTCTTTCTATTGCTATCTCCTTCACAAGATTAACTTATACCCTCTTCTTTTACCTGATACTGGAACTAAATGATCATCTAATCTTTTCCCACAGTTATCTTCCATTCTCCATGCCACAAAACCCACAGTCTATCTTTCTTACTTCCTCTCTTAGAATCCTTATACACCCTCCCTCTTCTCATCCAACTCCTTTTCACTTTCTCTCTCCTAATGTCTTTTCAAGTAAGTGGCTGTGACTGGCTATCCATCTGCGGGGGTTCCAAGGGGATTTACCTTGGTCAAATAAATCTACTTGAGATGTTCCTCCCATCCATTTGACATGAGAGAAAGGTTTCATTAAAACATGAGCATGCACATATAAGTAAGCATCATATCTATAACCAAGTATATAAGTATGGTTCATATATGCTAAAAAAAAGTATATTTAACAAAAGTATTATTGAAAAAACATTTAGATTAAAAATGAAATATACACTTGAACAGACCTCATTGCTCCTAATATTCTGGTAGTTGCATATACATGGATGAATGGAAAACCTATTGAGCACTTTACACAAAAATAATAGAATGGCTTGTTAGTCCCTCAATAGAAAACAAGCAACATTTTTTTTTTTTTTTACTTCAGCGGCCATGTTGGATTATACATCCATTTCTTAATAATATATATATATATATATATATATATATATATTCATAATAAGTATATGTAATAAAGGAGACTTTATTTGATAATTTAAAGGAAAACAAATTGATACAAGCAAGGTGGAACACAACTAAGAAATATATCCTGAGTTGGTTTGCATGAGATGAAAAAGTCACACAACAGATTTGATATTCACATGGGTGAACACACAATACAAGTGATACGAACAGCGAGTGAAGTCTTGTTATACTTACTGATCCTTCATCATTAAATACATTTAGGGGTAACCTACATGAATAACCCCGGCCTCAAAAAATTAAATGATGTGTGGTATGAAATAACATCCATATTAATAAATTATGATAATACCCTATATAAAATAACAAACTATATATATGACATAAGCTATTCATTAGAATCATAGCTGGAAGGGCGTTGACATTTGATCAATACTGCAGGAGTGCCATGTCAATTTAACTGTTTTGTTTTTAAAATACCCCAAACAGTGACATGGTAAACAACTGATGATCCCAACAAGAGAAAATTTACACATTGTACCATGATAACAAAGTATTTGTAAAACAAGGGGGGGACACTGAAGAAAATTACATAAATTGCATTGACAGATATCAGGAAATAAGTGACTAAAGTGACACAAAGAATTTGAAAAAGTTTTTTAATGTTTAGAGCTGTAAAGCTTTCTAGACTACATTTTACATATATATATATATATAAAGCTATAAAGACTATACTCACGCATACAATTATTGGATGGATAAGTTATATTCAATATAAAGGTAGGAGATTTTTTAGATAACAAAGAAACAGATTCGGGAACATTCTCTTGGAAATGATCCCAACATCATCAGTGAGATGAAAAAAATGAAGTATACATAAAACACAGTGTTAGAGTTACCTATGTTGTAAGTGGGTGAGGTGGGGTGGGACTGTGTTTGAGGTTGACTTAGGATGGATGGATTCTCTTCGGGATGAGGGTTCATATATATCCATCATCCTGCTATCTGGGATAAGGGATAGGCACATATGTAAGTGGTATAGTTAGGGTTGGTTTCTTTTGTTTCCTGTGCAAGAGGGATTAGTGTCCTGAGTGCAAGCACATAAATCACAAGAACATCATTGTAGAACAGCCTCAACATAAGTAATTTCACCGACTCAGATTAGCTACATTATAACAGATATATATACACTTACATGCACGTTTGGGCATGCACGCGGATTTATACATGCATTCGGTTTAGGCATACTATGTACTTTGCATTTCTGGCACAGGTATATAGATATATCATGTATGTAACTAAGTATTGCATGGATACCAAATCTGATCTGGGCATAGTTGTACACATACAGACTGCATACCAGTTGAGTGTGTATTATTATGTGGTTGCACACTATAACGTTACATGGATGTACTGCTGTACGGTTGTATTCATCTGTGCTATGCTTTCCAACGTTTTCCTTCATTTCTCCCTTCTCGATGATAATGCATGATTATTCCCTACAGAACATTCAGGAATAAATACCTATCAAACCAATTAATGTACTCCTCATTGTCAATGAAAAACAGACGTATATACATATATGTATTACTGATTTTTCGTAATGAAAAGTTGCATTATATGAGGATGCATTCGTTTGCTTTAGGTACACATGCTGGTACCTGTATGCACTGGAATCATAGTTGAAATATTTCAAGATTCTAGTCATTTAAATAAAAGCAGACAGGGACAAATACTAAGATGATGGGTTCTAGTATTTCTATATTTCTTAAATTATCCTAAAAAGATGGGGGGGGGCTATAAGATTTTTTTGAAAATTCAATAACAGATCTTAACTCAAGTTGGGTAAACTTGAATTTAGAGTAGCAATAAAATAAGAATAAAATAAAATCCAACAAGGTGTAACCGTCCTATTCTCAATAAATCAAATTTGAAAAAGAAACTAAAGAAAACTGTCAATCTTGAAAATTAACCGTCGAAATTAAATCATTTCCGGTAAAAATTTAATTTCAGTTTCACACTTCACTGTCTTTTTCAAATATGAAATGATCTGTTTTCATTTCATGAATTCTCATGTATCGGTTTGTGAAGATTTCACCAGCACACACCTGATATTGAAAATATTAAATAGAACATAAATAAAAAGAAATAAGAGAATTCATGAATGATAAAGTGAACACTTCAGTATTAGATAAAGACAGGGAAGTGTCAAAATCAGTTTCATTAAAATTGCCTAATTTCGAGGGTAAGAGATTCAATGTTTGCTCAAAAAACATCTGTATTCGTCGAAATTCAAAACAAAAACTTTTCTCGTAAGTATACAACAATAACCACATGTCAACACGTTTTTTCAAAAACTTAGCGCGACTAGAGACCGGTAAACACGTATCCAGGACCCGAACAGATAATCGAATTAATTTAATTCGGACCAGATTAAATCCCTAATACATGAGGAAACACTTGTAAGTCCAAACTATGCCACCCCGGTCTGAAAACAAGAAATTATTCAACTTTTGCATCGAAATAACGGAAACTTACCTTGAGGTTCCCGCCATGTTGAAAAGTAGACGCCTCGTTGTGAAGCTACTGATGCAGAGCTAGCAGCTTTTTCCCTGTACAGAGAGAAGATCTATAAAATTATAGACAGGGTAGTTGATATTCTGAGTACGAAACTACAATAATTTGCTATTCGTATTTCCACGATTATTGTTATAACATGACACTTGGTTGTAGGAAGTTGATAATCTGACATTGTCGAATATACGATGATATGATATTATTAATACAATAGATTTAATTCAATTTTAATTTCAGAAAATTATTCCAATTACAAAATTTAATCAAAATGTCCCTTTAGTATATGTAAATAAGATCTGCGATTGATAATTACTGAATATTGATTAATGCACTTATTCCAATTATTGTATCGAGGCAGCGCACACGCTCCTCCTTTTTTCTCTTACACCCAAGCTCCTGTACTTCCCATCTCACAAACATATATATATATATATATATATATATATATTCATTTATCATCATCATCATCATCATCATCATCATCATTGGAGACTGAGTGACAACAAGTCTCCTCAAATCTCCAGCCCTTCTCTTCACACACATATTTTTGAAGTTTCACACCAGATGCCCAGTGGTTATCGCTGTAGGCTGAGTGACAGCAAGTCTCCTCGGTTGTTCAGCCCTCCTCTCATCTCTACCTCAGCTATTACAGCAGTACATTGGTTTGTACCTCCAGCACCATTTGAGTGGAGTTTTTTTCATCATCATCATCATCATCATCATCATCATCATCATCATCATCATCATCATCAAAAAAACGAAAAAATAATCTGACAGAAATTATTTTAAATGCATCATATTACTTTGAAATTCTATTTGAAATACATGCATATATAAATATATATATATATATATATATATATATATATATATATATATATATATATATATATATATAACATATCACATGATACAAATCAAGAATACAAAATAATGTAATATAATATCCAATGTGTGATGGGTTCATTTCATTAAGTACTTGATACACTCAACATTAAACATCAAGTTGATTTAGAGAAGAGCTTAGAATATGATGAAATAAAGATTTGCTACACAAACACATATATACCTATACATGTATGTAATATCTATTCTCATATACATGATACATTCGTACAATACATATATATATACATACACGCACATATATACACACACATATATAAACCTACATATATATGCGAAGATATTATATATATACATACACATATAATATATATACACACATATATATAATATACACACACGCATACATATACATATATATACACACTCACACATATATGTAATATCTATACTCATATTCATGATATATATTCACACACATATTTACAATAGATATGTTTACATGCACATATATACACATACACAATACATATACATGTATATACAAAGATATTATATATATACATACACATATAATATATATATATATATATATATATATATATATATATATATATATATACACATATATATAATATATTCACACACATATATCTACAGGTACATATATAAGTACAAACACATACATATATGTAACTTTTATACTTACATTTATGATATATATTCATATACATATGTACAATGAATATGTATACATGCACACAACACACATATACATGCATATATGTATATACAAAGATAATATACATATATGTATATACAAAGATAATATATATATATATACGTATACACACACATATATATAATATACATACACACATACATATATATATATATATATAATGGCAGACAAATATATGTATATACAAAGATAATATACATATATGTATATACAAAGATAATATATATATATATATATATACATACGTATACACACACATATATATAATATACATACACACACACACACACACACATATATATATATATAATGGCAGACAAACAGACAGTGTGACACTATGACTTCATCATATATATATATATATATGCACACACACATATATATATATATATGATGAAGTGATAGGTGTCACATTGTCTGTCTGTTTGTCAGTCATTATAGATAGGCTTACCATAATTTCTAAGCCTCAAACTGGGAACAGTTATTTTATTATATGTACCAGTACTTTGTATAATAAATAAGTGCTTCCACAACTTAACTCTCCTTAAGATTCAGTACTGACACAAAAAAATGAATACGGCTGCTAGTCCAGAAGCATTAGGTCCAAACATTAAAAGCTGATTTTTTTTGGTCAATGATGGTTAATGGTGTATAGAATAACATAATAAAAATACCCTAGAAATCCCAGTGGAGATATTTCCTGAGATATTTACGAAACAAATTGTGATTTGATGACAGCAGTGTGCACAATAGATTTAGTCCAGTAGTCTATTAGAAAGGGAAGTTATAATTTGGGGATGGGGGTAGAATGCTGGAAACCAGGTTCAACCATAAGTACCAGCCATATCAAGAGATGAATTGTTGCTTGTTTTTCTTTGAACTTTAAGGACAGCCATTTTGAAATTCAAAATGGATGACTGTGAATATATATTTCTTCCATTTATGATTATATCATTGCGTATGGGTTTGTCCCAAAATTTAATCACTTTTTCCATCGCCCACTGCCTACCCTCCCATGAAATTTCATGGAAATTCATTGAAAAATTTTAGAGATATCATCTGGACAGACATTAGTGAATACCGCAATGTATAAAATATTAAAGCTGAAAATATTTCTCAATCGAAAACTAAACCTTGGATTTGCCACAAAATTTGATCACTTCTTACTTACCTCATGGATGAACTTTCCACAAAATTTCATTAAGATACATAGTGAAAATCCTAACATATCATGTTGTTAAACAGGAGCAAATTTTTTTAAAAAAAGGAAAAATATCTCTGTCCATTTTTTCTTCATTAACATATGTATTCACTCCTGTCTTTCCACACAATATCTTTGAATGTTCAAGATGAATTTTGATTGAATTTCATGGAAAGGTACACTGCATCATAAGAAAGAAATGACTACATCATATATTAAGTGATTGATATCATTGATGTCAGAAATCTTTTGGTTGCCGAAAAGCTGGATTATATTGTTCACCGATGTGTTGTCATTGTAATGGCCAAATATGTCAGAATATTTATCCAATCGACAATGATGTAGATGGTGAGAATTAATGGCTTTTCTCAAGTCTTAATGGTGGAATTCTTCTTAAACCCCAATCTAATACATTTTATCAAATTGCTGATTTTCTCAACTATATATGTATACCGAAATCATCACAGTGCCTTTTTCTGACTGATATCATGATTAGCTTCCCATGGGCATTTTGAGAGCTGTAGTAGTAAGCCTATGGTTGGAACTTGCCCTTTTTCCAAGATATCTGAAATTTTGGTGATATTTTTGTACTAATACTATTCATTATTGGACATGATTCTTCCATGTTATTCAATGTGATGGCACAAGCGTACATTCACTAACAATCCTACTGTTTTTCAGTTTTCAATTTTTCAGTTCTAACTTTGTGAAATAATACCAAGAAAATAAGTATGGCTCCCATGGAAATGTTTTTATTCAGTATCTTTAAAACCGAAACTATAAAACAACCCCCTCAAGTTTCAATGTCAAGAATGAATGAGAATTGTGAGACATAATCTCACCTACCCACACAAAAGAAATAGGGGTGGTAGGATACTCTTTTAGGGGAATCTTCCCGAGAAAATTTTCAAAATTATTCATCCAAGATTGAGTAAAATTGCATTCCGGGTCAATCAACTAATTAAGTCTTGTCTGGAAGTCTATTCAAAACAGGTTTCAAACGTTTTCTTTGAAATCTTCTAAAATAATGTGCGTTCTGAAGTTCTGTAAAAATTTACCTAATACCTATAGATATACATCCAACAATTCTTAACAGAATGTTTTCTCATTTCAAGTAACATTAGAGTTATTAGATAAGATTTCTGTCAGAAATTTAAACTAATTTGATAAATCAAAGTAAATCTAATATTTTCCTTCCATGTATGAGAATGTATCAAAATGCATTTGCCTCACATAGAATATGTGAGACTTCAAAGGTCTGATACAATGAAACTAGAAATTACTCTAAGAGTGCATACCTCTGCCAACGAGACAATTGAGCATGAATCTTCCCAAAAATGTGACCACTTCTTCCGAAACCTATTTTCAACCTTTCCACGTTTCATTGAAATTAATCTGGAAATTTTGGAGATATGGCTTTGACACACATGAAATTTTCAAGATAGCTGGAGTGAACGTATAATTCTGATATAGTGGACGGAACCACAAGAAAATTTTAACCACTTCTTCCAAGACCTATTGTTAACCTCTCAACAAAATTTAATTGAAATTCATGGAGAACTTCAGGAGATACTGTGTGAACAGTCATGAACTTTTGTCGAGATTATGGGGTATGGACTTATAACTATGGTATATAGAAGATAACGGTGCATGGATTCACTCAAAAATTTGATGAATCCTTTCATAAAAGATTCCATTGAAATTTAATTAGAAATTTTAGTGATATAGAGTGGTAGTCGTGAGTATATATGAAAACGTATAGGAAAAAGATGAGAGAATACCTCTAAATCAGAGAGTTCCTGAATCCGAATATTCATTCAACTCTTTCTTACCCCGTTCTCCATCTTTCAACAAAATTTCATTGAAATTCATAGAAAACTCTTGGAGATAGTGTGTGGCCAGACATTTGTTGCATTGTTATAATGTGGTATGGACACATAACTATAATTTTGAATGGATCCAGCACAAAATTTAATCACTTCTTTTGTATTCTATTTTTCACTCTTTCACAAAATCTCATTGAAATTCATTTGGTACTTTTGAAGATATCCTGTGGACAGACAGATGTTTCATAAGAAAAAAAAATTACCAAGTAACTATATGGAAGATTTTTAGGCAGTCATTTTAGTGTCAACTTGGTGTCAACCTCTCTGATGGTATCACTATGGGTGGGATACCTACCACCCCACCCCTCAGTCCATCCCTGGGAAGCTGTATTTGGTTTTGGAGACTAATCATAAATATGGCCCCAATATAGTGGGCTGAAAATGATTGCCGAACAACTGATATAGTAATTTACTTAGAAATCAATTTTCTATCTGTTTTGGTTGTTAAGTTATAGCTTTCCTTGTTATTTTGCCCAGGAATGGCTGCCATCTTATGAGCCATATTGAATTAGTGCAAAATCTATCATATCAGGGTGGGTTTTTATCTATTTCCCAACTTCTAAAACATAGACATAGTCATGAAAACCATATCCAAATCAGGTGTGGTTGCAATTTTGTAACTGTTTCAATATTTTGTCTAAATACGACAGCCATCTTGGAAACCATCTTGGATTTCTTGGGAAACTCCATTGCAATTCCAGGGATTTTTTTGTTTTGTGTTTCTAATGTCATATTTCAACTATCCTGCAAAAATCAGCTTATTAGAATCAATTTTAATGTTTGAACTTAATGTAGTACATATATTAGTTTCTTGTACATATTTTAGTTATCATTTTGAGGCGGTGAAGTCATGGAAACCAGGTTAAATCATATCTAAAATCCATTAAGATCTAGAAGAAAATTGTTGCTAGTTTTTCTTTGAACTTTAAGAGACAGCCATTTCGAGATTCAAAATGGACAACTGTGAATGTATATTTCTCCCATTTATGACAAAGACATCATGCATGGGGTCATTGAAAAATTTAGTCACTTCTTCCATAGCCTATTGCTTACCCTCCTACAAAAGTCATAGAAATTCATAAAGAACTTTTGGAGATATCATATGGACAGTCAGGAGCAAATGCAAAAATGTACAAAATTAAGCTTAAAAATATTTCTGTAGCAAAAACAAATTCCAGCAATCAAAAAATTTAATCACTTATTTCTTGTGATATAACCTACCCTTCTACAAAATTTTGTTGAAATTTATTGAGAATATTAAAAGATATTGTATGGAAAGCCAGAAACGAATGCAGAAATCTATGGAAAAAAAATAATGGAGATATTTTTGTGTATTTTCCTTTGATATTTGCTCTTGTCTATTTACACAATATCTCTGGAATTTCTCAATGAATTTCAATGTGATTTTGTAAGCTATGGGGTATAGAATAAATGATCTAGGGATCTGTTCTGATCGAGTGATATCGTTTTGTTTTAATATTTCATACATTTCTAATGTCTGTCCACATGGTATCATCAAAAGTTTGTAAGGAAGATTTGATTAAATTCTGGGGTGGATCCAGGAATTGGTTCTTGATTGGCAGACACTGGGATAATCAATTTAAGTAAAATATAGCTAAACAACTTTTCTACCTGATTAAAACATAGAATTCACTTAACACCAATAAAGTTTGTATATTTAGAGAATAATATAGTAAAATTACTAACTTAAAGTTGTAATAAGAAAGTACAAGAAAATGAGATGATGGTGGAAAAACTAGCCAAAATTAATAATAAAATCACTCACTTTAGTGGAAATGGCCAGTTGGTGGTGAGGAAATTGAGTGTGAAGCAACCTTTGTTTTAACTGGAACTTTAGCATCAGAGTTGCCATTTTGGCCATTTTTAGCATTTTTTGATTTACAACAGACATTTTATTTTTTAAGAAAATTAAAAATTTGTAAGTAATTTTCTGTGCTTTCTATCCATGGACAATTCCATTTGTAAACTTAACCCTTGAGCATGGCAAAGACAAATCTATTCATAAGTTGATTGTATCGGGTTAGCAGAAAAAGATAGTGTTGCTTTCTTACTACCTCTCCATAGGATCCCGACAAAAAGGAGATTAGTTTCCAAACCAATGTCCAGCTAGGAAAATAATGGGGTTTAAATCATTTCATCCGGAATGGGACATTTCCGGACGACTCAGTCTCAAACAGGATAAAATAGTAAACGGACAGCAAACCAGAGCAGACCCTGAGACTGTCCTGGCCAAACCAGGATGTATGATAAGCCCAACTATAATAAT
This sequence comes from Thysanoteuthis rhombus, assembly GCA_963457665.1. NCBI lineage: Eukaryota > Metazoa > Mollusca > Cephalopoda > Oegopsida > Thysanoteuthidae > Thysanoteuthis > Thysanoteuthis major. Next base: position 21,647,456 of record OY735240.1, on the reverse strand, counting down.
TACTTAAATATGGGCGTAGCCCAACCAAATTTGGCATTTATCCTCAGTAGACCAAGGGGAAGGTTTTTAAGTAAAAAGTTTCAAAATGAATGTTTTAGAGGGGAATTCTATTTTCAATGTTACTGTAATGCTAAACTAGACCCTTATTTTCTGTTCAATATACTTATATATATTTTCTTATTTTGTAGGTCTTGGTATAACTTTTTAACGCAAAGCTTTTCAAAGCGTTTCTGATAATCTTTAGGTTTGTCGCAAAAAATTGAGTATAATTTTGTATATCTTCCAAAAGATACTTTTTGTGAGTCTCTTGACATTATATATTTGGCTTGGTTTACAAAACTCAAGTAATGTCTTGCAAAAAAAAATTTGTAAAGAATGTTTTAACATTACAAAAAGTTTGGAAAGTTCTGGTTCGAGGAGTCAAAAGTGAAGGTAAACTTTTTTCCATTTAAGATGTCGAATGTGAAGGGAAAGTATTTTCCCTACGAGGGGTCAAAAGTAAAGAGAAACTTTTTTCCATCGAGGGGTCAAAAGGGAAGGAAAACTTTTCGCTCCTCCTAGGTGTCAAATTGGAGGGAAACTCTTCTCTCCTTCAAGGGGTCAAATATGAAGGGAAAGTTTTTTTTTCACCTGTAAGGATCAAAACCTTTCCTCCTTGAAGGGGTCAAAATAAAGGGAAACTTTTCCCCTTGAGATGTTGAAAGAGAGGGAAAACTTTTCCGCCTTTAAGGGGTTGAAAGCGAAAAGAAAATTTTAAAGTGGTCAAAAGTGAGAGGAAACTTTTTATCCTTCAAGAGTTCAAAAATGAAGGGAAACTTTTTTGTTGGCTTGTTTCAGCACTTTTGGCCATACTGTTTTATCTACAGACTTGGAAATTGGCATCAGTATTCTACTAGACCCCTTCTAAAAATGTTCCTTTTTTTTAATTTTTGTAAAAAAGACTTTTTTGATTATTTGGGTGGGGGATGCTTATTCTGACTGGTTTATTAATAACATCTAGATTCTGGAGAATCTAGATATTTTTTCAGAATATTTTAGATGTTTTCCGGGGGGAAATGCTAGTGAAGTCATGAATAGAATTTATTATCACCATATTTATTCTTCAACAGAATTTTTTTTCACATGAATTCAAATTCAAAATCACTTTTGATCAATTATTAACTCTGATGGCAAGGTATCTGTATTTATTGGTTTTATCTTATATTTAATGGCATTAATCTTCAATTGAATATAATTATTGTCTTTACAATCGATGCCTTTTCATACAATTCACTTTTATACTCTTCACCTTACAATTACTTATATAACTGGATTCATTTTAACATTTTCATATATATTCTCTTTATCTCACAATTACTTAAATTTATTCCGCAATTACCAACATTTAAATGATTCATCTTACAATTTAATGTCACTATTGTTGTTCTGACACCTGAATGAGGCTGATTCATTCAGAGTTCAGACAGCTCAGCCAAACAATACAGACTTGACTGAATTGAATCATGAAAGACAATGAATAAGTTTTTGAGCCTGTGTTTATATCAATCGGCTACAACTCAAGTTGCCGTCGTTCTGTTAAAACGTCCGGGTTCTGTTAAAACATTTTACAGCTGCCGAATTGAACTTCTTGCTGTCTTGGTGGCATGGGGTCTGCTTGGCAACTCCCTAATTCGGCAAATTGTGGAGTATTTATGAAAAAGAAAGGATTGTCCGATCTGTCCTGTTCTGATTGGTCCAGAAGCCTCCCCATCCTCAAGGAAAGTGGGCTATGCATTCCAAGCTGATTTGAATATCTAATTGGTGTGGATAACCAACCAGAATTAGACATGTATCTGGCTAAGTTTACATAAAAAATTTTGTCATTCCTTTACATTGCACTTATGCGGGTCAATCACTTATTATTTATATAATTCTTGCTGAATCAGAAATCGGGGTTTATTCTTTATGTCCTTGGGTTCACTTTCGCTGCCTCACATGAAGTGAAACATCAATCCAGGCTATATGTTTAGATATTGTTAACATCAAATGATTGGCACTTTAGATACACAAATGTGCATGAAGCTGAAGTGGTTTTGACAGCATGCTAATATATTCATTTTCAAACATAAGTTTTCAAACACAGTGCATATATATATGTATATAGATACATATTTATGCAAGTGAACTATTGAGTTAGAGACAAACTCAGGAGTAAAAGCTTATGGAGACTTTATTCATTAATCAATTGACATGTTCCGGGAAGGGTTCCCATATTCAATAACATATGTGTACCTTAAGCGGTCAAAAGGTTAGGTTTATATAGAAAACAAATTTAGTATCAATTGTCTTGCTTTGAAAGCAAAAATGAAAACTATGGGAAGCCATAGTGGTGAATCCAAACTGTTTTATGAATTTGAAGGAATCTATGGTGGTATGGTTGGATCTTTTGTTGGAAGTAGTAACCGCAGTTATGGGTATTTCATTGGTTGTTTTAGTCAATGGTGATTTTTATTTTTATAAACTAGTTATGGTTATTGGGAATCTAGGTCATGGTCCAGTGTTGTGGTACTTGGGTACTTAGTAAGGTGATATAGAGTCATTGCAAGTATATGTTTATATGTTGAAATGTTAACTTTCCATAGGTGGATATATGCATGTATAACCTTACCAGATGGATATCAATGGTGGGGTGGAATTATAGTTATATTAATAGTATGTCCGTACAGTGGGGGTTTGGTAATAATAGGGGCAAAGTATTGGATATTTTTTAGGAGTACTCCAATGGCAGGTTATGGAGTCAAGGCTATCTCTAGTAATAATCAAGGTAGTGGGACATAAGTCAGAGGGGATCCATCAAGTATCAGTTGGGAAATGCATGTTCTGTAACCTTAATGGTCATTGTAGGTATTTTGAAAAGTCATTTAACTTTGAATAGTACAATTAACATGGACCATATATAGGTGTCAATGAGTAGGGGTCTAGGTTACTGCGTGAAGTTCCCAATGTTTGATATACATGAAAGAAGAGTCAAGTATGGATAGGTTGAGATAAGTTAATAACATCGATTATATGTAGGCGGAGGTCCAGATTGTATAGGTTGGTCTGTTGTGGAGAGTAACTGTGTTCGTATATTGAAATGTGTTATGGTTAAAGGGTGTTACGGTGCATATTTAAAGGCTGGGGTGGAAGTATAGTATTAGATACAGGTATAAAGATAGTGAGTTTGTATGTATAGACTAATTAGGTGTGAGACAATTATGGGGTTAAAGCTCAGTGAGGTTAGGGTTGTCAAGTTAAGAGTATAGTCCGTGAGAATACAGAGGTGTATTTATATATATATATGTATACTCAGAGATTGAAATGTGTTTTAGGAACTAGGGGTATACAAAGGTCCTGAAGCTGAAGTGGGAAAGGAAGGGAGTATACAAAATAATCCTCCGCCCCTGGGGAAACTGAAAAGGAGGGGAACTCTGACTCCTGTGTAGCCATTCCATCACCTATCACTATCTCTGTATATAGAAACGTTTCAAAAAATAAATATGTAGTATGAAATAATATCAATATACAATACACATAATACCTTATATAAAATGACAAACTACATAAGCTATGTATCAAAATCCTGGTGGTTATAAATTATAAACCAGGAGGGTATGATTTAGGTATTTTCGTTATCAGTATGTGGTTGATCCATCAGTATACTTGTGGTATGTTTCCTCTCCGAGAGTCTTTTATTCGAACTTAAATCTGTTTCCCAAGGTTAGAGTTCCGTTTTATATGACCTTAGTTGTTAATTCGATTATATTGATTATCCAAGCTCTATTCTAAATCAACTTGGAAGTTTGAAGTTGAATGTATCAAGCACTTTATGAAATAAACCCATCACACATCAGATGTTTTATTATATCATACTGCATTCCTGATTTGTTCTGTGTGTATAGATATACATATATATATATATATATATATATATATATATATATCTTGTATTTGGGATGTTGCTCCATCTATGGTGACACCCTGACCGACACACATACTTGGGAATCGGCAACAATAAAAAAAGAACCCTTTTAGCTACCCATGTAAGTAAGCCCTGTTTAAAAAAAATAAATGATGTGTAGTGTAAGATAACTTTCATATGAAATACATTATAATTATACCCAATATGAAATAATTAACTACATGTATGAAATAAGCTATATATTAAAATCCAAGATGAAAGGGAAGATGGTGTTTGATCAGCATTGCTGGGATACCATGTTAATATAACTGTTTTGTTTTTAAATCCCCGAAACTGTTACATGGTAAACAACTAATGATCCCAAGAAAAGAAAATTTATACATAGTACCATAATAACCAAGTATAGGGGAAACAAGGAAAAAATAAGAAAATTACATAAATTGCATTGACAGATATTGGGAAATAACTGACTGAAATGACACGAAAAATCTTCTGAAAATTTTTCTAATGTTTAGTGTTTAAAGCTGTAAACCTTTCTAGACTAATATATATATATATACCTGTATCTATATGTCTGTATATATATATTTATATGTCTCTGTATATATACACATGTATATATTACAAATTGTTATATCATTTTTTAAACTCTTCTTGAAATGATCTCCCAATATTACAAAGTGAATGTATCATTCGGCCTTGACAATGTGAATAGAGTGAACAATCAAAGAAAATGGGGCTGCTACAGGAATCAAACCTGTGACCCATAGGGTAGCTACTTCAATGTAGCATTGCTCTGAACATTGAGGTAAACAGCCATCAGTAATATAGTGTATGTATATACATATATAATATAATACAATTTTTGATTTGTGATGGGTTTATTTCGTAAAGTGCTCGATACATTCAACATCAAACTTTAAGCTGATTTTGAGTAGAACCTAACATATGATGAAATAAAGGATTCACTACACAAACATGCTTATGTTTCTGCCCTGTTTGGGTTTCTTCGGATGACGATTTGTGCAGCAAATCCTTACTTCATCATATATATATATATATATATATATATATATATATATATATAATTCAAATTCAGTTATCCTAAAATACAAACTATATGTTAGTCTGAAATGGAATAATTGTACAATTATCAATATTGATTGGCGTTATCTTATACTTCATGGCATAATCTAACAAATATCTATGTTTACTGGCTCCTTCCTTATTTTCAACGGCATTGTCATATAATTATTCATATCTATTGGATTTATCAAGTTTTTAATGGCATTATTGTACAATCATGGAGAGATCACAACAGCACAGTTTATCAGAGAAAAAAACAGAGATATTATAAAAGCCATTAAAAAACTTGAATGGCAATGGGCTGGTCATGTTGCAAGAATGGCAGACAACCGCTGAACATTATGACTCGCAACATGGATTCCGTGTTGCCAGCAAAAAATAAATGGTGCGACGAACTAAACAAGTTCAGAAAGTATTGATTCCGAAATGCTTATGATGGAGAGGTCTGGTGAATCTCGGGGACGGTGTTTGTCTAACCTTGGACACTAAAAAGTTACTACTGCTGCGACTGATGATTTGGTTAGACGATTATCTGTTTATCTATTGGTTTTATCTTATATTCAACAGCATTATTTTACAATTATATATATATTCTGACTAGGCTGGGTTAGAAGTATAGTATTTGCTATAGGTATAAAGATACTGAGTTGGTAAGTATAGACTAATTAGGAGTGAGACGATTATAGGGTTAGAGCTTGGTGTGGTTAGGGTTGTCTAGTTTAGAGTTGAGTCCATTAGAATAAAGATAAGTATTCATGCATATATATATATATATATATATATATATATATATATATATATATATATATATATATATATATATATATATATATATATATATATATATATATATCTTCCATAGGAATAGAGTACACTGGTGGATAAATTCAGCCTTACCGACCACCCAGTTCTGTAGTCCGGAGGTAGGAAAATCGGCGTCTGAGTCCGATGTGAGGGTTTCAATTCTGCCTCACGGTACTGGATAGGATAAAAGTCTATAGCCACACTGAGGAGATGTAATACATCGAAACAGCTGTCTGTGGATGACACAATGATTATATATATATATATATATATATATATATATATATATGGATATGATGTATACTCAGGGATGGAAATATATATTTTTGCTTTATCTGAAATCTAATACAATTGTATTTATTATGCGTTTATTACATTTTTATCTATTTATCAAGACTTTGTCCAGCCTTTAACATTCATAGCAGAAGCTTGGAATTTTGCACACACACTCCTCTCAATGAGTAAGGAGAATGTTTTGTTTTTTTTAAATTCCCTTCTAAAATAGGTTTTTAGTAGGGGTTCAATATGCAATGTAGGTTTATGCTTATTTGGTTACTAGTTTGTACCTACTTGTTTTTTTTTAAATTCAGACCTTTTTTTAGTGATCACTGCTAAACAAAACGTAAGAGAAGTAACTTATTCATTAATCACCCCTTTTTCCAACTTTTTAATTGATCATCCTCAACACAGTATATATGGGTGGTGATGATTCATAATTTTCCGTGGAGAGCTAGAATGTTATGCCTAACGGCTTTATAGTACAGTTATCTATGTTCATTAATCAGTATATCTATTTATTGTCTTTTATATAGGTATTGGCATCGCCTTACAATTACTTATATTTATTTTCTTTATTTTACAATTGATGGCTTTATCTTACCATTTGCACATGCATACTCTTTATCTAACAATTATCTACACTTCATTGGCTTTATTTCGCAATTACTTACATTCATATCACACATGGGCAATCATTGGACTGCTGACCAGATTTGACCCAAGCAACATCACACACTTATTTGAGATCTAATAAAATTTTTTGTCTGAAGTTTATGAGAGCATCTGTGAATGCTACTTAACACTAGCTAAGGGATAAATTGAGCATAAACTTACATTGCAAATTGAAACCCCACTAAAAATTTATTTGGGGTGGATTTTCAAAATATGAAAACCAACATTTTATTCTACCCATAATAAAGTGTAAGTGTTTAAATTTTCAGTCCTTGGTGCAGCCTGTAAGCCTAATAAACACATACATACATAGCCAATCAGCTAGACCAACTAAAAAACTGAAGAAGTCTATCTAAATGTTTAAATTTTCGCCCCTTGGTGCGGCCTGTAAGCCTAATAAATACATATATACATACATAGCCAATCAGCTAGACCAACTAAAAAACTGAAGAAGTCTATCTAAGTGTTTAAATTTTCAGCCCTTGGTGTGGCCTGTAAGCCTAATAAACACATACATACATAGCCAATCAGCTAGACCAACTAAAAAACTGAAGAAGTCTATGTAAGTGTTTAAATTTTCAGCCCTTGGTGTGGCCTGTAAGCCTAATAAGCACATACATACATAGCCAATCAGCTAGACCAACTAAAAAACTTAGAAAGTCTATGTTGACAGTTTTGGTTGACAGTTTCTAACAAGCTTTGTCATGGCATAGTCTGATTGTTCAGATTTTGGAGACTATGGCATTGGCTGAGATATGTGTTCTCTGAATGCTTTTCGAGTAGCTTTTGTTGCCACCAAATTTTGGCTGATCTATCCAATGAACTTCCTTAGTATGAGTATCTGCTGATGGGGTAAACGGGGCATTTGTGTCCCCATCCATCGTAATGTACCAGACCTTCTCACCAAGTCAATAAAGAATAATTGTGTTGTACAATTGTTTTATCTAACTCCAACTTACTGTATACATATAAAAAGAAGTTATCACACTTTGCTGGGAACAGGGTTGCCACTAAGATATGTTCTGAATATATCCTTTTGCCCTCCCCCCTACTTAATGTAGTCCATGACTAAAGAGCGAAGGGGTCATTCTACCCTTCTTGGAATGAGGTATAAGCAAAAGATAAGGAGCATCCCAGGAAGATGAGAAAATTAGAAGAATTAGCAAACATTAACCTTGTGAAAAAATTTATAAGACAGACCAGGGTAGATTTCAACATAGAATGGATTCTTTTGCTTTGCAAGGGAAGGACAGGGGAATTATCCTTTGTATAAAATATGTAATTGTGTATGTTGCATACAGGGCTGGATTAAATCAGTTGATCCCACAACACAGTCCAAAAAGGGTGACCCCTACCTCAGCCCCCCCCCCCTATTGCTTAAAATGACACAATTTAACAGAAAAAATTCCCCCCAAAATATATATTCATTTAAAACACATCATAATACGTTAAAAAAATAGATTTTCCCATAAAAATATTCTTTCAGTAAACTTAATCTTTACCAACAAAACTTTTGCTTGCATAGTGACCAGTTTTCTACGACTGTATTTGTGTGGACAATTGAATTATTTGAATGTTTATATTGAGTATATATAAGACAAAAAATCAAATTTCTCAATTGGAACCAATGTAAACAACTTATATTGATTCAACGTGGGAAAACTGCGAGAAACCTGTGGTGCCCTCTTCTCCTTCAATGTCCCATGCACAAGCTTATTTGACTTAATGGTCTGTCCAGGGCTGGTGAGAGATGTTACACTGTCTATCTGTTACACTATAGAAACAAACTAATATAGAATTACCTGCGTTACATATAAGGTGTAGCTATTGAATAATAAGAATGGGGTTATATCACTTGAATCAGAGCACATGCACATATTTGTATCCACCAACCAAAGAGTAAATATAAAAAATCCCTGAAAGTTTCAATCTGTTTGCACCTTCAGTTTGTGGTTATGCATTTCTCGAAGTAGACATGTTTTCCTGATGGGTCATAAAAATGATTAGTTCAAATCGAGCAACGCATCAATTTTTAAAGTTTTAGTGAAATCAAACCAAAGGGCTACTGAATCTTTTTGTATACTAACTGAGGTTTATCGGGGAGAATGCATGTCGTGCGCATGTGTTCGAGAGGCAAAAGAGACTTTGCCAATGTGAAAAGTCGAGAGGATGTCAAAATCGAGAGGATGTCAAAGTCAAGAGGATGTCAAGAATGGAAATTGTGGATTTATGGGGGGAAGGCAAAAGGGGCAATATTCATTCTCTTTATTTTACAATCAATAGCTTTTCATTAAATTTACATTTATTGGCTTCGCCTTACAATTACCTGTGCCTTTTTAACTAGATTCATCATCAGAATTTTTTGTGTGGTTTAGCCTGATAAGGAGCATCTTGAATCAAACTCACAAAAAGGACAGACAATGCAAACACCTTTCTTAAATTCCAAATTATATGATCTTTTAATGACAAAAGAGATAGAAAAGAAAGAAAGGAGAAAAAACTGTAAAGTTGCAAAATGTAGTCCAATTCATGGGACTTATCTGGTTGATGTGAAGTGTGGTATTTTTGGTTTATAACATTCATTCATTTCCGTGGGTCAAAATTGATATCAATATTTGAAGAGTTTTTGTTGAGATGAATTTGTTGTTCGATTGGCAACCTTCGGAGGGTCTTGAGAAGGGAATATTTCTTGTGTGGTAGATGGAATTAGGTCTTGTAGTAGGTGTTGTGCCAAACCTGAAAAAGACTGATTTTGAAGTTGTGTTAAACTTGTTGTTAGATTAGGAAAATAAAGTCAAAACTCAGTGTGGTATTTTTAGTTTATAACGTTCATTCATTTCTGTAAGTCAAAACCGACATTAATACTTGAAGAGTTTTGGCATACATAAATTTGTTGTTCAATTGGCCACCTTCAGAGGGTCTTGAAAAAAAGAGTATCTCTTGTATAGCAGATGGAATTAGGTCTTGTAGTAGCTGATGTGCCAAACCCGAAAAAGACTGATTTTGAAGTTGTGTTAAACTTGTTTTATATGGGAAAGACTGGTTCAGTTGTTGCATCTAACTTACTCGTTTTATACAAGAAAGATTGGTTTTTTAGTTGTGTCAAACATGCTTGGTTTAAACGGGAAAGACTGATAATTTTGAAGTAGAGTCCATTTCCCACCTGTCTTGTACAAAGAGATGAAGAAAGGAGGGAGAAAGTGAAGGACTGACAGAAGAAACAGAGGACACGCCAAGTACCAGCACCTGTTATGGTTGAAATCCCTAATACAGTCTGTTGTCTTCCAAGGTCGGGTAAAAAAAAGCGGGAGTAAGTGAGAGAGAAAAGATACTTCTCTCAGACTGGCGGGGTATGTCTTACCCCTAGCATGTCAACTGGAGAGGTTGCACATTCTGATAAAAAAAGAGTCTGAGTTTGAATTTAGCGCTGACAGCTGCTGATTGGTTGAATAATCCTTTTTTTCAGGGCTTCTCCTAGGTCGATTTTTGACCAATGAAAGATTTTGTAATTTCAACACCAGATCATTTTGAGATGTGGTGTATATACATTTTATAAGCAAAACAAATAAATTCCAATATCATCTTACTATTTTCAGATGTATTCTCTTCATCTTGAAATTATCTACATTTATTGGCTTTATTTTGTAATTATCTACATTCATATGATTCAGCTTGAAATTCAATGGCATTATTTTAACAATCATCTATATTGGTTTTATCCTTATTTTCAATGGCATTATTTTAAGAATAATCAATATTTATTGGTTTTATCCTAATCTTTAATCGCATCATTTTAATAATTATCTATATTGGTTCTATCCTTGTTTTTAATGGCATTATTTTTAGAATCATCTATATCTACTAGTTTTATCCTTATTTTTAATGGCATTGTTTTAAGAATTATCTATTCTTATTGAATTTAAACTTATTTTTAATGGCATTATTTTAAGAATTATCTATTCTTATTGAATTTAAACTTATTTTTAATTGCATTATTTCAAGAATCATCTATATCAATTGGTTTTATCCTTATTTTTAATGGCATTATTTCAATGATTATTCATATTTATTAGTTTTATCTGTATTTTTGATTGCATTATTTCAACAATTATCTATATCTATGAATTTTATCCTTATTTTTAATGGCATCATTTTGATAATAATCTACCTGTATTGGCTTTATCTTATATTAGTGTCATTATGTATCAATAACCACTACCCACAACAGATCAGTTTCATCACTGTTATTGGGTTTAGATTATCCATGTGTTATGACATTCATATGTAGCTATCTATTATAGTTCATAGACAAAACTTAAAATTTAGCACATACCACCCTCTCATAGATTATATGGTAAATGAAACAATGGCTGCTTCAGGGTCAAACTCCACCCTGAGTTTTTTAATATTTCAACTTTAGTAAAAGCAGTTTTCCTTTAACTGAACAAGATCTGTAATCTTCTAAATCTCTAAATATGTTTTTTTTATTTTTGAAAATTATCCCTCTAAATGAGTTTCTATTGGGAGTTTCAATTTACAATGAAAGTTTATACTAAATTGGTCCCTTAGTTTGCATCTATTTTTTTTTCAATCTTTCAAGGTAAAAAGCAGTATATATGGGTGGCTGTGATTCATGATTTCCCTTGGAATGCTAGTACTTTTTTACTTTATCTTATATTTATTGGCAGTATCTGTATATTTATTACCTCTATCTTATTCTCATTGTTGATGAATACATACAATGGTTCAACTTACTATGAGGAGAGTAATAGTCACACTTCATAGAATTAAAGATGAAATGCTGAGTTTCATCAAACTCAAGACCACAACCGGAGTTGACTTTGTTTTTTTACCGCATCAAAGATAAGAACAGCAAGAACAATCCTCGCCAAATTTAGGGGAGTGAAAATTAAAATTCCCTCACCAGGAGTTGAAATCATAACCCACTGATTGAAAGTTGTACCTTTTATCTACTGACCTTAATTGATGAGTCTTATGTATGTACCAACATTTATCTTAGGAACATGCAAGGGTCTATTTCATTCTGATAAATAAATACATCTATAAAATTCACATTACCCTACTGTGATTTGAAATCACAGCCAACTGATTGGTAGGCTGGTGTCTTACCGACTGAGCTAAACTAACAAGTCTCATATATTAACAAAATTCATCTCACAGATATGCAAGGGCTTACTTCATTTGGATGAATATATACATTTATATTTGAAAATATATTTTTGACAAATTCCTCCTGAGTTTTGACTTTATTTTCCTAATCTAACAACAATGACAATTTCAGACTTCAACTTAAGATTAAAAAGTGAAAATTTTATAAAATTTAGATGATGGATAGAGAGAGAATGGGAAAGGAACAGACAGATTCTATTCCTCTGTCTTCAATCAATGAAAGAAGAAAGAAAAGAAATAAAAAGAGAAGGAAAAGAAGAGGGAATGAAAAAAGAGGGAATGGAAGAAAGCAAAAGAGAGAGAGAGAGAGAGGGGGGAGAAAGGAAGAAATAAAGAAAGACGGAGAGGAAGAGAAAATGGAAAATTATGGACACTAGTTTTCAGCTAATATATGAATCGCCTAAAATCATATCTAGAATTATCTAGATTTTCATGCCATTTATCTAGAAAAATATCTAGATACTATTTTACCAAGTCCCTCACCATGGCTAAATTTAAAGATCTTTTTCAGTTCAAGGAAAAATGTTTTTACAAAAGTCAAAATATTTTAAAAAACTTCAGTCAAAGTGGAGTTTAACAGCCATTGTTTTATTTATCATATATACAATACAAAAGTTGCAGTAATCATCTTCAGTCGGAATAAAGGCATGAGTCGAGTTTGACCCTAAAGTAGCCAAGATTGTTTATCTTCTTTTTCTAACTTTTGCTCACAAGCATTGTCACATACAGCAAGTGGAAGAAGTGTCTGAAAGATTTCAAAGAGATCATTTTATACATCTTTGAAAAATGACGGAATTTGGACCAAAGATATCTGATTTTTGTATTTAACTCTTCAATGTTTAATCTCATTTCATATTAGAAACTAAAAACTATCACCAAAGTTTTCTTCAGTTTTCGAGTTGGGCTTAAAGTTGGGTTGGCTGGCTGGTTGTCCATCTATGTATATATAATGCATACGTACAGGCCAAGGTCAATGTAATCAGGGGGGATGATAATTTCCTGCCCCCCAAAGTTTCTAGTGGGGGAGGGGAGTCAATTTACATTGTTTTTCCTACAACGGTCCTTTAGTTTGTGTTCGGCAGTATTCACACCATTTTTTTTTTTAGAAAATTCAGATGTTTTAGTGATTGCAGCCAAACAAAAGCCAAGAGAAGTAACCTATTCATTGATCCTCCTTTTTCAAATTTTTCGAACTGATCACCCCAATACAGCATTCTGGCAAAAGACAGTTTCTATTAAGTGACTTACCGGACCTGTTGCCATAAAGTTCGATCTAATGAGTTTATTCAATCAGTATATTTGAAACCTTTTCCAAAGGTTGCAAAAAGCGGATCAGAAAGAGACTCTGCTTTCCGTACAGTATTTTGGCCGCATTTTGTGTTTGGGATGATCAGTTAAAAAATTTTAAAAAAATAGTTATCTATGAATAAGTTACTTCTTTCACCTTTACTTAGGTAGTGATCAATAAGAAAGTCTGAAGTCTGGTGGGTGGCAAATCATAAATTGGGTGGGTAGAGAAATATCTAGATCTTGGCTGTCAGAAAAAGGGACTAGAGAGTGTCTAAGCTGTAGCTCATCCTCAGCTGTCACTGTTTATAATAACTCCTTGATCTCTGTGGGAGGACAAATGCTCTGTTTGTGTCCGTAAGTGGACACACATTGGCTGTACGGATCGGGCATTTATATATATGTGCTGCCCTACATTAAACCCAACCCTGTGTCAGGTCCATCGGGACATTTGAGGCCCCTGGACAAAGCAAGATACTGGGGCTCTAACTTTTCCTCGCCCCAAACACATTGAAATTTGGTTTCTATTTTTCAAATTGAATTTCACGGCCTCTAATGCAAGTTCTATGAATTGGGAAACAAAAATATTTTTTAGTCCGGCTAAATACAACTATTCATAATTTTAATGTACAGAAGTTCAAACAAAAAGTATTTTTTTTTCTCTCACCAACTAGAAACTAGCCAATCTCTGGTTCTAAACAAGGGAAACAAATAATTTTTACATCAAAATCCTCTCCAACCATGATTCTTGTAAATGGCAAAAAAATCTTTACAATAGAATTAATTTTTTTATACAAGTTTTGGACATTTTTCCTTCACATATCATTTTGTCAATGAATCAATAGTAGCAGGAAGTAGTTGCAATTGTAGAAGAGTAGTACGAACACACAAACACACCCTGCAGTATCAGCAGCCTACCTTAGATAAGATCAATATCTTTTTGTATTGAAGTTGCAGCATATGAAAAAGAAGATAAATTTCAAACAATCAAAACAAGAAATAAATTTAACTCACCATCACAGTCAATAATTGAACAACTATAGGATCAAAATTTGAAGTTGTGTAAAAAAATATTCCATTGAAAAATAAACCCGTCAGAATGAACCCGTCGGAATAAGGCCCCGAAAAGATCAAAAGCTTCATTTTAAAAAGAAAAACTTACACAAAGGAAAAATTTTGGAAGGGGTCTTGTGGAAACCTGATGCCAATTTTCAAGTCTGCAGACAAAATGGTATGGCCAAGAGTGGTGGAACACGTAGAGAAACACACATACACAAACACTCTCACATATGAAAAGGAATAGTACCCTTGGCCACCTTTGGTGCCTATGGTTGTTCAACTGTTTAAGTAGATCATTTCTTATTAAACATTGGTGGACCCCATTTAGGCCTTTCATAGGAGCTGGTAATCGGCCACGTAAGAAGTTGGAAAGGGAGGGAGGCTGATGGCTGCTATTGATATATAAGTGTGACAAACATAGACCTTATAAGAAACTCTCGACTAAAACTGTCAACATAGTTTTCTTCAATTTTCAAAGGATTGTTGCTGGATTATATATATATATATATATATATATATATATATATATATAGTTAGTTAGGTAGATAGATAATGTCACGTATACAAGCACCCAGGGAGCTACAGGGTTAAAAATTTCAACATTTACTCCTTATCATGTTACAGGTGGTGGGGTCAATTTACAGTGTAAGTTCCTGCCAAATTGGTCCATTAATTTAGGTCTGACCACATTCATGATTTTTTAAAAAAGTTCGGACTCTTTGGTGACCACTGCTCAACAAAAGGCACGAGGTAACTTATTCATTGATCATCTCCTCTTGCAAAATTTTTTATTGATCACCCCCAACAAAGAATGCTGCCAAAAGTTGTTAGTCATACGATGGTTTCTATTAAGTAATAGACCAGACCTGGTATATGAATGATTATTGAACAAATGTAGCCATCAAAGATGGTTATAAGTTCTATCCTTTTTCGTGTGCGTGTGTGTGCATGTGTGTGCGTGTGTGTGTGTGTGTGCATGTGTGTTTGTTTACTTGTTTATTTAGCCACCATTCCTGGCTATACAGTTTTGTCTACAGACTTGGGAATTGGCATCAGTACTCCCCTCTAAAAATTAAAAAAAAAAAATGCTTTTTTGATCTTTTTTGTGAGTTATTTTGATGGGTTTAATGATAATATCTAGATTCTCTGTCAAATGTTTATTCACTCAGTTTTACATGTTTTTCCAGTGAAAAACTCCATTGATGACAATAAATAAAATTCATTCTGACAACGTTGATTCTTTGATAAGAATTTTTTTTACATGATTTGCAGTTCAATTATTGACTCTGATGGTGAATTATACATTGATTTATATTTCAATTTTTATAAAAGTTGGTTTGAAAGAGAAAGATGGGTGAAAAAATTTGTATATGTGACAATGATTAAGTGAACAGCAATATTTTACATATCTTGAATGAATGCAACCTTTTAGAACTGAAAAAAAAATCTATAATTTTGTGTCTTCCATCAATTAAGATTCATATAATTTCCGCTATAAATTCAAATAGAAAAAAAAAACAGGTCTGGTTAGTCACTCAATAGAAACAGTCATTTGACCAACGTCTTTAGGCGGCATTCCGCAATAGGGGTGATCAATTAAAAAATTTGAAAAAATGGGAGATCAATAAATGAATTACCACTTTCGCCTTAGGTTGGACGGTGATTATTAAAAGAATGTAAATTTTCTGCTGGACACAAACTAAGGGATCAATTTAGCATAAACTGATACTGCAAATCAAAACCCCAACACTAAAAACCTCTTTGGGTCAAAAAACAAATAAAACAATTTTCTAGACAAAATGAGTAAATTACTGACTGTAAATGTTTCAATTTTCAGCCCTTTAGCTTCATTTTTGCAGCCTATATGCATCATACATAGATAGCTAACCAGCCAGCCAACCAGCCAGCTCAACTTAAAAACTAAAGAAACTTATGTTAGCAATTTTCATTGACACGGCATTACTGTACAAATTGCTGTAACTTAGTATAAGCTAAAAAAAAAGCAATAAATTATCATAAGACCTTGAACAGCATGGTATCAAACAGCACAGAAATTTTCAAAGAAATCATTATTCAAGACTGATGGAAATGGGGTAGGGGTATGATGGTATAGACCTAGGTCTCAATTCCCTGGTTTATTGTATGTTCAATGTTTATTGATTGAGACATTACTATACACCTAGTTCGCAAACCAATTTCCATTACTGATTCAAAGTATATATATATATGTATATATATAATGGAGTAAGGATTTGCTGCACAAACACGTTTATATTTCTGCCCTGTTTGAGTTTCTTCAAGTGAATGATTCAGTTTATTTAAGATTCCTATTTTGGAGATTGGGGGGGGTCTACATTTCCAAGTGGTAGGATCTTCCTCTATTCTATTTGTATATGTTTTTGTTTAGTGATTGGCCATTGCTCGCTGTATTTTCATTTTATACAATGGGCAGGCTATGCCTGTTGGTGGTTATAAATTACAAACCAGGAGGGTATGGTTTAGGTATTTTCGTAATCAGTATTTGGATGATCCATCAGTACATTAGTGGTATGTTTCCTCTCTGAGAGTCTTTTTTTCTCACTTAAATCTGTTTCCCAAGGTTAGAGTTCCGTTTTATATGACCTTAGTTGTTAATTTGATTATTTTGATTATCCAAGCTCTACTCTAAATCAACTTAATATTCAAAGTTTAATGTATTGAGCACTTTATGAAATAAACCCATCATTCATCAGATGTTTTATTATATTATATTATACTGCATTCCTGATTTGTACTGTGTGTATAGATATACATATATATATCTTGACTGTATTTAGGGTGTTGCTTCATCTATGGTGACCCTCTGACCAACACATATACTCAAGAATAGGCAACAATAAAAAAAGAACCCTTTTAGCAACCAATGTGAGTAAGCCCTGTTTAAAAAAATCAATTGATGTTAGTATAAGATAACCTTCATATGGAATACATTATGACTATACCCCATATAAAATAATGAACTACATGTATGACATAAGCGGTATATATTAAAATCCTAAATGAAAGGGGAAGTAATGTTTGATCAACACTGCT
>OY735240.1:21547567-21627567 GCA_963457665.1 Thysanoteuthis rhombus | reverse complement strand
TCACAACCACACTTTTTTTGGGGGATCATTTAAACAACAACACATCACCACAAACCATCACCACTAACCCTTCCAGGTTTTTTCTATTTTTTTTTCTTTAATTTTGGAAAAAACATATTTTTTAAAAAATTGCTGATTTGCCAAATATATTATTTCAAGCACCTTTCAATCTATAATATTTTTACACACACACAAAAACGAAAATACCACTTTTGTTATAAATCTGAAATCAATTAGTTCAGAACCTGGTTTTTTCCAGGTCAGATCTATTGTATCAATTACGACTCGAAAGTTGGTAGTTTTTTCTCTTCCGCTCTTTATATCTGATAGTGTGGAAAAGAAAAGTATTAATTAAGAATACTAATTGCTTAAATGCAAACGAAAGGGGTCTTTTGTTATATATATATAACTCCCGCATTCCATCCATGTACCCCTAACTACAAATCGTTTACCCCCCACCATCTCGTTTAAATACTAAAATCTAAAAATCAGTTTTAACTGATTCAGATTTATTTATACTATTGTTGTGTTTAAAAATCGTCTAGGATTTAAAGATATTTATTTAAAACCGTTTATTGAGGTAATAGAAAATAGTTGTTCTTTTTTATAGTTCGACATTTAAAAAAAAACAATTGTTTTTTATCAACAGAGCTAAGAGCTAGTTGAAAACAGTAACATTTCTTTAATACTGCAGTATATAAAGACGATATCTGCTTGAAATCTAAGTATTGTTTTTATTATTGATAGTATTATTATATTAATTAATTTTAATCCATATTTAATTAAATGTTGATAATAAACTAAATGTTAAGACTTAAACTGACCCCCTTTTTCTAAAAAAAAAAAATAATTCTGTTTTGTAAAGTGCACGTGTTGAATTTTTAACTAAAAGGAATATTTATTTAAAGAAAATAATATCTATGTTTTCCTATATGTGTATATATACGTGAATGCAGTCTTTGATAGCATCTAGCAACAACAATAATAATAATGATAGTTCAGCTTTTGGTGAACTTGTAAAATCTAAAATCACCAACTTCTGGTATTATTACTCCCAACATCATCTCCGATCAGCAACCACGTCTGGGTTGACACCTGAGTCGGTAGACCCTCAACTACTGTTACTACAATCGCCTCGCGACAACGACGACCCCGAGGAAGAAGAAAAAAAGGAGCACTCGCCTTTAGTCGTGGCTTGTGCTCTACAGGACCCCTCCAAAAAGCGGGTCCCCGACCTTATAAATAATAATAGTAGTAGTAATAATAATAATCCTAATAATGTGGGTGTTGTAATGCCACTACGGTTCTTTAGGGGAATGCCAGGCAGGCAGGTGGTGCTGTTCGTGGTGCTATGTCTCATTGCTGGATTCGGATACCTCCATTTGATTACAGAGATCTCCAGATTGGATATAGCCAGAAGTAGATTAGGTAAGTAAAGAGACATTTCATTAATTCTTTTTCCGTGTGTGTGTCGAAGGCGATTTTTGGTTAGGCGGATCTAAAAACGCTTGTAAAAGACTGTCATTAAAAATGGCTAAAATCGGCCAGATTTTTTTCTTTCCAGATGACTGTATAACTAGAAATATTATATACGCTCCAAAAACCCACTCTAAGACCCTAACCCCATAAAGTATATACAATGTATTGATCATTAATGAAGATGTAATATCTGAACAATACGTTGTATAATTATTTTTGGGGGAGTTGTATGTATAATGTGTGGTAAGATGACAATATCTGAAGGCCTGCTGTACAAATGATTCTTCTATTTCAATGTTTCTCCAAACAACTCTTGTCAAGGAGTCAATTGTAGAGTTCAGACTTTCTGATGTTGTCATTTCACTCTCATATTGTTGAAAAAAACCATAATCCGTACAAATACACTCATGTACGTATACACACACACATATATGTATATGTATTAGTTGTACAGTTTCTGGAAAAATAAAAAATCTAGCCATTTCAAAGCCAGTCTTGCTAACATAATTTAGACCCGTCAAAGCGAAGATTACTCCTTTAATGTAATAATCTAAATCTTTCTATCACTTTTTTAATACACCTGGAAATCTCTTGTTCAAGAGTACCTGTTTGCTCTGAAAATAAATCTTTTTATTGTTGTCTTTCCCGTGTAACTGGGTCATATATGTGACAATGATCGTGGGTAAAAAAAAAAAAGTTGACAAGGAAAAGAAAAAAACCATAACAGAATAACTCAGCATTCTGTCTTTTAATTCTATTTCTGTTGGTTATTATTCATATCTCATATTTAAAAAAATGACCAACTGAAGTTACATCTAACAGAATTGATGTAGTAAGGGTTGGCATTTAAGGTGTGAATTAGAGAAGAAATACTTATGGTATATGTAGTATGCTAAAGCAAGTTCTTTTTTAAAAAAAAACATTTTCATAGAAATAGTTCACTGTTTAATATCTGAATTGTAATTTTGGGAAGTAATGTAGTCATCTCTCAGGTACACTTTACTCAATATTGTAAATGCATCTCAAAATCAATACTTTATCCGTTTTATGGTTTTATTGATACTATTAGTTTCTGTCTATATATAAAAATCAGGGGCGGATCCAGGATTTTGAGACGGGAGGGTCCAATTTTATTTTTACTCCCTCTATCTAATTAGACAATGGAATACATTTTTTTTTATTTCTAAGGTTAATTTATGATTTCCTGGTATCACTTCTTTTTTTAAAAATCTATCTAATTTCTTTGGGAAGATTTTCTTTTAATTATGTACTTTTCCCTGAGCAGAGAGGGGTCAGGACCCTCTCTGCGTCCACGCCCGATAGTTTGAATCCAGGGAAAGAGAGGCCAATATATGTAACGAGGTCCTTTTTGATCCATTTAAGAGGTCTAGAGAATGAAAAACTAGGCCGTGTGTGTCATGTGGGGGAAAAAGTGGTCTTAGAAGTAGGTTTTTCGAATAGATCAGGCTTTGAACTGTTAAACCGAATTCTAAATCAAGATAAATGAATTTAAATCAGGTACCCCTGTGTTCACATTTGATTTAAATGTAAATTTTAAAAGTCCCTTGTGTCTTTATCACAGGTACACTTTTCACAGTATGGTATGCATATCAAAATCAATGTTAGATCCATTGGTGCTTTCATAGTTTCTCGTCTATATATATATATATATATATATATATATATATATATATATATATATATATATATATATATTAGTTTTGATTCTGGAAAGACTGGCCTGTATGTAATGTTTGTATGATCCATTTAAAAGCTAGAAAATCGTTAACTAGGTTGTGTGGTTCAGAATTAGTCGACCGTAAATGTATTTATTACTAGAAGGAAATACAATGGACTTGAGATGACATTATTGTACCATAGAAGTAGATTAAATCAGAAAATTCTTCTTGGATGAATTGTAGATCTATAGGACAGGTTACCAGATGTAGTATTCTGACCAGTATGTAAGTAATTTTCAAAAGAATTATATTCATTGTAAAACCTCAATTGTTTAAGGCCAATGCTTATATACAACGTGTATATATTTTTCACTTTGAATAAATGTATTATGATCAGAAAAAAATATGGTCTTTGAACAAGGGTATTAGAGGCTTTTAATTGTTGAAACGGAATCAAAAATATTATTTAAATTTGAAATCATGTACCATGTTCGTATTTCCTGATGATTTGATTTGAATAAGATAATTTTTAGGAATTTTTATTTCTTTTTCAGAAACAAATAGTATAAGATAATTATTATTGATATGAATTTGATGGCTTATTTAAACTAATATAAAAACGAATTTTTTTTCTTACACTGGCTTATGTTTGTAAAAATTATGGCAGTATCTTAGTTTCGTTGTTCAGATCGGAACGCGCCTTCTGAGGCCTTTAGTTGAAGAACGAAGTGTAGTATCTGTTTTTATCTAGTAAACGAGACATATAGCATGAAAACTTACCATTTTTAATTTTAAACATTATGGTTGTGTTTAAATTGTTTCCTTCAATTTTTATTTTGAGTTTTACGTGACAATAATTTAGATACGAAACAATAACTTGTTACAAAACAATTTGATGTTAATTTTACCACAAAATAATGCAGGAAAATGGGGGTCCCAATTAAGTTTCACACCTTCGCTCATCAGATGTTGAAAAAACGCGCACAAACGAGAAGAAATAAGAGAATTCATGAAGGAAACAGAGGTAAATAATATTGATGTATTTTCATTGCTTTAAATAAATTAAATTGTTGAAGTGTTTCTATTGTGGGACCGTTTTTAAACGTAGTGTGCGAGGGTGTGAAAACTTTACACTTTTTCTGTATATTACCAATTATTTTTACTATATATATACTTTCTTTCTTTATAACATTTGAGAATATGATTTTTTTCACACCAAATTATTCTTTCCCAGTCCTATTTTGGGAAGATTTTTCTCGATTTGTATTGATTATTAATAACCAGAACAGAAGTGGATTCAGGATTTTGAGCAGGCGTGGGAAGGTCCAATTATTTGAAAAAAAAAATACTGTCAGATTAGACAGTGGATGTTATAATTTTTCGTTTTTAAAGTACATTCATGATCACTTAGTTTTATCCTCTTGTTAAAATAGGAAACTCCTTTATCTAGATATTGGGAAAGAAAAGAAAATGTGCTCTGCCTGAACTAGGAGAGGTTCAGACAACTTTGGATCACCCCCTGCAGAATATAAAAAAAATACTAAATGACTATTTAAATTCAAAGAAAACTTGGGTACACTTTTCTGTGAGGGTTGATTTGATTTTGAAAACGAGAACACCCTATCTTTTTTTGAAAAATCTACAAATGGTAACTTGGTGAATTTTTAACTAAAGAGTTACAGACGAAAACAAAACAGGCCCAATTAGTCACACAATAGAGTGATCAAATAAAAAAATAAGTTACTATTTTTTCCCTTGGGGCTGTGGTCGTTAAAGAATGAAAATTTAAAAAAAAGTGCGAATGATGCGAGATCAAACCAAGAGACAAATTTAGCATAAACTTTCGTTGTAAATGCCTTCTCATTGAAGGGTGTGTATGTGGAAAATTGCAAAAAATTCCAAGTTTTTACTGTGAACGGTTAGGGCTGGGCGAAGTCCGGATTTACCGATGGATAAATCGATAGATACATGTAAATGTCTGAACCCATGAATAACCCAGACCCTACAACAGTGATTAAACCGATATGTTGTAGGTAGCAGTGATTAATAATGTCCTTCTTCCTTCTTTACAGCAGGAAGAGAAAAGAAAATGAATTGTTTATCAATGTAAAAAAAAAAAGAGTTTATTTTTCTTTTCAAACTTATTGGATTCAGGAAGAAATATGAGTTTAGAAATGTTCACTTCATCCTATTTCTCTTTCAAAATTAATGAGTGAATATGTTTGTATTTGCCTCAAAATACAAACTTTCTTATTTCTTTCCCGAAAGACTTGAGCAATAAAGGTAGAATTATTAAGTCTGCAAATATAGTACCACCTGAGACCTCTTTCCCATAATACTATCAACATTTTTTATATTCATTTATACATGCAAATGTGCCAACTATTATAAATCAGAGCTAGTATTCATTGATCTGAACAATAAAATTAATGTCTGTAAATCAGAACTTCCTACCTCTGCTCCATAATGATTACTACATTTGAATATGCATTTATGTAGGCGACTGTAACAATTATTATGGGACAGAGGTAGTGTTTATTTATCATATAAGTAACAATGTGATTCTTTTTTTTAATTGTTCATATACTCCCAGAACATGATGAATAATAGTTATTCAAAACTAACCCGTTTCTCAAAGCATTTTTCTCCACCTCTCTCTGATAATAGTTGCTACATTTTAATATACTTTTATATAAACAAATGGAGCAACTCTTATGGGACAGAGATAGTGTTTATTATTTTTTATGAACTAAGTGATGTGTTCTTTATTCTTTCTTTTCTCCCTAAATCGTATTTATTAAGTGAATAAGTTGATTAAGACCGACCTCGTTTTTTTGTCTTTTATATAGCTGTCTTTTTCCTAATATCAGCGTTTTAAATGGAATCATCGATATAAAAAAAAAAGATCATTAAGATCTATTGTATCAACAGTCCATTGATCAAAAAGACAGCAACAATGTTTTTCGCTGATCCAGAGAATCCAATTAACTAACCCTTCTAACCTGGACCCCCTTGCAATATAGCCAAGATTGAATTAATAAGTCTGTCAATATAAGTAGTACCTCTGAGAACCAACTTCGAATTGCTCAAAGAGCATTGCTTGATATAATTCGAAGGGATATTATACAAATAGTAATGCAAACAAAATGGAGATTGGTCAGACACTTAGCAAGAAGAGATAACAGACGGGGAAACCAAGACTTTAACCGATTAGTGCCCATTTGTTTGTAAACCTGGGATAAGACCAGCCACCAAATGGAGGGGTGAGATAGAGGGGTCTGACGATATAACATGTCAGGTTAGCGCAATCACGGTTATCATGGAAGGAAATGGGAAAGGCCTTTGTCCAGCAGGGGACTTACAATGGCTGTTGTTGATGATGATGATACTTCTCCCAGAATGGCTGTAACATTTTACATATATTCATGTATGCAAATGTAATATCTTTTATGGGACATGAGTATTTATCTATCTTGTATGAATAGAATGTGATTCGTTTTTTTTTTTATTTAGCTTTCAATATCTTATAAAAGATCAGTTCAATTAACAGATCACTGATCAAATACCGACAATATCTTTTGCTGATCCAGAAAAAAATCCAATAATTCACCTTGAACTTGGATTCCCCTACCCTGACTTTTTAATTCACTTTTAAAATAGGTCTCCCTTTTTTTTCCAAGAAGAGACCTTGTCTCTGAATTGCTTGATCCAGTTATTTTCCAGACTGAACATTTTCCACAATTTTATAACTCGGAAAAAGAAGACTCATCTCTTGAGTTAAAACTGACAAGATAGTCGAAGTTTAAAAGAGTTCCTCGCCCAATCTCGCTTTATTCCTGATCATCGTATTTCACCATGTATAGAACGCATTTTCCATGAAAATTTTGGGCTAAAATCAATGTGCGTAGAATCTAGGGAAACATGACTTATTCATATTTGTATACGCAATAGTGTACTCAGAATGATGCATTTTTATTTCGAAATTGAAGCTCGAAGTTGGGCGCGGCTTATATATGATAAAATACGGTGTCACAGTGCAAGGGCAGGTCTAGGATTTCAAGGGGGGTAAACTAATTTTTTTCTCTAAATGAATACGTGAAAATAAGGAAATTCAGACAGCAATGGGTAGTAAATAATATGATCAGGTATTTTTCACTTACATTTGAGTCGTAGTTTTTTTTTTAAGCTCTAGAACTGACCAAGTGAAGTTGAAAGAAAAATTATCTATGAAATTTACAACTCTTCTATAGAGTCAATAAATACATGAAAATATAAAGAATATTTCGAGACGTAGGATACTTACAGTAGATGAAAAACAAGATAATATATTTTTGTTTTTCAAGTTAGGTTTATGATTACTTGGGATATTTTGGTTTTTCTTTTTTATAAAGATTCTTTATCATGATATTTAAATAAAATGTCAATTGTGCTGGGTCTGAGGTGGGGTTGGGTGGGGGGTCTGGGCCACCTGGATCCGCACCTGCGGTGTAATAGACATCTTTAAAAGAGAGGAAAAAAAAAGGACACACCTTTTTTCATCAATTTTTATTTCTCTACATCTAATATATGCTGTTTTCTGACATTCTATTACACCCCTAAAATCGGTCAGCGCTTTGATATTCGGAGTTCTTACTTATTTCGATGGGGTTATTTACATATTTAATCCTGCGGATAGGGAAGTAAACATTTTTTTTTCTCTCTTTGAAGATACCTTTTCTCAATTCCTTCCAAGATTTATAAAAGCTCAGAAGATGTAATTACCTAGTTAAGAAAAAAAAGTATATTTAAGGTGTGGAACAGTGGCGTAGTTAGAGATCGGGAAACAGGGCCCCTCAAGGGTTCCCCTCCAACACATCGTGAGATTTGGTGAAGGAAAATTAGCAATAGACTATACCTTATTATTATTGATTGGAAAACAACCCCCAAAGCCAAATTGTTATTCAAGCAATCTTCGTATGTACGAATATATCCTTGTTATTGTATTATGTCAGTAGATATTCATTGAGCTTTTGGTAACCCCTCTTCTTTGTGGTCCGGGGGCGAGGGGGTCAGCCAGCTTCCTCCTCTATGCCTCTGGGCATGAAAAAAATTAATACGAATTAGTTCGTCTTAATAATGAAATGTTAAAATCTTTTTTTTTTTTCATACAAACTTATCTAAAGGGAAGATGGTTCGTTATAAATTTTGTTTAGATTTACTTTTTAAAGGTTAGGTAATTCTTTGAAGTTCGCACAAAGGAGGGTGTAACTATTATAGACGCTGTACATGATTTTCTTGTGCGTCTTTTGATGAGTAATATTGTTTGTGAACCCCAGCCGAACTATTACCGATTAGAATAATTTTAATTGTATTCTAGTACAGGTAAAAAGTATTGAAAAATATTCTTATTTTCAAGAAATTAGGAATCGGTACTTTTTCATCAGCTAGGGATACCTTGATTAGTGCGGGTTTCGATGAATAAGGACGGTCAAGGTATTGATGTACAGTAAACGCATTATATTACAAGTCCTTGGACTGTACTGATAATTTTCAACTGACAAAATCACACTAATCAGAGCACACCTATGTGTGTGTGTGTATATATATATATATATATATATATATATATATATATATATATATATATGCATATTCGTATGTTAGATCGTACAATTGTCTGTCGTGTCCGAGTCCTGTTATAATGGATTGGTCCATGTGAAATGGATTGACAGAGCTAATACAACAAAAGGGTTGTCAAATTAGATAGACTATTGCCTCAACAATGAAGAACACGTCACAGAAATGCTGATTATTTGAAACTAAAACTTGAAAAAAGTGTACTGAAATGAATGTTTAAGTTTATACTTAACTTTTTGTCTGATATCACCTTTTAGGACAGCTTGAGTTTAGACTTGAAAAAATCTTATCAGGAGCTTTGGGTTAATAAAAATAGATCACTCAATAAAATGGCTTTAAGCTCATTGATACATGAATGACCCTGTCATTTTTACGGGTATATGTTAGTATATAAATACTGACACCATGACCGAAGATTTGTTTTTCTCTTGTCTACGAAGTTATGAAGTGTGAATTGAAAAATTGAATTGGTTCATAGAAGACAAATGCTTTTTCTTTTTTCGCTTTAGATCCCTGCAGGGAAATGATGAATTGTTGAATCTTAATTTTTATTATTATTCGTAGTTTACAAACCATTCTAACACTAACCTTTAAAAGTGTTGAGCTTTGAAATTACAAGTGTGATTAGAATATGGGGCCAAATTAACAAACACTTTTCCTTGAGGGTTAAAAAATACCTGGCTTTTATAATGTTTTAACCCATTCAAGGGGTTTTGTTCTTCTTTGCACTTTACCAGTGGGTTTTTTTTTCTATCCCTTGTCTTGGTCCCTAGATTTTCTAACACTCCCATATCCCGAGAGATATATCCTTTTAACAAATATTTAAAATGAAAAAAATAGAAAAAAGAGGAATATATTTGTCTGTTCGTTTTTATAAGATTACTCAGAAAATTGAGGACCCCCCAAAAAACCTTCAATAACATGAAAGATAGGATTAAAGCAGCCAGCAAGTAGTTGGATATTTCTTGCAGTGAATGCTCGGAATTCTTGCTATGTTTTCTATCATTGTCGAAATCGTAGTATAATACACAAATCTAACTGTGCCGGCTTACTTCAGTAGCAAAATTAGCATATGCTACGGGCTCCGCAATTTCAAGGACCCCGCTCTAAATGCTTAGAAGCTATTAACTCTGATTCTGGGATTCAGCTCTTGCTCTATTACTACCGTAATATACTGCTTTTCAACTTTTCTGAACGATTTTGATGAACTTTCAAATGAGGTTGATATTTTAACACAATAATTATTGAGTGTGGTGTCTGTGATACTATACATATGACTTATGAATGCCACAGTATTGGAAACTGTAGTCATAGCCACTGCACTGAGATCGAAACTAGAACCAGGTAATACCTGAATGTCAGACGTATTTGTCGTATTTTGGCTTGTGGCTTTATAGCTTACTCAGAGAAATCAATTGAATCTATTATGAGAGTAAAAAAAATGGTTGTGTTTTAATATTTATGTATTTTAAAATTAGGAGCCCCTTTATAACATACGCTACGGGCCCCGCACTAGCTTAATCTGGACCTGGTTGTAGTAAGAATAGGCTGTATTGTAATAATTGAAAATACGAAACATTTGTTCCTGAAAAGACAGGACTTTCAAAACTGTCTTCATAGCCTTCCTTCTCTTTCTTTCCCCGTGGGAAGGAATCTCTAAATATGCAGGTGTTAGGTATATAAATTATAAATATTAAAACCATTTGTTAATTGTATACATCTCGTATTTCACCATCTATAACCCGTACAATTTTTTCTTTAAAAATTTGAGCTAAAAAAACCCAGGTGCGTGCTATCGGCAGAAACACGATCGTTTTTCATAATAAGATATATAAGGGATGATGCATTTTTCATTTGAAATTGAAACTCAGTCTAAGGGGAAATACATGGTGAAATACGGTTTAGGCAAACAATAGTAAATCACTCGTTTATATCTTCGTAAATTCGTTATTCCATTTTTAGGGGGAAAAAGCAGGCGGTCAGTAATTCTGAAGTCTATTGAACACTTGGTTAAAGTGCGTGCTGTTCCGTCTTGTAAAGCTGTTATTTTTAATCTAACAAGAGATGATAACTGCAGTATTTCTATTCTATCATTGATTCATTCTGTATATGATTGATAAGTATTCATTCATTTAAAGACAGGTAGTTCGTAATTTCATTTCTCACCTCAAAGAACGAAGTCTATCTTCGTCTGTTCGTGTGTTAGTATCAGTGTAGTAGAGAGATGTTCATGGACTTGTCGCAAAATTGACACCCATGACCAGAAAAAAACTGTTCAATCGCATAAAGGTTTAATCAATTTTCACAAAATGTACATCATTAAAAAGAGAAAAAAGTGGAGGAGAATCTGATATAAAAATGATTTTCTTTCATTATGTACAGCGTGTACTGAGGGTTTTTCTTTCTTGAAAGGGAGGCTAAGATCGGATTATAATTTTTAGTCAACCGTTGGATAATGATGAATATTATCAAGTCTACCTAATGAACAGGGTGATTTTCTCAGTTCTCAGTCCGTATACTTTAAATCTTAAAGGTAACAATTTCGTTAGTAAAAATATCTCCTACCCACCATTTCAAACAATGGGCTCTTCCATCCATAGAAGACTCTTCAGTAACAGTAATTTTTCTTCTTTTCTGTTTTTACTATTTATCTAACCTGGCTTCCCACTGACAAAAAAAGACGTGAGTTCGAATCTCACCGAGAGCTTACTTCTACATTTATTTCCGTTCTGTGTTATTTGTTTACTAACTGCTGTAGATCGACGACCTAAATTAAGTTGTGATTAAAAAAAAAAACAAAAAAAAACACAAATTGAGATGAAGGAAAATTGATTGTTGTTGAAAAAAATCACCATGAAATGAGTTAGGTAAATTGAATTTGAATATCCGTGAATTTCTTTACGGCAATAACTAGTAGCACCTATAGTTAATCAACACTAGTTTGCTTCTTGCTGGTATTTATTATGACTATTTATTTATTTTATTTATTTATTTATCGAGATTGGTTTTAATACTGATGACACTGCTTTTCGGTTATCTCGTAGTTCAACGTCCCAAATTACATCAGTTCAGATGACCGTGGTAATTTGGGACGTTGTTGAATTGCGAAGTGGCCACCCAGTCAGTTTACAAAATACTAATTTCTAATAACTATAGAGGGTAGAAAGAATCCGTAAATATAAGTGAATATTCCATCGGCTATTTCATGTACCTTGATTTTGCTTATCGTCGGAAGTACAAGATTTGGTCGGGGGTTGAAAGCTAGTATGTTTTCCTTACAGGTATCAGTAAAACAGGTCTGGTTAGTCACTCAAGAAAAACCGTCACTTGATCAATGACTTTTGGCAGCTTGCCGTGTTGAGGGCGATCAACTAAAGAATGGAATAAGGGGTGATCAATGTCTTGGATAAGTCACGCCTCTCGTCTTTTGTTTAGGTATGATCACGAAGTAAAAAGTCTGAATTTTCAAAAAACAAAACAAAACAGGGTACAGACTACTGACCGTTTTAGCATAAACTTGTTTTGTAAATTGGATTCCACCAAAAATATTTGTGGGATTTCGACAGAAAACTAGAACAAATACGTTTTTTTCCAGACATCGAGTAATTGTTGAAATATTCAGCCCTCTGGCTCCATTGGTGCTGCCTGTATGAGTGATGCATTTAGCCAGCCAAACTAGTTTGAAAACTGAAGAAATCTATTTTGACAGTTATTAAGACTTTGGTACTGTCGAAAAAAGACCCTGAAAATTGAATAAGAATTTTTTTTAATATTTGGTATCTGCCAGTAAGAGCCTTATTTACTCCAACACAGGTACAAAGCAACCTCAAATGGTACGATTCCAATTTTTTTGTGGAAAAAAAATCAGTTATATATCTGTATATATTTGATCATTTTCTAGTATGATGCTGGCCCCTAATTTTGATCGCGATATTTTGTATAAAATTTCTCGCATTATACACGGGTAGGTTCGTTTTTATTTCAACTGACCGAATTCCCCCATAACAACATTGATAATTTGGGACGTTGAACTACGAAATCACCCACTACTGCTCAGGGTTGCCAGATGGTTGGAGACGTTTCAGGCTAGAAAATGCCAAATGCCAAAATAGTTTATTAGAGCTATCATTCTATGATTTATTTTTCAAACATGAAGTATTGTAAATGATTGAGAAATTGAATGATATTATTTGATTTTAATCATAATTTTTAAATTGCCTTTTTAATGGCAACTTGACGGTCTGGGTATTATTTGCGATTGTAAAGCAAGCGAAAAAAATCAATGATAATGACAAGTTTAGAAAACATTGCAATATAAAAGTACACACCAAGAAATAGAATTCATTTTTAAAAACGAGTCTGTAGCCAAAATGCAATTTAAAAAGCCAGATTTGTTAAATTTGGCCTGGAAATGGCTAAAATGGCAACCCTGCCACTGCTTTCAAGGAGACTGCTCCTGCTGCTGCTACAATTAATACCATGTTTCTTTGCTACTATAGTGTTTTCATTTTGTATACATATAACTCCCTTCTATTTTCTTTATTTTTCTACATACCTTTCCTATGTACGTCATTTGTTTTAATCTGCAAGCATCTAGCTAAAAGCCCACCATTGGCCCCCTGAAAAGATACCGACCCTAAATACCGCAAGGATTTTTCTAAAAATGCCCTTAAAATCTAGGAATTTTAGTTGATGATAAATGAGGTCTAAAATCCATTTTCTTTCTCTCTCTCTTCCCAGCCGGTTCTGTTGTGTAAGATTTTCTGGTCAAGATTCGTTTGTGTACAAACCCAGTTCTCCTCGAAGAAAACTCGTTTTTCTTTCAATTTTAGGTGTTCTCAATTTATTAGACCCTTAAACCATCCGGAAATGTGTTAACTTTTAGAAAAAATATCTTTTTTGAGGTTTTACGAGGGGGTTCTATTTTCTGAGTTACTATAATGCTATAGTCGGCACTTATTTTCCGCCATCTTACCGGAGGTAGTGACAACCATTTCCGTACCCCCATCATGGCTTCTACACAGTGTGTCGGCTGCTCTTTGAAATTCTTCAAAACAATCCAATTTTTTCAAAAAACAAAGAAATTTTTTACGTTTTTCTATCTTATATATATTCATTGATTTCTCAAAAATGTTATCGTGGACGGACCCTCGACTTTACAGCTTATACGGCGTATAGTTGCTTAGTTGATATTTTTTTCCGGACTTTACCTGGGTTGGAGGAATTGAGTACGAATTAAAAAAATTAGGCTATGTAAAAGATAGAGAAAAAAATCTGCTCTAATAATGAACAGTTTGAATTTCTTGGTTCGCTTTCCTCAGCATCCAGGGATAAAACATTTGCTGATAGGAATACTTCCTGTCCTTCATTTGAAACTATGGACTCCTCCTCTTGAACATTTTTAAAAAATTTTCCTTGAAAAATCGTTTCATAGAAATTTAAATATATCGGTGTTTTTTTTCTTCTCTGGGGTATTAGAATGAATCAGAATCTATTTAATCTTACTTGCCAAAGATAAATGACAGTAATAAGTTTGTAATTTATTGAAAACGTTTTTACAACAATACGTTTATTCAATATTTATTCATAGTCATATCACTCAGAAATGCATGTTCATCTATTCTTAGTAAGAAAAATATTCTGAGGTTAACGAGGGGGTTCTATTTACAATATAACTATATTGCTAAGGTGGGCACTTACTTTCTACCATTTTTACGGAGGTACGCCTTACATGAATTATCTTTCCTTCTTCCGGTTATCTTCTTTGATTCTTTCAACTCCAACCCTAACCCCAACTGCCCATACTCATATTTTCTACACAAAGAATTCACGAACCTAATCCGATCATATTCATTTATCATGTCATCTTTGATTTTCGTATACCTTTCTTCCTGTACGTCATTACATGAGTAAATGACCGGAATAGGTTCGTAAATTATTTGAAAACATTTATACATCAATGTATTTAGGGGGCTATTAAAGAAAGTAACCAAAAGAGAAGATAGTTAATGTAAGCCGTACCTCGTAAAAATAGCGGAAAGTAAGTGACCATTCTAGCATTATGTAAATAGATCCTAAAAAGATACACGTCCTAAATATAGCCGAGAAAAAACAGGGTTTCTGGTCTAAAAATCCCCTTATCTTTCTCTTTTCTGTCTGTTCTGTTGTGTACATTTTAGGGTTATATATGTTAACATCGAATCAGCGAAATTGCTTAATTTATGAAATTTACTTATTTTTTGTGAAGAAAGAAGGATAAGTTTGATTTCACTTTGATTGCAGAAAGTTTTGATTGTTAAAAGAATAATTGTTGTTTTGATTAAATGAATATTTGATCAAATTAAGATTACGTATTTCTTTATTATTGTGAAGAAAAAAACTTGAACTTCGGTTATCAGGCGTAGTATATGTACCAAGGTTGAAAAAAGATAATTCTGCCAGCTCAAGTTCAATTTTTTTATAATTAATTGAACTTTTGCTGACAGTAAAGTCATACTTTTTATATTACGCCAGATTGGCAAAATTGCCTCACTGACCAATTTTTCAAGATTCTCTTTGCAAAGAAAAAAATGATTTTAAGTTGATCAAAAGTTAATTTAAAAAAAATCACGGATGAAAACAACTATTTTTACAATCTAGTGTTTATACTATCAAAGTGAAATGAAACTTTTTCTATCAAAAAAAAAAATGTAAGTCTATTTCGCCAATTAGGCAATTTCGCCGATTCGGCGTAACACACTGCTCCATGCATAAAATCATATATCTTTCCCGAGCTCTTTAGTCATGGTTGATTTTTATTTATTTTTAAAGGCATTTCAGTTTCTATGAAAATTGATTACACGGTGGGGTAGACTAAAGGTTGGTACGCACATAAGTAAGTCAAAATCACCGGAGAGTAGAAGTATTACTACTATTATATAGGCTTCAATGATTGTGCGACACTATCTATATTCTTATATCAGGGTTGCCATTTTGGCCACTTTACGGCTAAATTCGATAAATCTGGCCTTTTCGAAAAAGCATGCATATTCTTATATCAGGGTTGCCATTTTGTCAATATTATGGCCAAATTAAACAAACCTGGCCATTAAAAAAACTGCATCTGGCCATTAACTCTATTTTGGCCATTAAACATTTTTGTACATTTTGACTTGGTTACTGTAGTATTTTTGATGAATTTTTATTTTTAGTGTATTCATTAGTATTGCAATGTTTTTGAAATGGTCAATATTTTTTCCATGTACTATATACTATTTACCTTGATTCTATTTTTTTCGGTTCCTTTTTTTTATTCAGCCCATCATTAGTGATTGAAAAAGCATCTAAAATTAAGACAAAGGTGCTATCAAGAACGATTTACTATAATTGATCTGATTAAAAACAATGGAATTGCTCTTATAAACAATTTTGGCATCAGGCCATTTTTGTGTTTTTGGCCAGAAACGTCTCCAACTATCTGGCAACCGTATCTTCTTCTACAAAGCATGTTAGTTAGTCCGTACTGGTCATAAACTTTCTCTTTTTCTATCTTAAATGTGTTCGTGTGTAAGGTCTGCCCTGTCTCGCTTGGTTATGAATACAAATTGCTTTCTTGTTTTTGTACACAGTCACATTTTGGGCATTATGTTGGAAAGGTGGTCCCGATTATAGTTTCACACCCTTGTACACTCGATGTTGAAAGCGGCGCGCAAATAAAAACGATTGAACTTATTCAAAGCACTAACAATATGATTCATGGATTTAATAGTTTTTTGTTTTTTTTTAATGAATTCTATTATTTATCCTTAATTGTGCGCCGTTTGATGTCGAGTGAGCGAGTGTGTGAAACTAAACAATTGGGACCACGTTCCCTATATTGTGCCCTCTTATACATCAATAGAACAAGTCCTACCGAAACATCAATTAAACTTAATTTCAAATTGATTTGTTTTTAAATTGTTTTGTCTAAATAAGTTGAAAAATTACCTATTTGAAGAAAAAAAAAATTTATTGTTAAATGATGTTGGAATATTCATCTTTATAATTATATATGTATATATTGTTTCAACTTGGTGTAAGCTTTTTTCATGGATTACGAAACAAGATTGCCATTTTAGCCATTTTATGGCTATATATATCATTTTAAAAAAGCATTTGGCTATGAAAATTTTGGTTTGGCCATTTTGTCTTCGTTGCAGTATTTAAATGAATTCATGTTTTTGATGTGTACTACAGTATTGCTTTGCAATGTAAATAATCATTATTATTATAGATTAATTGATTAATAAAGTTACGATAAAAAGCAATTGAGAAATTAAGCTCAAGTTAATTTGGTGATTAAAAAAAATCGACTATGATTTACTGTTTCTTCTAATAAGTATAGATAAAATAATCGCTGTTACAAACACTCAAGTCATTTGGCCATTTTCTGTGAGTTTTTGGCCAGAAACGCCTCCAACTATCTAGCAACCTTGTTACCAAATATTTCATTTGTTATCCATAATATTCCTTGGACCACTTTCACTCTCATGTTCTTTATTAAATGATTAAAAAAAATGCTGACTAGCATTTTTCTATTTTTTAATTTTTACATGAAGCTGAGATATCTCCCCCCTTTATTTTTCTTGATAAGAGAACTGTTCAATTTTATTGCCTTCTTCATGAAAAAACATTTTTTTTTATCTACTTTGAGATTAGATGGCTAGGTCTTCGTGGAGCAGGTGCTCCATATTTTTAAAAACATTACCGACCATTGAAATCTAAAAATAGAACTTGAAAAAAAAAATCTTGAAGACAAAGGTGTGTACATTGAGAATAAACGTATGCGTATGGATCTTTCATGTTTTAAATGAATCATTACCTACGTATTCATTTCATTTTAATTATCAAGTACACTCAGTGCTTACGGAGAAATATTTTGAAAAACCATGGTATTGTGTATAGGGTTGCCAAATCAGCCATTTCCGACTATATCTGGCTGATTTCTTTTTCAAATCAACCGATAAAAATCAAGCCATTAAAAACATGATTTGAGAAATTTAAAAAAAACGGTATATGTACTTTTTTGTACAATGATAATTTGTTTAGGAGTTTTGATTATTTTATTTGTTTAGAAAGCTTTAAATTGTATGTAACATTTTAAGCTATAAAGCTAGCTGGAAACGGAAAAAGTTGGCGATTTTCAAAGAGTTTCAGCTATAAATAATAAGCCATACTTGGCAACAATGATTTTGTACTATACTTTTAAAATATTAACGCCCCCATCGCGGCTTTTTCTCCGATAGATAAGATTAATAAACTGTAGAAAATTGATGTAAAGGCCTTTTATTCGTTTTTAATATTTGATATCCGCGAAGAAAATTGACGGATTCATTTGATTTTATATGAAACGATTTCTTCAAAAAAAAAAAGTAAATTCGTTTCAATGGAAGAATCCATAATTTCAAATTGTGGGCCTGAGGTATTTTTTTAATCTGTGAATTATTTTACCCCGGAATGGATGAGTTCTGTGTTACGGACAATGATCCAAGAAAATCAAACTTCGTTATTATAGTATCAGATTTTAAAACAAAAAAAAGCATGGCCTGCTTCTTTCTAGGTTTTCGTCAGCATTTCTTATTCGTCCTTCTTTCTTCCCCATGATCTTTCCAGGGAAGAAGGAGCCATACTTGTTTTTCAACGAACCTTTCTTGCTCTTATTCTAATACACACATTCTTTTTATTTGTACCAGTGTTGCCAACTTTATTTTTAAGTTTACATCTAAAATCGATTGAAAAAACATCTAGGTTCTCCTAATTCATATTTAAATCATAATGAATCTATATTACGTATTATCGATAGATTGAACGTGACTTGGATCGTCAAGATGTTCTTTATCAAAGTATTACTTATTCTATTTCTGTAAATTGAATAAAAATATCTCTTATTTTATTGAAAAATCATTTGAAAGGCAATTTCTAACATCTAGACGCAAGCAAGAATATCTAGATTTAGATAAAAATATCTGAATTGCCAACACTGAATTGTACCCTGTTTCCAGTTTAAAAAAAAAATCCCTTAGTGAAACTACCCTCGTTCTCCACAAGCAGAAATATATAAATAACCCTTTTTCCCTTTATAGGTTATCCAATTGACATGTTTTTAAGCATGTGAAATCGTCAAGTATTTACTCGTGTGTAATGCGAGAAATCTTATATATAAAATCAGGATCGAAATTGTTGGGTAACATTATACTGGGGTGTAATATAAATGATAACACAATGACTGATTTTTAGCTACAAAGACGTGGGGTTCGCATTATATTCGAGATCGTTTTGCACGTCTTGGAATAAATGCTTTGAATTCAATAATGTGTGTTCAAAATAAATGCTACACGACTCGTGTAAATAACCAACCAGAAGTTGGTAGTGCACTCAGACTGATCGCTTCAACCATGGGGTGGATACTTGAAGTTGATATCGAACTCGGTCAAACTGTTCGCTAAAAAGAATCAGACGTGTTTACTGAATGAGCCACTACTCTTCAACTTTTTTCTTTCTCTCTCTCTCTCTCTCTTAGTTTACCCACCCTGATCATTTTCCGAACAGATATTTCGATTTGATCGAATATTCCAAAACAAGTCTGGTTAGTCACTCGATAGAAACCGTCACGTGACCAATGTCTTTTGGCAGCAAGTCATGTCGGGGGTGGTGGTGGTGGTGATCAACGAATGAATTACTTCTCTCGCCTTTTGTTGGGCCGTGATCACCAAGAGCTAAAAAAATAAACAAACCAGCGTTAATAAAAACCAGGGGACCAATTTAGCATAAACATGCATTGTAAATTGACACCCACTCCGACTGAAAAACCTGTTGTTGTTTTTTTTTGGGGGGGGGTGTAAAAAACACGAACTTTTCTCTTTCTAGACGTAAGGAGTAAATGTTTAAATTTTCAGCACTCTAGCTCAATTGGTGTAGCCCTTACGCGCGACACCTGCGTAAATGCATAACGAGCCAACTAGCCTCATTTAAAAACTGAAGAAACATATGTTGGCAGTATGTGTTGACTGTTTCTGATAACTATTATAGTTGTGAAAGGTCGTCTCCTTTTCTCTTTTTACAAGCTATTATCTCTGAAAATCGTCCAGATAAGAAAAAAAAAAACATGAAAAGATATTTTGATATTATTTGTCATATATATCATAAAAATCAATTCTCAGCTTACTTGAGTTTTTTTCTTAGCGAAGTAAAATGAAAAGAAGCAAAGAATTTATTCATCGTATTTCACCAATATATCTGCATTTTTTTCCGGAAATTTTGAGCTGAAAAATCCAGGTGCTTCATATATATTGAGTCATTTATTAAACATAATTTTGTATACACGAATTAATGCATTATCATTCGATGTTGGAGCTTAATCGAGGGTGCTGATTATCTATGGTGGCGAGGTATAAAATGGTGAATTTGATATTGTCTATAATTTTAGGAAGGGTCATTCAAAGCCTTTTTCAGATTTTTGATACTTTTATTATACCCCCTATGTTTCGGCAGATCCATTCTACGATCTTCTTCAGGTGTTCTGTCCAAGCTCAACTTGGTCATATTCCGCCTTCGTTGGGAGACTAAGTACTATGGGTATTTTTGTTTGATAACTACCGTGTGTATTTATTTACTCTAGTACGAAGTGGACGCAAAAATTAGGCGACACCCATTTCTTATAGCTAAAAACAAGTAATAAATGTATGTATGTTTTTTTACATCCGAGTACCCCTTCCTAAATTCAACCCTGATTTGGAAAAAAAATATCGAATTATACACGAGTAAATACGGTAAGTAATTATAGTGTTTTCTACTCAATATATATTTGTAGAGTGTTTCTATAATAACCACAAATTCAGTTATGAGTGGGATATATATATACACCGACAATAATCCATACATACGTAATTCGGTCCAACATCTTCTTCGATTATATATTGTTAAACAATTATATGTATATACGTCTTTTTAGTGTAAATAGTATTTGTATAATAGATATAAACGTGTATACACTACACCGTCTATATATCTTTCGTTTCTGTATGTATATGCGCGTGTATATATAATACTTATGGAATATCTACGACAAATTTGTTTCACACTTCTTTGCGATTATCAAGAGAGTTGTCTTAAAAATCTATACGTGATCTCATCTTATTGATTTTTTCTGTATTATTATACTAGCTCTGTTTGTTCGAAAAAAATGAACATCTTCTTTGTATACACCTAGTATTACCATGGTTATATATATATATATATATATATATATATATATATATATATATATATATATATATATATACCGGTGGCAAAAATTACTGAACCATCTTTTGAGAAACATGGAAATGTTACTATGCCATTTAAGTCTAGATTTCAAACTTTTTAGCTCTACGGGTTTGTTTTGTTTTCAATTTGAACAGTGTTTTTAGAAATTGTAGGTGATTCATTAACTTTGGCCACCAGTGTTTATATATATATATATTGTGTGTGTGTGTTATCAATGTGTTTTTTATTTGTAAGAATAAGGAAGAAATAGACACCTGATTTTGATCAGTGCTCAATATTCATCAAGGTGAATAAAGCTATTGATATATCCTTGTAATTCTTATATATTTATTGCATGGAAATCATTGGCTCGTTATTATTCTGTCTATATAGTCGACCGATCATGAATCTCTCTCGATATACAAGTACATATAGTATAATTGTGTACATTACACGCATACATGTTCATAACAATGTATACAGTATCTAGTACAGTATAGGCATGTATACGCACACACACGTCCATGAATATCTTACAGTATATAGTGCGTGTTAAGGCCACATACAGAGATATAGCTAAGAGAATTGGGATATCGAGAGGCCCCTCCAACATCTAGTGAGGTTTGTTTATAAAGGAAAATTTGTAATAAATAGACCTGCGTTATCTCTAATTAGGGGAAAAACAACCTCTAAGGCTTGAATTATATATTAAAATCATGTCTGTATAAATGCTATTGGTGAACGAACTATAATTCATAAAGCTTTTGGGGACCGGGGGCGTATTCAAATACCCCCAGCTACGCCCTGGACTACACACAATTGTTCATTAATCTTTCCTATGTGCGTATATCTCTTAAGCCTAACGCATTCTGATTCAATTTTACGCTTTCACGTAAGAGACGAAAAGTCTCTCGCATATTATAAAAAGTTGATTTCAGTAATGCATATACATTGAAACCCTATTTTTTTTTCTTGGATGCGTCACTTTGAAAGTTTTCTGGGGGTGCAAGCCAACATAGCAGGTATGTCCCGTCTAGGTGCATACTTAATTCGTATTCTGCTCCTTTCCTTTCAATTATTTACTTCCACCCAAAGTAATTCTAAGAGAGGAAACGGAAAAATAAAATTCAAGCACTACCTCTTTTATTTTCTACTACCCATCTCCTGTCTCATCGCCTTTGGTTTCAAAACCAATTAGAACAAGTACATGTAAAATATTCTATACAGAAACTGGAGAGCAATCGAGGAGCGCATATCTCAACCAGTGTCATTGCTTAAGGGAGCAATTGTGCATGGATCCGCTCCAAAATTTGATCACCTCTCCCGTAGCCTATTGTCCACTCCTCTACAGAATTTCATTGAAATTCATGCAGAACTTTCGGAGATATAGTGTGAGCAGTAACGAACGTATAAATAAATGTTGTAAAGAAAAAACGAAGATATATCTCTGAATAAAAAAAAATTTAAAAAAAAAAAATTTCCACCCCTCTTACCCAGCTATTCACCCCTCAACGAAAGTTGATTGAAATCCATTCAGAACTTTCGGAGATATCGTGTGGACAGACACGCAGACGAGACCGAATAGATATACGTACCTCTTTACAAGTTCGGCGACGGAGGTAAACAACGCTTAGATTACTCAGAGACCATTCCTGTTGAAACTACTATTGAGTTTACCATTACATGTGATGGTAACCTGTTTGGTTGAAAATGGTATTTGTCATAACTAGTGGTGGAGTTTTAAAAAAAACAAGTTGAGGGAACGCTGAGCTGCCTGTTCCTGGGTTGGAAGTGAGGGGAGGGCTAACCCTTGCGAGAAAATGTTTGAAATTGAATTAATTTAAGAGACGTTACGAGGACGCTTAGGATGTGTATTTAGACGTAATCTATCTAATCAGTGAATCGTTCAAATCGAGAATTTTAGTACGCATATATATATATATATATATATATATATATATATATATATATATATATATATAGACAGAGAGAGAGATAGATAGATCGATAGATAGTCGTGATTTTCCACCAGTTAGTCTGTCCACACGATATCTCCGAAAGTTCTGGATAGATATTACTGAAATTTTGTGGAAGTTTGACCTATGGGGTTAGAAAGAGACGGTAATTTTTTCTAATCGTGAGATATTATTTCGCCTTTTTTTGAAGTGACATTTATGTATACGATCATGACTTCCCACGCAGTACCTCCAAAAGTTCTCGAAGAATTCCAATGAGTTTTTGTCGAGGAGTGGACAATAAGCTATGGGAGAACTGATATAATTTTTGAGTAGATCCATGCTCATATATCCCTCCCCCTATTCGATCCAGAAGTTTTTTAATGAATCTATAGATAGTGAAGGAACGCCGTTACTATCTGAAAGGAAAGCAAGCAGACCTATATTTGATTGTTTTCTTCACAAGAAACTGCTAAAATGCTTTCCTTTCCATAGTTCGAAGTGTAGCATGTTTTTCTCTCGATAGATAAGACCTGAATGAATTTGTCAGAATTGTAGAAGAAAATTCGGTCTCAATTTTGAGATCGAAAGTTAAAATCCTAATTCACCTTGTAGATAACTTGTTACATCGAAACGCAGAAATTGCCTGATTTGCGAATTTTTAATTTTTTTTCTACGTAAAAAAAATCAACACAGTTTTAATTTGATTGAAAATTGATTTAATCGAAACAAAGATATAAAACAGCTATTTTTTAACGACCAAAGGTCTGTTATAAAAGTGAAATCAAAATGTAATTTACAAAAAAAAAAAAAAAAGAAAAAGAAAAGTTAATTTCGTTAAATTGGCAATTTTGCCGATTCGGTGTAACACGTATAACAGCTTGATAATATTTGATAATATTGCGTTTTTGACCAGTTATACTCGGTGTATTTAATCATTATACATGTCCTCTCGATTTCTTGAAAAAAAATATAATATTAAGACGCACGTGTAATTGATCGAAATCTTGGGGAAAAGCTTACGAAATCAGCACTTTCCTTTCTTTTTTTTGTTTTTGTTTTAACATAATACCATTTGATTTTCAATAAAGTTATGTATCTTCCACCAGCTGTCTCGAACATTCACTTGAAGCTTGTCGAATTCAATTTTTATGGAAGGTTATTCAATTAGCCGCATGAGTAAGCTGAGATTTTTATCGTAAAATAGGCACAAAAAAACAAGACAAAGTCAGACCCGAGATGCGCTAGTTATTTTCTTGCGTGATATACATCTAAAATCTAGGAAATATATTACGTATTATGTGCAAATTTAATGTGACTTTAATCTTCAACATTCATTTTATTACAAGTATTGCTTATTTTATTACCATAAAACGAAATAAAATCATTCCTTACTTTAAATAGGAATTCTTGACATCTCGCCGCACCTAAAAAAATATCTAAATTTAGATGAAAAAAGTCTAAATTGGTAACTCAGTGTAAAAATACTCTCATTTCGATCGCAATCGCTGCAAGAGATGCTAGCGCATCTTCTAAAGATGTCCAAGATGTCTGTTTCCGATAGAATGTTCCAGCAAACCCACTCGTGAAATTTCGTGCTAAAAGTATCTGAAATTGGAATCTGATTGACATTTTACTAAAAACTCTAGTAACAGACATGAACACCAGTTTCAGCAAGATAGTCCATTTTTGATAAGCGTGAATGTAGTTGGGCACACTAAGAGGTGCTGATTTAGCATAAATTTGCACTGTAAAACATGGGGTAGGGTTTTCGAAAACTCACTCGCTAAAAACCTGCTCCCGGATTCCATGAGTAGCCACAGAAAATTTGGTAGCTGAGTTCATGAGTTTTTTTGTTTTTTTTGATGACACAGACATATAGACATTTAGTGAATTATAGTAAGATCGTTTACTTTCTTGCACAAGAGTCTTGGTCTGAAGAAGGTCGGAGGATACAACGGCCGAAACTTACTGACGATAACAACGAAGATTAGGACAAGAGTTGAAGTAAATCAGTGTGTAACATTTCAAGATTCATGAAACGTTTGTATAGAACAGGTAGTTCGAATCAATAATTGCATGCTTTCATGACTAATTCGCCCAGTCACTGATTGAAACACCTGATATGAAATGGGAACGTAAAACGTGCCACACGTTGAGTACTTGGTCGCTGTCATTTCAGGATAATATTGACCCTTCCTCTTTCTCAGATTGCGACCTAGTCTCTGGCACTAGGAATCGATGTT
This sequence comes from Thysanoteuthis rhombus, assembly GCA_963457665.1. Classification (NCBI taxonomy): domain Eukaryota; kingdom Metazoa; phylum Mollusca; class Cephalopoda; order Oegopsida; family Thysanoteuthidae; genus Thysanoteuthis; species Thysanoteuthis major. The sequence continues at coordinate 21,602,331 of OY735240.1, read as the reverse complement.
CAGTAAACCGGAATTTCAGATGCTGATTTCCGAGGTAAGCTTAGAGACTCTTTCGGCTCAGAAGATAGTCGGAACACAATTTTCCCACTCGCCATTCGATCTTGTCCTAGTATACTGAATTATGCTTATCTACATTCTTAATTAGGCTTAGTTGGCTTAGTGGCTGAGGTGGTTTTGCATTTCTTACTAACGCTGGTAGTCGGTGTTCAAGCCCAAATGATAAGTGTCAAAATTTCAACATTTACTCCATATTATTAGTAAAAAAAAAAAAGTCATCCTTTTGAAAGATTATCCCCTAAACGGGTTCATCTACAGTGTAAGTCTATTGTAAATTGGTCAATTAGTTTGTGTCCTGCAGAATTCACGCTTGTTTTTTTTGTTTTTTGTTGAAAAATCGCTTTTAGTGATCACTGACCAACAAGACAGATAAGTAACTAATTACTCCCTTTTTTTCCAAAAAACATGGATAACTCTTTTTTCAAAATTTTTAATTGATCACCCTAACACAGCATGCTGCCAAGAAACATTGGTCATCTGATGGTTTTTATTCAGCTACTAACCATACCTATTTTCTTTTCAAATTCATTAAGATAAAAATCTATCTTCGTGAAGGTAAGTTGAAAAAATTGATATATGAAGAGACGTTAGATTTTGGTCTTTTTCATTTGTCTAAGTTTGAAATAAGACCGTTCACATTCATCGAACATTCTACCAGTAACTGCGTGACGCCCACGGACTTATTGGTCCACTCTCAGACATGCACACACATACACATTTTATATAGAGAGATAGATACATACAACCTGAGACGCACACATTATTTGATAGATATCTTAATGACTTGTAGTACTCACTATTGTGTATTTTTTTCATGGTCGTCTGCTGCCCCTTCTCGGCAGGGATTAAAAGGATGTATTTAACCAAGGCTTACTCCTTATTTTCGATTTCACTATTATTAGGGCGATCAGGTCAAATTTTTCCATGGTTTGTTGGACCCCAATTGATGCATTTTCTAAAAGTGCACGGTCTGTGGATTCGAAAACTTCTTGAAAATTTTCCCTTGGTAACCCAAAGGAATCAAGAAAAATACTGAAATGAAGTCTCGAAATTGGGGAGTGATTTTAGAATTTTGATGTCAGGGATGTTAGAATGATTCCAAAAGTAGCTATCAATACATGTCCACATCGTGTGTACAGCTATAATGGCAACAAACGCTGCCGTCTAGCTAAAATGTGGAGATTATCTGGAAAAAGTTCGAATCGATTTTTGTCAATTGAAGCTCAAGGAATCCGAAATTTGTCACTTCATCCACGTAAAACTAGCTCATCTGTTTGTAAAATATTAAGATAGGATAAAAACTTGACTTAGTTAAGACCATTTCAAAGACAAAACTAATTGAATTCGTGGAGTAAACATAATTCTATAACAAAAACTTTTTCGAGGGTTGATGTACGCTTTTGTATTTTGCAAATAATTTGGGGAAAAAAAATTATAAAAGTTGAACATGCTATGCTAGTGTGAAAATTAGTTGAATTAATGAAAAAAAAAAACACGAAACAATATTTTGAACTTCTACTATTGAGTTTTGACTTGATTTTCGTATCTAACAACAATGACCAGACCTCCAGACCAAAAATCGGTGACATCATGCACGAATAACAGTGATATAATGATGTACACTAGAACAGATGGCTGAAGTTTGCAAATCGCATTTGCAGGAACTACTAATAAAGAAAGGAGTTGAAATAGGACACGTAGTTTTGGAATAATTATCGTCTGGAGAAATGAATTCTGTTTTTTGTTTACGTTTAGATTTTAATGAATCAGAGTTTGACCCTAGCGCAACCAAGCTTATTCATTTGTTTTTTTTTTGTTGTTATAACCGATTTGACAGTAACTGAGATGAATAACGTCTTTTTTTCTCATCTATTCTATTTCGATTCGTTTTCTGAATACTGTCCACAGAATCTAGTCCTAAAAACAAGTTGGGACAAAAGAAAAACCCAAAAAACGAAACGAAACAATTTTTCGCAAGTGAAAGCATATTATTCTAGTCGTATTTGTCTATATAAGTTTTGTTCAGTATTTTTGTTAAGTGAATTACACAATCTCTGATGCGGAACTATTGGGCCCAGACACTTTTTCGGTGGAGTCGTACGTACGGGTAATCTGCATAGTCAAATGAATCGATTGCTTTAAAATAGCAATGACTCAACAGCGAACCTTGTAAATATTAATATTGAATAAGGTAGATTAAGTCTTGAGACTAAATAATATTATTTGTTAAGTGAAATGAGAGGGAGATAGACCATAAAATTACTTCAGGCAAACCTTTTTTTTAAATTTCAAGTACTGGACGAAATTATTTAAGAATTTGATAAATATCAATGATCGGTTTTCGGAGCTTAATATCAAGTAGAATAAATGCTCAGAAAATCAAACTATTTTTTTCCTTATAAGTAAGTGTACGGTTTTCGAAACTTTTCAGTTATCAGAATTTTGTATATGAGAGAGAGAGGTGTACTTGTTATTTCAAACCTTCAAAGAGAGAGAACATTCAGTCGGTTAGTTTGTTGTCTTGAAAAAAAACAAACTTATCTCTGCTTTTATCTTGAAAACAAACAGTCTTCTCCGATCACAAAGATACTAATGTATCAAAAAGTTTTCAAGATAGTTTTACATTGTACATAATAAAACATAGTAAAATAAAGTGATAATTTTTAACACCAGTAGTTAAAGGGTCTTTTTTCAACACGGATTTTATCAGCGGAGATTAACATCGGCATATGTTTTTTTTTCTTTTTTTTCTTTTCTTTAATATTGAGTTTTGATGGTTCGTTCCAAAGACCACGCCCTCCCAACTTTTTGAGACAATTTGGACAGTTTTAATGCAAATGAAATTTTGATGTTAATTTCAAAATCAACAGGTGTTATATTTCATATGTGCAGGTATTTCGTGAAATAGTGTGTTATAGTAGGAAACTATATTTTCATTATATCCTTGTGTTTTGAATGACTATGACCTTCGTTTCTTTAGTGAATAAACTAAATACATTATTTTTTTACTGGTTTAGAATTTTTTGTTGGAATTGGGTGCATTGACAAGGAAGGGTATTATGCTGTAAAAATGTATCCCTGTTGTATATATATATAATAAACGCCTTTTTAGCTAACTTTGATCGTTGGACTGGGGACTTGATTCAATTGAAAATCTCTTATGAATTAAATTAAAATCGACCGTTCCTATGAAACTTCCTAAGCCGAAACGGCGTATGGTGAATAACTGATTCATATTGCAAAAGAAATAGAGCGTTCCCAGACTCCAATATAACCTTTCTCTATGTTTGCCAGTTCTCCGCCAATCCGTACGAGCTCTCTTGGACTTTTCCGACACCTCAAGACACCTCTCGTTTACGGACAGACAAAACACAGATGAAGCACAGATAGTCACTTAAAGGTCAAAGCTAAGGCGGCTTGACGTCTTTCGTAAAAGCGTTAAACGAGGGATACGTGTACTCTATAAGTATTTGATTTCAGCTTTTCCTTATTTTTATTACCATAATATTTATTGATTTAACTCCGGTGGCGTGCAATTACATCTGCCTGCTGAGTTGGAGAGTTATACGTATCCGTCTCCGTCTGTCTGTCCCCACGATATCTCCGAAAGTACTCAACGAATTTTGATAAAATTTGTGGGGTGAAATATAAGGAAAATGTCTCGATTCAACTTATTTGAGGATTTATGTTATGTATAGATAGGTTATCAATCTTTAAAGGACTTATCTGATTCAATGACACCCTTAATAGTACGGTATATATATATATATATATATATAGCACTTTGGTGGATGGGGAATTTCTGCGTAAATAAATATATCGCTTAAATTCAGCCTCATTGACCGTCCAGTTCTGTAACCCAGAGATAGGATATCGGCCTTCTGGTCTGAAGCGAAGGTTTCAATCCTGCCTCGCGGTACTGGATGGGATAGTGGAAAGTCTATAGCCACACTGAAGAGATTTAATACACCAAAACAGCTGTCTGTGAATGACATAATAATACATACAAATATATATATGTATATGTGTGTGTGTGTGTGTGTTTCCTTTCGGTTAACGTACTACTTCGTTTAATTTTCATTGGAATCCCCTCATGAAAAGAATGGCTAAACGATTGTACCACGGGAATGACAAAACGATTACGAACAAGAAATTTTGCAACGCTCCTAATTCAGTTTGAAAATGGCGTCAATCATAAAATTATGAATATTTCATTTTTTGTATTGTTTTTGTCTGAAAATGCCGTGAATAGTGCGGTCTTTGATGTATTACGATTATGGTGTTGCTGTGCGAATTGATTGAAGATAGTACAAGCCGGGAAAAATATCAAATCATAAAACCTTGAGCAGTAAATTTTTGACCAGTACAGAAAATTTGGAACGAAGTAAAGACGCTAACCAAGGTATGCCAGCTATTACTGAATGTATAAATATAAGGACCATCAAGAAATGTTATGTCCTACGCCGCGTCAACATAAAATTCAGCCCTGGGTGTCTACATGTATAAAATAGGACGTACGTTTACAATTCATGTCACTCTCTGCATACAACCATGTATAAGCTTGTTTTAGGCTCACAGGAAATTCCCGGTTAATATTGTGGTTAGGTTTCTTGAAACCACTTCAACTGAAACAACTTTAAATGATACTAATTTTGCCCTTGGCACAATTATATAAAGACGGGTTATTTAATGTATTGTGGTTTGGAAATTTTGTGACTAACTTGTGTCCAGTAAAACAAGGAAAAGAACCGTAAGTTCAGCCAGGCGTCTACCATCCTTACGCCCATATCTGTCATTTTTGATTTCAAAAGGATTATAAACTAAGTAGCATTAGTAGTTGTGGTATTAGGAGAAAGAAGAAAGTACGGATAGTTCGTCCAAAAATCTGGCTATTGAAAGAAAAAATTGTGAGTTCGAATAGAAGTAAGTGTATAATTTCTATCAATAATTTGTTCTGCTTGGGCAGAAACGTGAGCTAGTTTGTGTAGCGAATCCACATTCTACTATATATATATATATATATATATATATATATATATATATATATATATATATATATAATATATATATATATATATATATATATATATATATATATATATATATGATATGAACTGTAAAGAGTGAAACAGAATCGGGAGTAAAGTGTTTTGAAATAAGGTCTATTTATCCGTAGATGTTTTTTTTTTTTTTTGTTTATGGTCAAGACCTGTTTCGGGATATATTCCCATCTTCAGTGGTGTGTGCTGTGTGAGTATGTGTTTTTAGGCGTTAAAGGTTTCATGTGGAACTAGAGTCCACTATCAGGAGCTTTGTCTTGTGAGTAAGTATATATATATGTGTGTACTTATTACGCCTTACTAGTCAGGATGTCACTGAATCAGATAAAAGCATATATGTTAATTTCTTCTGTTTGTTCGCATATTGATCTTATCGGTCAATTTACCTTCATATGACATAATAATGAAGATTACGACATAGAAAGATTTTACGTCCGATCACACATTAAAACGTTTGAGTTGAGTTGGAACAGAAAAACTTGAAATTAAGGTATTTGAATTATTAAAAATAGAACAGCCTTCGTTCCTTAGTGCCAATCCATATATAAATAACCCAGTCATTTTTTACGGGTATACTCTAGTACGAAATACAGTTAGTGGAATTGAGAACCAAGTGATTTTTAGATACGTCCGAACATCTCTATTGGTCAGACGGATCCGTTTACGTAAACAACAAGTGGAGAATGAGTGACGTCACGAATAGATGACGTATCTACCGTTTGTTTTTAACAATGTTGCCAAGAATCGCTTTTTATCAATAGCCAAAACTGTTTTTAAAAAATGGCTTAAATAGACTAAAATTTTCAATTTCCAACTAACTTAATATCTAAAATATATATATATATACACACACACGTCATTCCAAGTCTGCTCATGAAATAAAATAACCGTGAGCTAGTTTGTGTAGCGAATCTACATTCTACTGTTTATTTCCAGCTCTACTCTAAAACAACTTAACTACAAGAGTAAAAAAGTTGTATGTATCGAGCACTCTATAAAATAAATCCATTACATATCAGAAGTGGCTTTATATTATATGTTATACTGGTAGCCTGATTTGTTCCACATATACTGTGTGTATATATATATATATATATATATATATATATATATATATATATATATATGTGTGTGTTTTTCATTTCGGCAAACGTACTACTTCATTTGATTGTTATTGGATTCCCGTGAGGGAAAGAATCACTAAACGATTGTATCACGGGAGAGATAAAACGATTCTTAACAAGAAATTTTGCAACGCTCATAACTCAATTCGAAAACGGCGTTGACCGGCCAGGCCGAAATATCATCAACAAAAAAAATTGATAAAGTAGTATGTTCACTTGAAAAACAAAAAACAAACGAAAATATATGGCTATATTATTGTCAACCTCCTAGAATTGTTGAGTTTTGACTTGGTTTTATTTCCGTTTATCATGACAAGGACCTCCACCAAAAACCAGCTACGTCATGCACGAAAAAGAATGACGTTCTCAAAAACTGATGACGAATTCACTCTCTCCACGCAAGTCGACTGGTTTTGCTCAAGTTTGCAAATCCCCTTTCCAGGAACTATTGATAGAGAAGTTGAAATGGGACACTCACTGTCGGAATAATATTGTTTTTAGAAACGAATTGTATTTTTTTTTCACCTTTTTAGACTTAAATGAAGCAAGGGAGTTGACCCTAGCGCAGCCCAGCTTATATATTTTTTCTCAACGGCGTTATAAGGAAACGACGTTAACCGAGGAGTCCTTGCACATCTATCTCTACAATCGATCTTTCTCTGACAATATCTGTGTATCAGTACTTGGGCTGTGGTGCAGTGATTGATGAGCTTGGATCGAATTCGTTATTAATGCTTTATGAGACATTATCTGCCTTTGATGGGGAGTCCGATTTTCACACACTACTCTAATTATGTGGCCTTTTGTGATAAGCTTGGCTCAGTCAATGTAAAAAAAAACAAAAATACTCTCAAGCAGTAGTGGTAAAAAAAAGAAAAAGTCTGCAGCGTTGCTAAATTCAGCGTATTTCTTGTTTTTGTGAATTACGCGGGCGTGCGTTAACATTGTGGCCATTTTGAACGCATTTTTGGCCATTTTTAGTCCCTTTTGGTGTGTTTTGGCCATGCTTTAAATTTTCTATTTAACACTTTCTGGCAGTCGAACTAGCACGCGAATATCTGATTTAGCTACTCTGGCTATCTGTTCTCGTGGAAATCTTCAAATTTAGACAATTTCGGAGACGTTTTGAGGCCATATAAGACGAGAATTGGAACATTTACTGGCTGATTTTTCTTATCAGTGAATTTTCGAAGTAGGGAATTATAGTACTACCTCTCTGTCCCATAATTGTTACATTTAGTGAATGTAATACAGATGTAAATGTAACTATTATGGGACATAGATAGACAGTTAGGGACCCCCCGCCCCAAGAAGTAATGGGGCATCGTTCTCGTAGCTGTACACTCCTACTCAGAAGTCATTCATTGACAGATCTTTGAATAGTTTTCAAGTAATATTCGTACGGAAATCCCAAACCCTTTTTTTAGTGCTATTATTTCGAATCTTGTAACATCTGTTCGTCCAGACAGGAGTCTAGAACCTTGTTCTTTTTTTCCCAAATTTTATTTAAGTAGTACCCGTAAAGAAAAGAAAGAAAAAATGGCAGGATAATTTACGCATGGATCAACACTGCCTGGTAACAGTATCTATGTACTCTGTTCAGGATCAGAGTGTGATACCTGCCTCCTGTCAAGGATCACAGTGTCGCTCCTTGGCACTTCTACCTTGGGTCAGTGTAGTATCTATTCGCTCATCGAAAAGTACAGAGCGGCGCTAAACTCGTGAAGGGCTTTACAACATTCGTATGTTTTTTTAGTTTTAACGATTTAGAAAAGAATCGTTCCTCACAAATGAAATATACAAAGGGAATTTAATTCAATCAACCTATGTACAGGGAAGTGTTTCTTCTAGCTGCTTGCCATCTTCAACTTCACGAAGTCTTACTCTTTCAGTACCATTCTTCATGATATTTCGTATAATATCAGCTCCTCGGCACACATGTACTATTATCAGCTTTTGAGATTAAACGTGGTCGTCTTGTCCGTGGGTGATCACTAACGGAGTACGATTCTCGAAAATGCACAAACGAACAACGAGTCCCGGACTCCGATGACGGTGTCCGCTCGTTCAAATAACGAGAATATTGTCCTTGGGTTATTGTTTAAGGTATACCAAGTAAAACATTCTATAATTTTAGTTCGTTGATCACTTGTGTACTTTCCATGATGAATTTCCAAGGGTTCCCTTATGTATTTGAGAACAGGAAAACAAATATTTAATATTTAAACCTAATAAGAAGGTATGATTGTTTTATATCTCTCCTCGTCTGTTGTACCACCCTGTATTACCATATATATATATATATATATATATATATATATATATATATATATATCATAACTTATATTATTTCCTACCCACCATTTGAAACAATGGACTCTTCCACTTGGACGAAGTCACTTTTTAATAGAACCTCAGATGAAATTTATAAACTCTAAACATTTATTAAACTAGTTCATTAACATCTTTGAGGTAAGTAAGAGAATGTTGAGGAACCGCTCGAAGTCCACAGAAACACGGGTAGATATTTTCATTAAATGCACTGCGGCCTCAAGTGCGTGGGTGCGCGCTTATTTATAATATATATATATATGTGTGTGTGTGTATTTCTTTTCTAAACTAGAAAGCACTTTGAGATCGCATACTTCTACCAACATCAGTGTCTGGGAGAGAGGTTATTGTGCGGTAATTCGACCCCAAATTTAATCTGTTCTTCTATAGCCTATTGCCCCCCTCCGTAGTATATTATAAACATTAATTGAAAACTTTTGGAGATATCGTGTGGACAGACATGAAATTTTAGCAATATTATGTGGTCAGGACCTATCATTTTGATCCAAGGAGAGTTAATCATTCATGGATCCGCTCCAAAATTCGATCAATCCCCCGTAGCCTATTGCCTCTCCCTCCACGGAATTCCATTGAAATTCTTTGAGAATATTCAGGAGATATGGTGTGGACTGTCATGAGCGCGAAAAGAAAGAGATAAGTGAAAACAACGGAAAAATATCTCCTTATCAAAAAGATTCCCCGATCTTCTCCTAAATTTAACCACCTCTTTCTCGCCCCACTGCACACCCCTCTACAGAATTTCATTGTAATCCATTGAGTACTTTCGGAGATATCGTATGGACAGACGAAGTAATACATATGCCTTTTTTTCGTTGACGAAGGTATAAAATCTTTCGAATACATCCATGATTTTTATCTCCCGGCTAATAACTACTGCATTACATGATGCATGATATTGTTTTCAAATAAATTAATTATCTTATTGGGCAATAATTTGAATTTTTCTAATGCCCGCTGGCAATTATGATAATCTATTTAGAACTTCTTGCCCGAAAAGCTTGTGGAAACTTGCTGTTGAACGTTAAAACACTCGTCACGTTTGAGAATTGAATATATATAACTAGAATTGTATAAATCACCTGTGCACGTGTGCTGCGATTACTCGACCACTGGCCATTGTGCGGAGTTGATATTCTGGTAATATTATTCAGTACACAAGGCAGTGTTGAGTTTGAATTTGTTTGGATCAGCAGTTTTCCGAAGTCCAATAAGAATAGACGATTGAAGATTACTGATCTTTCTTCATAGTTTCTATAAATGATCTCCCTTGATTTCCCCTCTTCAGAATTATCTCAATTGATAACACTGAAGAAATGTAACCGAAATACTTCGGAGGCTTCGTCTGATGAAGTACTTTACATGACAATCATGGTCCCGATTGGAATTCAGCTGACGTCACGTAATGTGATCTGTCGAAAATTTATGAAGCTAGGCAAATATAGCCAAAAATCCAATCTATTCGAAGCAATAACGATATAATTTATGTAATTATTTGTTTTTTCTCTCATGAACTCTCTTATTTATTTAATTATGCGCCAATTTTAACATGAGGGAGGTGGAGTCCTGCAAGTCTCTGTTATATTGGTAAAGCTATCATATATACTTCAAGAGTGATGAACTGATGTTGGTGTTATGAAAAAAATCATATGCAGGTTACCCTCACTTTGTGAAAGTGAAGTGCTCCCTTGAAAAAAAATTCGTAAGCCGAAGTGTCGTGAAGTGAAAAGGCTATTACCATTAATTTATATGGGAAATTTTTTTGAGGGTTCACAAATTCCCAAAATGGCGATAATAGTATGTGAAGCCTAGTTGTTGGAGACTGGGATACATGAGAGTGAGAGAGAGAGGTTCACGCTGCCTCTATGACGGGTTGCTGCAAAGCAGACGCTGGGCGTTATTTTCGCTTTTTCTTTCGTAAAAATGGATAAGTAGTGTAAAACGTGTTCTCCACAGAAAGTGTTATAGAGATTGCTCAATTACTCGAAGAATGAATTGAGATGAATATCGGTCTCTGCCTCAACATTCATAACAATGGAGTGAGAGAGAGAAAAATTACTGTAGCTTATGATGAGCGATTCGCGTCATCCACTGATCATTACGGATGCCCCAGCATCCCCTGAAAGAGAAGAGACCCATTTTGTTGTCGATATTTTGAGATACATGAAATGAGCTTTTTGTAAATCACTTAATTTTTATTTATGGGAATTTTTAAAAGAAAGTTTGACACTGGTGGTAGGACCCCCTCAATTACCCGATGAAAAAAAAACTTTAAAAAATTTGACGATGGTTGAAACCCATGGAGTGTTATCTCCAATGACAACTTGGCCATCTAGCTGCCACCCGCACCTGATATTATGTTCGACAGAACCATCTATCTTCAGAAAGAGTATTTTCGAATAGAAAAATGAGTTGGATGGCCCTGTCCTGTCTCTACAGACAACAGAACGACCACTCCAACTTGTGCTAAGCGTATGGAGATCCTTGGGAGCCCAATCATCAGATTTCCCCTCTCGGCCTCGCTGATGTAGTCTAGAGGAAAGCAGAGAACGACGCGGCTCTGGCATCAGGAACTTTTGAAGGACATCAAAGGAACTTAGAAGTCCCCTCCCAATGGAGTTTGACGGCCGAGATATGTACCTACCTTGTAAGTATAAAGTCCTGGTCTCGACCTGACTCGAGACTTGCAAGGATCACTAAGCTGATGTATCCAACAGAAACTGAGATTTTGTCGCCGGCTGTCGTACACCATCGGAGGTTGTCTCATAAGGGACGTTACACTTTTCCTTACGATTGTTCTATGTAACCCGTATAACGGATCCTGGGCAAGGCCTATGTCCAACGACAGACGATAAAAGAATGATGGTGATAAGAAGACTAATATCATTTGATGGTGCTTCATCGTATTGTCTGGGGTCATTTCATGCGTTTTCCTGAACGGTCAAGAGGATCATCTGACATCTCAATCTTATAGTAGATCGTACTTGCTTACACGACAAATTTCGGTTAGTGACGCACATTCTGACGGCTTGCTGATACGAGTTATCTTGCGGTTTAGTAACTGTCTAATGACTGGTAAATAACTTCTTAACTGAATTGAATTGCTGGAGTTTTTCTTTTTTTCTTTTCTTTTCCCCCCGCCCTTGACTGGCGTCAGCCGTAGAGCACTTGTTGGTATGTAATACAAGTTTTGTGTGTATATCTTCTCTCTTCCTACTCTTGTCCTTCTCTCTCCTTTCTCATTTCTCTCTCCTTTCTCATTTCTCTCTCCTTTCTCATTTCTCTCTCCTTTCTCATTTCTCTCTCCTTTCTCATTTCTCTCTCCTTTCTCATTTCTCTCTTCTCTCTCATTTCTCTCTTCTCTCTCATTTCTCTCTTCTCTTCTCTCTTCTCTCTCATTTCTCTCTTCTCTTCTCTCTTCTCTCTCATTTCTCTCTTCTCTTCTCTCTTCTCTCTCATTTCTCTCTTCTCTCTCATTTCTCTCTTCTCTCTCATTACTCTCTTCTCTCTCATTACTCTCTTCTCTCTCATTTCTCTCTTCTCTCTCATTTCTCTCTTCTCTCTCATTTCTCTCTTCTCTCTCATTTCTCTCTTCTCTCTCATTTCTCTCTTCTCTCTCATTTCTCTCTTCTCTCTCATTTCTCTCTTCTCTCTCATTTCTCTCTTCTCTCTCATTTCTCTCTTCTCTCTTATTTCTCTCTTCTCTTCTCTCTTCTCTCTCATTTCTCTCTTCTCTTCTCTCTTCTCTCATTTCTCTCTTCTCTTCTCTCTTCTCTCTCATTTCTCTCTCATTTTTCTCATCTCTCTCTTCTCTCTCTTCTCTCTCCTTTCTCTCTCTCCTTTCTCTCTCCTGTGCCATCTCTCACTCGTTTCCCTGCTTGTCTTTATTTCTTTTTCTTCTCCTCCTTCTCCTTTTTCTTCACCCCCTCCTTTTTCTTCTTCTTCTTTGTTTTCTTCTTCTTTCTCACAATTAACCTGAAATAAATTAGTCAACCTGTTTCAGTTCCTTTTCAACCTACACATGTACCGAAATCAGTTGTATATTCTCCTTTCTGTCACGTCCGTCAGTTTAACTTCCTGAGAGAAGTATATTAAAGCAGCAATTATGACATACTAGTTAGGAGATTACCTAATTGTGCTGATTAGATACGTACCGTTGTTATTTCATCATGACATTTTCCTCTATAATCATAATCATCATCATTATTATTATTGCCTCTTCTTGAACAACTGTAGCCATCAAAGATGGCGGAGGATTCTGTCCTTAAAAAAAATGTTTGTTTGTTTGTGTCCGTTTATATAGTTGTTTGTTTGTCCGTTCCAGCGCCCCTCCCTTATCGTTTTGTCTACCAACTTGGAAATTGGCATCGGTACTCCACTAAAACCCTCGTTTTAAAAGTGTTTTTATTTATCAGGAAACAAAAACTTAATTGACTTTTTAGGGGATCTTATTCTGACAGGTTTAATTTTTGTATGTTTCAGTGTTCCTGGCCATACCGTTTTTTCTATGAACTTGAAAATTAGCATCAGTGCTCTAAGAGACCCCTTTCCGGAATTTTTTATTTTATTTTAGGGAAATGGCTTTTCAGTGGTTTTGTTCTGACAGTTTTATTGATATCTATATTCTCAAGAATGTTTCCAGATTTTTTTCTTTTTTTTTTTTTTTACTCTTCTTCGACGTTCTCTACTGGAAAACATCTGTGATGTCACAGAATAGAATATATTTTGACTTTATTTATCCTTCGATGGGATTTTCTTTACATGACCCTCAAATCATGCTACGGTTGTTCAGTTATTGACAATGATAGCGAGTCTTCATTGGCGTAATAATATGTAACCCGTTGAGTTTTATTCCCAATATTATCTGTCGGTTCTCATTGGAAATCAAGTAGCTTCATTCCTCTTCAATACTTGAGCGCTGTCCTTAGCGTTGTAGCTATTTTTTTTTAGTAATGCTGTCGTCTGGATGGTTCCAACTCTTCCATTTCTTAAAGTCTCCTTGAAACAATTTCAAATGCCCTAACGCCTGTCTTCTCAATGTTTTCCAATTTTTCTGTTCTTTTGTGGCGTGTAGATTTGGTCAGGCTCCGGCCCAGGTCGATGACTTCTGTTTTCCGTCTGAACAATAATGATTAGAACAATCCTTGCCTAATTCAAATGTACGTGAAACCAAAGATTACCCCAGAGCCCTATCCTGGGGGATATAACTTCTATAATATGCTGACGAAAAATCGATAAATTCAAGTATTGTAATTATTAGTGTATGAATACGAGCTTTATTTCCAGGGTTTTTTTGACGTGAAACTTACGCTGGCATGTTATACGTGAGAACTAAATATCATCCCCAGTAGGTCATATATATATATATATATATATATATATATATATGCAATGCTCTTCCATAGGAAAAGAGCACGCTGGTGGATGGGGAATTTCTGCATAAATGAATATATATCGCTTAAATTCAGCCTTACTGACTGTCCAGTTCCGTAGCTTAGAAGTAGGATATAGGCCGTTGCTTAGAAGTAGGATATCGGCCTCTGAAGCGAAGGTTTCAATCCTGCCTCGTGGTACTGGATGGGATAATGGAAAGTCTATAGCCACACTGAAGAGATATAATTACATCGAAACAGCCATCTGGGGATGACACAATAATATATATATATTTTCTCAGCTTGCTTGTCGGTATTATGTGTGGACGTGTGTGTGATAGCTCTGAATACTGAGTAAAGTTCGTGTCCCAAAATGTAATATAAGTTATATAAAATCTTATTTTTAGTTGATACGAGAAGGGTAAATGATTTAACCAAGTTTGAATTAAGCTGTTACAAATTATGAAAAGTGAGCGCGTATTATACGCGAGAGATTTTTTTCCCTCGGTTTCTTAGTCCAGAATTAGAAGGGCGTATTGAACACGAATAAATCGTTTGTCGCTTAGGAAACTTTACCAATGGAGTCGGACAGCCAGTGACAAACTCCCAGTCTCTGCTGTACGAGTCAGCTTAGTGATCTTTGCAAGCTCCCAAGTCCGGTCGAGACCAGGACTTGATGCCTACAAGTTTTTTTGACCACCCCTTGGTATAATACAAATCCACGGAAGAGATACCTCGAATCCGACGCCTTCTGCGTGAGACAGACGTGCAATCTATTTACTGGTAAATCATGTTTAATTACGCGTGTAAGCATTTTGAGAGATGCCTTTTCTTTACGGAGAATAGTCATAAAAATGTTCTTGAGTAATCCCAAGAATTTGATCAAGAGAGAGCCTGGTTTCATGTATTACACGTGAAACTATTTCAAAATCGCTTTCAGAATTTGAGAAAAAAAAAATCCCAGCTCGGTTTACAGCGTTGCCAGATGTCTTTTGCGACATAAGACCAAATTTGTTTGTTTCTTGAACCAAATTAGTTTCAATACCAGAATAATTGAAAAACCGAGATTCATCACCAGACTAATAAGTTTCCAAGAGAAATGGATTAAAATGATATTTCTATTGTTCATATATAATCATTGCGACCTATATTCTGCCAACTCTTGTTACTCGTGTTTTCCCAATTTATTTACATTTAAATGTATGGTATGAAACTTGTTGCTAACTTCGAAATTATCATTTCACACAGTTTAAGAAATCTGTGTGCGCGCACTGCTGTTACTCGACTACTGGCCAGTGTGTGAATTAGACATTCACCAGATATACTAGCACACGAGGTAGTGCAATATATATATATATATATATATATATATATATATATATATATATATATATATATATATTACTGTGTCATCCACAGACAGCCGTTTCGATATATTACATCTCTTCAGTGTGGCTATAGACTTTCCATTATATATATATATAATTCCAAATCTGTCTCTTATATATCATTATCTCTCTCTCTCTCTCTTATATATATATATATATATATATATACACGCACACAGTATATGTGGTACAGATCAGGCTAGCAGTATAACATCTGCCTGATGAGGCCCGAAGAGGGCAGAAACATGAGCTAGTTTGTGTAACGAATCCACATTCTACTATATATATATATATATATATATATATATATATATATTAGTGTGTGTGTGCGTGCCTACACATCTCAATCATCATTCCAAATCTTCATTTTCGGAACCGAATAGCATTGTTCAGTACCAAATTTGCTCAATTCTGGTCTTGAAGAGTACCGAATGGCAACCTTGTTCTCGAGACATAATTTAGGCGTCTGTATTTTCAAATCCTTGCCAAGCCAGAAGTGATGCTTAATAAGCCGTGTGATCCCAAGTCTAAAAACCTGTTTTGATTTCTTCCAAACTGGTGCACTAAATCTTGCTGTCAGGAATTTTTTGTGAGCCTGCATTTAAATTTCTGATTACTTAGGGGAAAAAAGTTTCCTACGCTCCCCAGATCAAATTAATTGGTTACATCATTTGACTTTCTTCCTATTCATTTTATTTATTTATTTATTAGATACTGTCAACCGGGACTGTCAGAAAAGGTTTCTTCAGTTTTTACGCGCTCAAGCCACACCAATGAGATTACAGGGCTTTACGTCAATAAAAAACAGCTTTCTAATTTTTTACGCCCCCCCCCAATAATTTCCTATTGGGGGGTCAATTTGCAATGTAAGTTTATGCTAAATTGATCCCATAGTTTCTGTCCGGTAGCATTCACGTCTGTTCTTTTAGTGATGACTACCCAATAAAAGGCGAGAGATGTAACATTCATTGATCACCCTATGCTGCCAAAAGACGTTAGTCTCTGACGGTCTCTCTTGGGTAACTAACCAGACGTGTCTCTATTTATTTATTTAAGACGTATGCACCGGTCTTGGCTCATCTGGTTTTAGTTCGGGATTTTTTTTTCTTTTCCGGACAATTTAGTCTCTCTTCCCCAATCTTTGATGTTAACACCACCTTTCAGTCGAATCCTCCAGCGGCCATCTTCAGGTGTAATATATAATATTCGTGAGAAGACTGTATAGCGATTTGGCCAAAATGTTGTGTTAACATTAAAGATGGTAAGAAGAGGTTTGGGTGTCTGAAAAACAAGTACCATAAGTTCAACGATGCGTCCACCATCTGTGGTAGTTGTAGGAGGGAGAAGAGCAGGTAGTCTTTCTTCGAGTCAATTGATTCTCATACTTGTAGTATATTGCGATATGTAAATATTCTGCGAGTATCGTTTTCAATTGAAATCATAAATGGTCCTTTTTGCCTTTTTTAAAATACAAAAATGCGGACGTATTATGACATAACCACTGTCAAGAGAAAGATGATTGGAAGGGATGTTCTTTTGATGACATAACACCTCTTCCTTCCTTCCTTCCTCTTTCTGTTGATTATCCCTACCGACCGACCGAAAGGAGTTGATAGAAATGTTTGGACATAGCAAAAAGAAGTTCGAATGTTTACAACTCTTTCGAAGTTATAGATAGTTTACTTGAGCAAGTGCAAGTTGGCCTAGTGGATAATGGCTTGGAGAAAGGGCAACGAGTCGAGTTCAAACCCTGACCGGGACAGTATGTTTTTACTTTGCACTAATGCCCTTTAAGAGAAGCATGAATCCATCTCTCCTTCTAGTTATGGGAAACACCATTTGGGGTGGTGGTGGTCTTCCTCTTGTGGCTATTTAGACTGTGGTGTAGAAGCGAGAGAGAAAGAAGTGGGTATGTTCTACCTCTATAACGACTCTCTGCAGCACAAACGCTGAATACTATTTATTCTTTTTTATTTTTCTTCTCGAAAGCGAAGTACCGTGGAGCAGAAATCGGAAATATATGACACATTTCAATAATTGAAAAAAAAAAAATGCTATGTAAATATTACATTACGTTCAACAAGCTGGTATTATGACTGGGTGGATGTCTGCCTAACCCAATGGTTCCCAACCAGGTGGTTAGGTAGTCCAAAAGAGTTGACTATCAGGTAATAAGTCAATCAACTGATGTGTTCCTAATTATTTTCGCTTGCTTTCTCTTGGTAACAAATACACAGTAGCAGTAGCTATAGACCTATAAAAATGAACCAAGTCTTACTATAAAACTGTTGAATTATACGCATAATAAAAAAATTAGTTGAAATTATTCTCTATTGCAACTAACTTCGATGGAAGGGGGACACACCTAGTAGTTTTATTGACCTAAGTGGGGAATTATCTAAAAAGGTTGAGAACCACTGGAACTAAATTCCGTAATGGACTGCTATGGGGCTTTGAGTTGCAGTGAGTGATGGTCCCCTAAACCCCTTCGCAAATAAACTCTGTCAACTAAGTTAAAGAAGTACATGTATGACTCTGTGTCTGTCCTTCTGTTTGTCCACCCAATATCTCTAGAAGTTCACTATGAATTTTGATGAAAATTTGTGGAAGAGTAGGTTATGTGGTAAGGAAGAAGTGCTTAAATTCTGTTGCGGATCCAGGAATTTGTTCTCGGTTGAGAGATATGGTTCCATTTTCTCCAACCATACATTTCTGTATTAACTGATGTCTGTCCACCCGATAACTCCGGAAGTTTTTGATGGATTTAAATGAAATTTTGTGAAAGGATGGGTTATCTTTTAAGGAATGAGTGATTGAAATTTGGGGCGGATCCGGGATTTTTTTCTCGCTGTGTTCGTGTACATCGTTGGCGGAGGTACGCGCTGAGTACTTTTCATGTAGTTATGAATAGATTTCATTTGTCGCACCCGCAAACTAGGAGAAAATGTGTAACGTAATTCGTAATCAAGGATATTAGAATTGCGATATCAGTGCATTAACTACTGCATTGTGTGTAGATAAATGAAAACGCGTTTTGTTAGTTCATTTTGGTATTCATGCCTTTTCCTAGGATCTTTGCGTGAAATAAATCGAGTGTTTGATATCGGGCCTAAATCGTCTCATGATGGTCTGGTACATAGGTTGAAAGATTTAGTTGTGATGGGGGAGGGTTTTACGATCTGTTGATTTAAGTGACAAAAAATAAGCTCTATTAACTCTCGAATGTTTATATTGTGTGGGTGGAAGAAAATGTTTATTTGGTGTGTCTGTTCGTGCGTGGTTACGTTATTTGTGTATCGTACAATTGTTTGTGTGTGTGTGTGTGTGTGTGTGTCTGTACGTATAGGACGCTTTTTCGTCCCCGTGTGTACGAATAGTACGTTTTTTCGCGTGTGTGTGCGTGCAGTACTTTTTTTTCCAAGTGTATATGTGTGTGTGTGTATAATACGTTTTCCGTTTGTGTGCATATAGTGCGTTTTTCCGTCCGTGCGTGTGCGTATAATACGTTTTTCCGTATGTACGTATGTGTGTGTGTGTGTGTGCGTGCGTGCGTATAGTACGTTTTTCCTTATGTGTGTGTGTGTGTCTGTGCCTGTGCGTATAGTACGTTTTTCCGTATGTGTGTGTGTGTGTGCGTACCTATAGTAAGTATGTTTGTTTGTGTGTGCGTACGTATAGTATGTTTGTTTGTGTGTGCGTACGTATAGTATGTTTGTTTGTGTGTGCGTACGTATAGTATGTTTGTTTGTGTGTGCGTACGTATAGTACGTACGTGTGTGTGTGTGTGTGTACTTATAGTTCATATGTTTGTGTAGTTCGTGTGTACGTAGTGTTCGTATGTTTGTGTGCGTGTGTATGATTAGTTCGTATGTTCGTGTGTGCGTTAAGTACGTTTGTTTGCATGCGTATGTGTATAGTACGTGTGTGTGGTTACGTTTTTCTTGCGTGTGTTTTATATGCATGTGTGGGGATGGGTGTGCTTACACACACTCGCTGAGATTATCACGTATGTATATATTAAAACGTAATTCGATTATAACATCACTTGTCGATTTCCTTGTTGAAGAGAAATTGAAAATAATTCTTACGAAAGTTGCTAAAGGAATAGACAAAAAAAAAAAACTTCGTTCAGCGACGTTATATTATTGAACAAAGAAAAAAAACGTTTGAAATTTAACGATGCTCTAACTTACACGTAATACTGACGCCATATTGAAAATTACCGTCAGTAATTCCGTAATCGAGTGCTTCAAATGGAAAAAAAAGTACTTCTGCTTTGTTGAGTAATAATTTTAGAACCAGATTTATTGAAGATAAATTGTTCCTTTTTATTTGAAGTAGTTATATTTTTCATAGCGATAACTAGTTGTTATCCGGGGAAAAAATTAACGGATATGTTTAAATTTCTATTAATTTTTCCCCTAGAAAACACATACACACACATACACATATATACAATCAGGGCCGGCCCTAGAAGTTGCGTGCTCCTGGTTAACATTCAAGTTCTAAGGATCTTGTAGATATAAATAGACTTAATATCTTTATAATAGAATGGAGATATGTGCGCTTGAAAATTTAAGATGAATACATTATTACGCTGTTCTTTGATTGATTCTCATCATTTAATTCAAGTACAGTTTGAAAAAAAAAATCAATCCCAAAAGTATAAAGAAACTCTGTCCAATATTTTGGGGATTTTGTAGAAAATGAATATTTTTGCTGTTCTCTACACAACTTGCATTGGGGTCTTATTTGTATGTTGCAATGTGGTGTTGTGTGTGTATTTGACAAGACTAGAATATACCCAAGTGCGACCCCCCTTGGGAGCAATTGGTCAAATCGGCTTCCAGCCGGCCCTGCGCACTATTATTTCAATACATCTTTCGTTTGAATGACTGACTTGGGTAATCTCTTTAATCTTTTTAGAAAACCGAAGATCCGTTCACTTTGAAACAAGAAGAGATTACCAAAAGATTAAAAAGATGTTCTTTGTCTGTCATTTTTAAAGTAAGATATGCATTAAAGGTCGTAATGTATTATTGCTAAAAAAATTCCGAAGTTCGAGTGGTTTCTTCATTTTCTTACTTTGAGATTCGACAGTTCACTACTTCCAATCTGTTCACAGTGTGAATAGATGTTTACGTCTCATCGATTTCTTCTAAAGTTTTACGAAAGAATGATTGACCTCGTACAAGTGGAAGAGTCAATTATTTTAAATGGTGGGGAAGAGATATTGAAATCAGCAAAATTGTTACCTCTAAATAGAAGTATCCTTTGTTGTGGATAGAGAAACGAAACAAATAGTCTCTATGTTAATCATATGCATAGATATACCACAGGTCAGAGAGCATACACTACACTCTGATCCTAGGTAGCTGTTCTGCGGGAGACATTTCAATTGAAGGCAGAACATACTGATATTCTGATCCTATAATGTCGATTTATACTTAAATTATCCTGTTATATGTGTGTGTGCGTTTATTATGAACTGCACGCGTTTTTTTCGGAAAAAATGGTCTTTTTTAGAATTTTTGGAAATTTTACACAGTCCCAGAGCATTCTTCGATCGTTTGCTTTACAAGTCAGTTATTTTCCGATCGCTATTAATGTAGTGTTCAGGGTAGTGTTATTCCGCGTTTTGTTTAATCTTATTACTCTCATTTAAATTTAGATCCGAATGAACGCTTGATTTTATCGTAGAATAATCAGTTGTTATACCATGGACCCATTTCGGTGATATTAAAAAAGAGTACAGGCATTTTACCATGGCATCACCTAGCTTTGTTGAACAGACCACCTTGCATTAATGTTACTCTTAGATTTACGTTATTATCGTAATTAGTAATATATTCTAAACATGAAATAGGCATATATGCTAATCTTTTTTCTGCTAGCGCTTCGATCCCATCAGTTAACATACCTTGCTATTATGATATAACAATGAAGATAGTTATAGAAACTCTCATATCTGAATGTCTGATTGCCATTTAAAATAGCTTTCACTTGGGAAAAAACTATAGAAGAAAACTATAAAAGATACTGGAATTATAAATTTCATAAGATACGTTTGGAGCTCTTACTACCGATCCTATCATTTTTTACGAATATATATATATATATATATATATATATATATATATATATATATATATATTATATATATAACCTTTGCTATAGAGAGTGAGACAGGACTCCAGAGTGGAAGTTATTTATTTATCTGTAAATGTTTACATTGATGGTCTAGACATGTTTCGGGAAGTATTCCAATCTTCAGTAGTGTGTGCTGTGGGCCATTTAATGGTGATAAGTTTGATGTGGAACATAAGTTCACCATCAGGAGCTTTGCTTAGTGAGCAAAAAATGGTATCCCATCTGCTCTGTGTGAGACTAAGATCAGTCAGTGATGAAGTCAGTGTCAGGGTAGGAAGGAAGTGCTTTAGTGTTAGATTGTGTGGGTAGGTTAGGGATAGTATAAATGGAGGGGTGATGACGTTAAGGAACTACATTGATTTTGGCCTTACAGTACATCAGAAAAATGTTGGCTCTGATTTGTACAAGTGAGATGACTAACTAAGGTAATGGTTGTTATGGGTCTGAGTGACTTTGGAGTTCCCAGTATTAGATGTATTTGAGGGTAGATGTGGATGTGAGGTTATTGTTAGTAAGAGGATTGATTTAGAGATCTTTGTGATTAGGGTTGTTAGGTATATATATATATATATATATATATATATATATATACTTGGTACTGCAAACAAAGATGCGGCAGTCGGCAGGTCTTGTCCACGATTAGCCCAAAGGCCTGCGCAATGGAATTTTGAAGGTGCAGTGTGTATAAAAGCAGCCTGTAATCTTATGGCCAGTTATTTCGGTCGACATATGAAGGCATGTCTAACATTCGTCAAAGGCAAGAGATCCATAAGAGAGCTTTCTCTAACCCCAGCGCACTTTACCCCCCCCTTCCTTTCAACCACCCTCCCTGCCCTCTTCGCCACCATGCATTCTTGCTCTCAAAATGTACAGTCTAGTTGTATTTCAAGCATTCGTTGCATTTACTGCTTCGCTTGCAACTACTGGCATTGGGAACATTGATTTTTATAAGTTCGGATTAGCCCACATTTTGGTTAAGAGGCTAAATTATTTGTATTCCCTTCCCATTATATCGGCCGTTTTGGGGTTCTGTGCTCCTTCATTCACCCAGGATCCAATTATTTCTTTTTCTCCCGTTTTCTTTCTCTCATTTTCTCTTTTCCTTTTCCTCTTTTTGCTCTTTCCTTTTTCTTCCTTTCCCTTTTCATCCTTCTCTCTTTCCCTCCTTTCTCCTATCCCTCTCTCTTCTTCTTTCCTTCTTCTCCCCTCCTTCTCTTCCTCTTTTCTCCTCTCCTCCGTTTCCCCTCTCTGTCTTTACCCTTCTTGTTCCCCCCTTTTTACCCTTCTTGTTCCCCCCCTTTTTACCCTTCTTGTTCCCCCCCTTTTTACCCTTCTTGTTCCCCCCCTTTTTACCCTTCTTGTTCCCCCCCTTTTTACCCTTCTTGTTCCCCCCTTTTTACCCTTCTTGTTCCCCCCTTTTTACCCTTCTTGTTCCACCCCCCTTTACCCTTCTTGTTCCACCCCCCTTTACCCCTTCTTGTTCCACCCCCCTTTACCCTTCTTGTTCCACCCCCCTTTACCCTTCTTGTTCCACCCCCCCTTTACCCTTCTTGTTCCACCCCCCTTTCCCTTCTTGTTCCACCCCCCTTTACCCTTCTTGTTCCACCCCCCTTTACCCTTCTTGTTCCCCCCCTTTACCCTTCTTGTTCCCCCCTTTTTACCCTTCTTGTCCCCCCCCCTCCTTACCCTTCTTGTCTCCTTACCCTTCTTGTCCCCCCCTTTCCTTACCCTTCTTGTCCCCCCCTCTTTATCCTTCTTGTCCCCCCTCTTACCCTTCTTGTCCCCCCTCTTTACCCTTCTTGTCTCCCCCTCTTTACCCTTCTGTCTCCTCATACATTCTTCCCCCCTCTCCCCATCCTTCTTTTCTCCTCCCCCCTTCATCCTCTCTCTCTCTCACCTTGAACAATTAATGATAAAACAACCACCACCCCCACCCCCACCAACAACAATAATGAAAAGTCTTAACAAAGAGTCAAACCATAATAAGGATCACAATGAGACGATAAAGTTCAATTCTTGGTGATAATGATGAATACAATAAACATTTTTCCCCGACAATAAAATTCTGTTTTTTTTCCACCCACGCATCCACGCTGCTGAATCCATAACGCAATGAAAAACCAAAAGATGAAAAACAATCGTTTTTTCTCTTTTTTATTTCCAAGCACTAAGTGCATGGTAATAAAACCCGGGTCAGAATCCTTCAGCGTGTTGCTCATTCCAATCGTCCTTATAACGGGTGGGTACTTTCCCTATCTCTATCTGTGTATATGTATGTACGCAGGCCCCGTGGGCGTAAATTTTTTTTTTTACCGATAGTCACCAAATCCAAACAGGACGCGTTTTTTTTTTCAAAACATATCTTGAAGTACCTTTTTTTTTTTTTTTTTTTTTTTTTTTTTTTCTTTTTCGATTTTACGGAAAAAAGAATTACTGTGGAGAAAAAAAAAAGAAATTGTTGCTCTTTGCGCTTGGGTACACAAGTGTTCCAACGATACAAGAGTAGGGCGTTATGACGCCCGGGGTATGGGATTTTAATATACATTTACAGTTCTTTGGCCCAGTTTTTTTATAAGACAATACGGAGAAAAATCTGAAGTATTGTGTAACCTTTTAGAATAGAAATTATAAAAAAAAAGGAAAAAAAAGTTTGAAGGTTAGATCGTAGATGTGTGAGTTCTTTTCTTGCACTTTCACATACACAAGAGGGGGAGTAAAACGAAGAATGGTGGGAGTTTTTTATTTTTATTTTTTCGATTTGTCGGTCGGTCGGTCGGTATCAATAAGAATAGTACTTCCTTCTCCTTATTGGAAACTTGAGGATTCCACAACTTGGGGAGTTGCATTTACCACAAGAAGAACTCTCGTAGGGTAAACATCTCCGCTGAAGCCTCACTCTTAACCAAAAGTTGAATGAAAATCAGTTCATATATAGCTATGATGCTAAGAAAGTAACTTGTTTTTCAATCTTTCGAGCTATTATCTTGATATGTGCAAAGACTTTGTTGGATCCGCTCCAAAATTTGATCTATCATGGGCGTTGCAGAGCCAGTACTTTCCGAATTTGTCTAACTTGTCTCTCCATGTAATATTCTGCCAACTTCGGTTGCGCATGTGACCTCGGGGGATCCATATCGTGAGTCGCGATGTCCATCAGTTGTCTGCAATTCTTGCAACATGGTCAGCCCACTGCCATTTGAGATTTTAAATGGATTCTATGATGCCCCTGACTCCTGTCTTTTTCCAGATGTACTGTGGTGTCTTGTGGTTTCTCC
The DNA here is from genome assembly GCA_963457665.1 of Thysanoteuthis rhombus. NCBI lineage: Eukaryota > Metazoa > Mollusca > Cephalopoda > Oegopsida > Thysanoteuthidae > Thysanoteuthis > Thysanoteuthis major. The sequence goes on along the minus strand of OY735240.1, from coordinate 21,577,556 downwards.
ATGTGAGGCCCATCATAATTCTTTCTGGTGCACATTGCATGGTTCTCAATTTGCGGATCTGTCTCTTGGTTAGGTTCTATGTTTCAGCTCCATAAGTGACTATTGGGAGGATGCATTGGTTATACACCATTCTTTCGTAATGCTGTGTTATAATAGCTTTCTTTGTTTAGAGCTGCATTCTTTCTTAAACCAGGGTATTACTATTGGAATATCTCCTTGCTATTAGAAACTTGGAGAGTAAACGGTCTGTAGCACAAAGAATTGCATTTGCAATGACTTCAATACCAACACGAAGTTGAAGTACTTTGACATTCACATTGTAATCGCCGTGTGAAGTGGGTGCGGCGTTAATCAAAAACACGAACGACTTTCAAAGCGACAATTATCGTCGCTGGAGGCACCTGCACTTTTCGATTTGATTAGCTTCATCGATTTATTGTAATTACGGTTGTATTGGATTCAAGGGGAAGAATTTGCAGACTAAGCACGAGGAGTAGAGATATTCCGCTCACCGTGGTTATCGCAGGTTGTATTTAATGAACTGTCTAGGCTAGATGCAGAAGATCGCCGTCTTCATTATTGATTTCAGGTCCTCCCCTCACCAATTCCTTTCATGGCGATTTTTCGGTAAAAGGTAAAACTAAACGGCTCACCTGTTGTTACCTCTATTTCTTGGTGAGCTTGTTCTGAATTCAGAGTTGTCTCTCTTAGACTGATTTCCCTGTTTTTTTTTTTCTACCATCTCTTTTTTTCTTTTATTCGGAAGAGGATTTTATACCTTTCCTAAAGGTACGAAAACGACCTGCACAGCCTTGGTCGACGTTTGAACTCAGCTCGCCGATTCCATTTTCCATACCGTTTACCGTTATGCCACCTGCCCACCATGCAGCAGGTGGTTGGTATTAAAGCACAGTTATGTTTTGATAAACGGATTTATTGACTGATATCATCAAGGCTTGGTTTGATTACTCTTTGCTTACTCTATCATAGAGACCCGAGGCACTTATATTTTATGGGCCACCATTTTGATCTAGCTGGCCGCGTAAGTCGTTTTTCCATTTTGATTCGGGCCATTCATTCACTTCAAAAATGTTGTTCGCATTACTGAAAGCAAACAATTTGTATACTAGATGAATGACGGTTATTATATTGTTGATTACTGGAGCCAAACCGATATAATTTTACAATATAAATTATAAAATTGACGTTGAAAGATTATATGGGATTTTAAATGCACTCGGAATATTTCTGACAGCAGTTAATTGCGTCGTTAAGCCAGCTTCGGTTTAGTTGAGTAGGAGGGCTAGAATTGAACTAATAAGAAAATTGGTTGTTGAATTTGGTGCGACCGATACTAAAATAAAGGTTATATTGAAAATATATATATATATATTGATATTCTCAGATAGTTCAATGAGTTAGCTACGTTTGCCGAGAAGATTTTTTTTCTAACACCGGTGGAGGTCTGAATTTGTAATCTATAGCTCTGTCCTTCAGTTAAATTTTAAGTACATAAGCCGCAGGTCGCACATAAATGTTGCTACTGGCCTTATCTGACCCATATGTGTTTTATGCCTTTAGAAATTTACTGTTATGCCTTTATAAATACATATTGTACGTTATCAACTTTTGACCAGTATGTCTTTCATCTTAATTTCAGTTGCCTTTAATCGCAACTATTCAAACCGTCATTCTACGATCATTAGTAAACAACGCGAATCGGAAATAAATAAGGTTTCGGTGAGACTTGGTTGCACCTTTTTTTTTTTTTACCCCAGGGAGCTTCTAACCCTGATAGCCGCTACAACCCAGTGGTCTTCATACTTTGATAACCCAGGGAACCCTTTTCAATGGATGTATTTTCTAGGAAGCCCCTTCCAAAAAACAACCTCCCCTTTTACGTACATATGGATCAACCTTGTAAATGGATCTTGCCTTGTATGTTTGAACCCAAGTAGAAAATACACACTTGAACGGAGAAGTTATGATCTTGCTGGGAGAATGGAAGACCAGTGATTAAACAGCGTATGTTTCACGTAAATAATCGAGATTTTGAATTTTAACGTAACTGTTCAAAATAAGTATTTGGAATTTTGTCAGGAGTCACGTTTAGAACATATAAACAGTTATCACACAAGATGAATGAAATACGAAGGTGTATGTGAAAGCCGCGAAGGAATTGCTTGTAGCGTAGAATTAACCTCCGGAACACAGTTTGAATACCTCTGCTCTAATCAATAAAAAAGAAAAAGAAAATCTTGGAATCTTTTGTATGTCGGCCGTCGCCCAGCTGGAGTCAGCTGCCGAGGAATTAGTAAAACCTTTCTTGGGGTATTTTGAAGACACTGTCGCGAAAACAGGACCAAAATACAAAATCCTGTTTTCATTGTGTCAAACTTGTCTGTGGGTTTTACTATAATCAGCCAATCGTAACTGGAACGTAAAACCCCATACCGTAGAGATAGCGATTAGGGTTGGGAAACCCATTTTTAGTTTTGAGTGTGAAAGCTATTGGGGTTTCATTACTTTTTTTTTTCTTTCTTTCAATTTTGTCCCCACCCGCCACAAGTCATTGGTAGTTAATGACCCCAGTAAAAAGACGTTCGAAGAAAATGGTCCCAGAAACCATTAAATAAATCGCTTGAATGTTCCTTTGCTACTGAATAGTTTTTTTTCTGTTAAAGGGTGGAGGGTGTGTGAGGAATTATTCTGTGGGCGTTATGGGGTGGGGTTAGGACCACGAAACTTGGACCCCAAAGTTTCCTCGTTATTTTTTTCTCGAATCTCCACGAGTCAGTTCGTGTCATATTTGGTGAGTTGGTTCAGGGCCGCCCGTGTGATTTTGAGGAAAACCCCAGATTAACCTAAAAAAAACAAAAACAAAACAAAAACAAAAACAAAAAACGCAGACCCAAAAGAAAAACTTAGACTCTGATAAAAATGTCAAATTTGACAGGAACATAACTCGTCATCAAAGTCAATAATTAAACAACCATGGCATAAAAATTTGAAAATTTGAAAATCTATAAGATTCCTTCAAAGAATGAATATGTTCATATTGAATTCTATTCATGACATCATTGTGGATAGTGAAAGAGAAACATCTTGAATCTGGAGAATGTAGATGTTAATGAACCCGTCAACATCAGGTTCCCCAAAGGTCAAAAAAGCTTCTTTTTCCAAAAATCAGTAACATTTTAAGAAGGGGTTCATTCATGAGAACAAAATGATTTTCCTCCTTCAGCTATAGTCCCATCAAAATCATCTTCGTGATAACAAAGATTCTGCAAATATTTATAGTTTTTTTTTTTTTCATATTAGTCCACTGAAAAGTACAACCAGGCCTGTTTATGGCACGCGTTTTTGAGTTTTTTGTTCTTGGAAACATTTGTGAAGAACAAAAAGGTGCATATATTACCATTTATGTATCCTCATGGGCCAAAGAAACAGTTTCACTGCCCATCTACACAAAAGCTGCTGGCTCTGTGCGATGGGAATGACAATTTCTCTGCTATCAAACCTAAATATACATTTTTGTGATGAATGTTATTTTCGAGTACTTTCAGTAAGATAAATTGGCAGTGACTTCTGAGCCACTATGGACCATGCGATATCAATAGAAAAAATTTGAATGCTCTATTAGAACATGAATCAAGTTGGGAAACTAGCCCCTAGTATTTTGAGATCTTTTTTTTTTTCTGGGTGTTTGTTAGAAAATGACACAGCTTGTCCCACGTGTTCATTTTTGCCCACAGAAACGGTTCATTTTTAGTCGTCCTTTAAGGAGGGTCATTTGAGACCTACTATCTCGGAATCTAGAAAAGCTACAAAAGTCCACATTATGACATTTCTCAATGCACTGACTTTCTCTCTTGCCAGAATGAGTTATGATTACTTGCAAATGGCTTCCCGGAAATTCCAATGAAATTCGGAGACCTCTTTTCTCAGTAAATGATATTTTCTGGAGCTAGCGTGATAGCAATTTCATAATCGACATGAAAAGTTGACCCTGAGAAATATGCAACGCAACAGAAGTTCCTGCTGTGGCATGGTGGCTGGTTGAAAATAGAGAAAAAATAATTCGGCCACCGTCGCATCGAATGAGATAGCCTCATTCTTGGATCCACAGTGACTGAATAAGTTAATATATTGAGCTAAAATTTTACAGGACTTCATTTCAGGCCTCAAAGAACCTAGAACATTTGGGCAAAGTTTGAGCAAAACCGAAAATGGTCGAGTGGGAGACTTCTCCAAAATTGGTCAACTTGATATGGAACGACCCGTGGGCAATGTCTCTACGATTATCACATTCTGCCCGACATAAAACTGTCCAATCTAATGATGTACTGTCGGTCGAATGGGAACACACATATGTACATTTGTAAATATGTATTAGAAGAAAATATATATATATGATCCAGCAATGATAATAAATGCATTATATTAGATTGATACTCTTATTTGAAATGATCTACCGTTGGTTGTTTATTTTATTTACGTTGCCTAGTTCAAGTGATACATTACCATGTAATGAGAGGAGATAATTTCAAGTAAGAGTTTCTATGTGATATAATGCAATTAATAATCGTACGTAAACACCTATGCCTACGACCACAGAGTAGAGATGAGTGATTTGGGTGTCTCGGACTCCTACCTATCAGGTGTCGTTAGTTCATTTGGAAGGGGGGAGTAGCGTTGAAATTGAATCCAGGTGGACTGGGTTCGAGTCCCACACGATTTTTCCTTATTCATTTACGTGGTCGATCTGCTACTGGTTGACACCGGTGCCGTGCGAAATATTTTCCCTAAATGAAAATTCTCTACAATTACACACACAAACACACACACATATATATATATATATATATATATATATATATATATATATATATATGAGTGTCCGTGTTGCTAATAATTCTTGCCTTCAAAAACCTCCATTAAACAAAAACAATCATGGACGTCTGCTGCCACTTTTGGGGGGATTGGGTGGGGAGGACACTTTCAGATTCTATGTTCATGGCAGTCCTGCTATCAACAACTAATAATTGTTGAAGTTAGGTAAAACGATTGAACTGCATCATTATCCTTTGACTAGAAAGTTCCAACTTTCAAATCGCGCCGCCCTCGTGATAAGTCTTGAGTTCAGAAGGGGCAAATGCCCCCCTTTTCTGCAGATGCCAATGTAAACAGTACTAATGTCATCCACGAATTTTCTTGCCTTATATGATAGATATACATTTTAATTAACTTGAATAGTATTAAAGACTGAATGTATATTCGACAGTTATGTAACAAGGGTTCTCGGCGTCCGGGGGCGGTTGCAGGATATCGTGGGGGTTGGGGATAATTAACAGGCATTATATATCAGAGGAAACTCGACACGTGCGACTGTCCCCTCTCGCCCCTGATATTTGGAAACGGTTTGATAGCGTCAACTGGGGGTGTGGCCGTTCCCGACGGGGAGCGTGGCGCTTTCTCTGTGACTTGATGCTTGCAATTCAAGAATCAAAATGGTTCATCGCTGATTCAAATCTTTTATGCGAAGTTCTCTTCACATTCCCCGAGTGTCTGAAGATTTTATCTTGGAGAATGTGGAGAGATGCATGTAAGGAATGTGCGCATGTGTGTGTGTGTGTATGAGTGTGTTCACTTCACGCTACTGCTTCTGGAAAAGACATGAACCCACTTCTCCTTGGGCTCCATCCCATCGCCTCAATCTTAAACAAAAAATATCTCGTCATTCGCATACCACGAGTTTTTGAATCGTCGAACGAGCCTTTGGGCAAAACCACTCTCCCATGACTAACTTGCCTGGGTCTTGAAAGAAACTGTTACCCGCCTGTTCAGCGTTGATAGGGATCCGATTAATCATATTTACGATGCCGATAAAAAGTTCCCGAACACTGCCACGTAACATCACCATTCGGGCGTCTGGAAACGCTCAATTTTTTCCCCCATATAGCTTATTGATCATCGCTTTTTCGCTTTTTGCCATTTCGGTTTACGATTTCAAAAAATTTCATTCGAAAGCTTTGCTTTCGAAAAGCGAGGCAAACATGTAATTGTTAGCTGGATATCAATAAATACCCGCGTCCAACGTGAGTGGCTTTTTGCGATGAAAAACAAATTTCTTATAGCTGTTACTAGTTTCATTTCTTCGATTACATAGCTAGAGATTTGGAGACCCAGTCATCTTGGCTTCTTAGGTGCCTTTCTCACTTTTAAAGAGACATAAATAATATGGCTAACTAAGGTTCATAAAACCTTATGGGTGCACGGTCATTGTTTGTAGCCTATTTGAAAAAGAAAACAAACTTTTACGCTAGTCTGATTGTCAGCGCTATATTGAAAAAAAAGATAGCTGCCCCCTGCCGAATGCACAAGAAATGCCAATAGACACTAAAAAAGATGCTAAATATGGCCAGAAGAGCCCGAAATGACTGCGTAAGAATAGCAATTTTTACTCTGCCAAAACATCAACGAACACGGTAAATTGGCAACACTGTGCGGAGATAGAGGGGGGGGGGGCTTTAGAAATAGCCCCCCCCTTCTCCACACACATACAACCCTTGCCTCTATCATCATTCGTATTACCCACAAGCTTTGAAGAGACGTACGTAGATCATTAGGTAGGTAATGACAGAATAGCTTCCAAAATTTCTTTGAAGGTCGATTGCTTTCGACTGACGCGTATGTCGTCTGCATGACCCGTCACTAGCTGAGGGTGATCGTGTTTTCAACTGTTCCTAGCTTTTAGCTTTCAACTGATGGTTGAGTGATTCAATTGACCCCTAAAGAAGGAGTTATTTGTCTGGGTTTCTTCTTTTTTTTAGTATGAACATGATAGTCTTTGTTTTCAGCACTAGGTTTTGCCCGGTCTACTCTCTGGCCCGTCACAGGTGTATATCACATCGGTTTTATGCGTGTGTACAATACATGTATGTTTTTTTCTTCTCCCGTTAGTCACCACCAAAAAAGTGTGTTCGTATATATTTTTCATGTTAGTGAAAATGTGTGTTTAGTAAGATATGTGGTATTTTCAATTTCATTTAATCTCTGAAATAAATCTTTTTCCACGTATCGATTATATATATATATATATATATATATATAATCGAAGAACCGTTGCTACCAAAGGTTGCAAAGGGTTCTATCCTCTTTTTTTTTCAAGTAGGTGCGTGTGTTTGCTAATTTGTCCCACTGCTCCTGGCCACACCGTTTGGTCAACTGGCTTGAAAATTGGCATCAATACTCCATTAGAACCATTCTAAAGATTTTTTTTTTTTTTTTTTTGATTTCTTAATACAAACCTTTTCAGACCTTTTTGGTCCCTCATTTTGACAGGTTTATTTATACTTGGAAAAAAAAAAACAAAAACAAACAAAAACAAAAAAACGTCCAGATTCTCCTGCATCCAGATTTAAAAGGAAAAAAAAATTTCATATGTTCTTTACTGGAAAACGCTAGCGATATCATAGATATGATTTATCCTCGTCTTATTTATTCTTCAATAAAACTTTTTACATGACTTCGAATTTTGACGCTACGTTCGTTCAATTGACCGTAATGGCGAGTATAACGTATATCTATTATGACAATAAGTTTTTGTCTGCTTATATATAAAAAAATATATATACATATATATAGTGTGTGTGTGTGCGCACACGTTATTTTCTCTTCATTATTATTGCCATATGCTTCTTCCTATCAATAAAATCCTCATTTTTTTTCTTTTTGTGAAAGGCCCAGACTTCAATTTAGCCTTGCTGCCATGGTTGACTACTTCATGTGCTACTCTCTGTACGATAACGTCTCTATCAACACCGCCATAACTTTCTGTCTCCTCTCTCCTTCCGATTCGATCTATTTATTCCACTTGCTGAAGTTGCTATTATTGTCAGCTCATGATACCGAACAATTGTTTTCGAACCATATATATATATATATATATATATATATATATATATATATATATGAGTCGCTGGTTTTTAATTTGATTGACGGATCTTTGAGTACATATGTTCTAGCGCTATCTCTGTCCCTGACTCTCTTCTCTTTCTTCTTTTGTCTCCAGACCCACTGACTGGCTCCTATCTGCTCGTCCCAAATCGGCGCCTTCTCTACTCTTTTTCATGCCGAATGCGGTGTTGCCAATTTAGACGTTTTCAGCTAGATCTTGATGTTTTCTGTTGTTTCTAGTTGTCTGAAATCGCTATCTAGATGATTTGTTTTCGATAGAAATGAGTAATATTTTGATTCGTAGTGATAAAATAATAAGTCATATTTTCAATGAAATGAGTAATATTCTCGTCTGTATTGATAAAATAAATCGTATTTTCAATGAAATAAGTTATGTTTTTATTCAATCATTGTAATAAAATAAATGTTTTATTTGATTCATAGTAACAAAATAAGTAATGTTTTTATTTCATTTGTTATAAAAAAAAAAGTAATCTTTTTATTATGAATAAGTGATGTTTTTATTTCATCTATTATAATGAAATAAGTAACGTTTTTATTCCATCTATTATAATGAAATAAGTAACGTTTTTATTCCATCTATTATAATGAAATAAGTAATGTTTTTATTTCATTTATTGTAATAAACTGAGTAATAATTTCAATGAAATGAAAACTTACAGTGACTGTTTTAATGACATACACAGTAATAAGTATATATATATATATATATATATATATATATATATATATATATATATATATATATATATTGTGTGTGTGTATGTAATTATTTTTTGTGCGAACGTACTACTGTTATTTTTATTTATCGAATTGGTGATATTCCGACCTTTGGTGATCAACTAGAAATTTTGTAACGTTCCAGATACAGTTTGAAAACAGTATTGACCAGAAAGGCTGAAATATCACCAATGAATTTTATTCATTTATTTGTTTTTTAGATGAGTTATACGTTCGCCGAACCCGTCCCCCAAATATATGTACTTAATTTATCGTAATAAATAAGCGATAATTTCAATAATGTAAAGTTTAACGATTGCAGTCAAGTAAACGATTTGATTTTTCAATTATATGAAATACTTGCCGGGGAATAAATATGGTCAGAATAAATTCTACTTATGACATCACTGGTGTTTGCCAATGAAGCAAATCTCAAAAAGAGTAAGAAGAAACATCCTGATACAGGAGGCTTAATGTTAATGTTAAATCCATCAAAATAAGTCCCATAGAAAGTAAAAGCTCCCCCATCAAATCCAAAAGCATCGATGTCTATTCTCAAGTCAGTTGACAAAACAGTATGGCCAAGAACACTGGAACACATCCACAGATACACGTATATATAAAAAGGTGATAGAATCCTTCGCTAATTTTGGAGGCTACGGTTGTTTAATATTTCCTAAATTCAACATCTGAAGAATGTAAATATTTTTTAGATGTATTTTGACACAATTTTAGATGTATTTTGACACAATTTTAGATGTATTTTGACACAATTTTAGATGTATTTTGACACAATTTTAGATGTATTTTGACACAATTTTAGGTGTAAGCTTTTTAATAAAGTTGGCAATATTGGTCGACTGCTTCGATTACCCAAATGACTCTCTTATAATGCAATGGAACCAAATTGTACGAAGGACCTTTTTTTGTTTTTATTTAATTATTTATCTAATCGTTGTTCTACTAGTTCTTGGTTTGTTTTTTCTTGTATCTTGTTTGTTTTGTTATTTAATTTTAAACTTATTTTACTTTTCTCCTCTTTTTTTCTTGGTTTCTTTTTTACCTATGCCAGCTATCCCCTCGTATCAACCTTTATCTGTCTCTCGGTCTATCCTCACGATATCTCCTAGAGATCTCAATGAATTCCAATTAAATTTTGTAGAAGGGTAGGCAAAGGGCTACGGTAGAAGTGATTAAATGTCGAGCGGATCCATGCATAGTTTAACTCCCATCATCCTAGTTATACGCTCCGAAATTCTCAATGAATTTCAATGAAAGTTTGTAAGATCGATGCATTGGATACGGAAGTGGAAGTGATTAAATTTTGGGACGGATCCAGCTGTCTGTTTTTCTCTTAGTTTTTTTTTAGTTGGTGTACAGCTTTTGGCAGAGGCGTGCGCTCTCCTGGTGCTTTTTAGTTCGTTATATTTATTCATTCATTCTAACAAGACGTTTTTTCTCTTTGGTGTGTGTGCATTTTATTTTATCACTCGGTTCGTTCCTGTTTATTTTTTCCTCTCCTTCTTTTTCTTGTTGCCATGTTTTGTTGTGTCGTGTCGTCTGCTTAGCTCCTTGTCCCACTTAGTATCATTTTTCACGTATTTTTCTTTTTCTTCTACATTTATCCTCGTTTTGGTTTTATTGTTTTTTTTGAGGGGACCGTCTCTTTTTTCTTGTTTTGCTTCATCTCATCTTGTGAGACATTCCTGTCTCAATTGCTGATATATCTGTCAATTGCTGGCCATCTTCCATCTCGTTTTTTTTCCTGTGTGCACAATGTTTATTTGGCAGTGATTGAACAAGATACACCCTCAAGCCATGGATAGTGATTTCGGTCCAAGAATCTGTGCTCCAAAAAGCGTGGGCTTCAGCCAAACTCAGTAAAAAAAAATCATTACCTTTTTATATATTTTATATTTCCTCTTCTCGTTTTTTTTCTCACAGTAAGCAACGATGGTGAAGTGTTCTATCCTCTCCGATATTCTATATCTGTGTGTGTTTCAGCTCTCCTGAGCATACTGTTTTGTCTTCAGAATTGAAAATTGGCATCAATAATCTAGATCCCTTCTAAAAACCCTTTTTTATTTTGGGGTATAAAGGTTTTTTCGGCCTTTGGGAGCTTTATTCTGACGGGTTTAATAATAACATCTAGATTCTTCTTTATTCTCTTCGAATTAGTGAATCGCTTTCAGTCATTACACCGCAGCCACCATAACGAATTCAATTTTGCATGGAGATTAGGTAGAAAAAAAAACTCAGTTACATTATTCTATGAAAAGAAATTTTTTCACCCAAATATTCACTCCCACTCCACCCAAGGGACCTCAACCCCAGAGAGCTTGGTGTTGATAGATGTATGAATACAAATATAGCTTGTCATAAGATTATGATATCGCCGAAGTCGCTTGGTATCATTTTTTAAAAAATTTTTATTTTATTTTTATTATCATAAAATATAACAATCATTCTCTCACGCCAATTTGCCGGACCTCCTGAAGTCCGAAAGTTGGACAAAACTTCGGCTACAAATAAAGAATCTCTTTCCCAAATTGTCTACCTTCTTCACATCACGTTGTCGAATATATATATATATATATATATATATATATATATATATATATATATATATACACACACACACCATTTTCTTGGCATTCTATCGGCATTGAAAAATTACAACCGAAGCGGACATATGAGAAACTATTGACAGCAGCCCACTCACGCGTAAAATATAATTAAGAATAAGTAAATGAATGTTCCCTCCCATGACATATTTTTACGATGTTCAAAAACTTGTATAAAATGGACCTTTTGGTAAATGAGTTATCGTATTTCACCATGTATAACTTGCAGACATATATAATACGCACATCCGATTAAGCTTTAGTTTCGAATGGAAAATGCATTTGCCCCTTTGAATCGGGCCTTCTTATCTTGGATGAAGGGGTTTGAAAACTGAGACCATGTATTCTGAACAGTGTTTCTTTGGACTAACTAGGAAAAACAATCTAACCTAAAAGTATTAGTTCGTCTCTATGTAAATTTCTGATTAGACATAATAAACATTTCTTTGAGATAAACTAATAAATTTACGTTTAATGAGTTTTACTTCGTGAATTTCTTTTTATTCAGTAAATAGAAGATAATGGTGCTACACAATTATTTTATGTAATCCCGACTTCTTTTATGTAGCCGTATCAAAAGATGGTATTTTTCTTCGTTGGTTATAGGTTCGCCACTACGACATATTAATGAATATATAATTGTGACCCCGTCTTCGAAATATATCCAGCGCTTCTTCCCCGCTGGGAAAGTGGCAGTGGACGCTCGTAATCCTCTGTGTGTGTGTATATATGTATATATATATATATAATATATATATATATATATATATATATATATATATATATATATATATATATATATATATATCTCAATTATATTTCTGTCGATAGTACACGGAGAGAATGCGTGTTATTCTTAGTGAAATTGATGATAAATATTTTATTTTTTTTCACGGTACAAAATGAACCCTGAACTGAATCATATACACCAGGGAATTTAAGATGAGAAACGGGGGAAACAGAGTCACGGGTGAACGGAACTCCGTGATGAGAGGAGACTCTTGGTTGAATGAAACCGAAATAGTTCAAGAATCACTGGTTCGGTCATTATTGTTGTCGTAGCAATAGTTGATGGTCATTTAATGGTCACTATTAACTTTTTTTTTCAATTACAATCGACATGCTACTTCATTTCGGCACGTGCCTACCAAGTGCTCACTTGGCCTGAGTCCACTTGGCCACCGATCAGAGGTCACTCATAGGCTGAGTCTCCACTTGAAAAAAATCTTTTCTTCTTAATTAGTAGATTGCCGACACGTGTGGGGTGGGGCTGGGTAGGTCCACTAGATGGTGGTTTAAACACTGTTTCTGTTGACCACCAATGTTATATATATATATATATATATATATATATATATATTTCACCGAATGTGTGATTATTAATGTTTGTCTGGTTCATAACAGGGTTGCCAGATAGTTGACATTTCTGGCCCCAAACACGCCAAAATGGCAATTATTTTACTATTTATTTTTATTTGAAGTTTTCAGTGTTTTCAATTAGTCGTTTTTTTAATTGTCTGTGCGAAAATTCAGCAATTAGCGCTAGTTTTAGCCCATTAAAGCATTATTTTTCGCCCATTGAAGCACTGTTTTTCAGCCATTTTCAGCTATTAAGATGGCCATCAAATACAGTTTTTTTTGTTTTTTTTTTAGCGTTTTAGCTTTTTTCGAGATCAATTTAGCTCTCTCGTTTTAAGCTATTAAAATGACCATTAAATGACTGTTTTTAGCGAGTTTTGGCGTTTTTCGAGATCAATTTAGCTCCTGCGTTTTAAGCTATTAAAATGGCCATTAAATGACTGTTTTTAGCGCGTTTTGGCGTTTTTCGGAGTCAATTTAGCTCTCGCTTTTTTCAGTTGGCAACACTTGAAGCCTTGTAAATCATAAACAATGATTAGAAAATAACTATTTACCTTCATTTTGATTTTTCAGTTGCTTTTTTATTGCGACCTCACGTTGAATTTCGGAAGTGAATTCGCGATAAAAAGCAACTGATAAATCGAAGTAAAGAGTTGTATAAAAATTGTTAATCATGATTTTATAAAACATTGCAATACTGGAAGTACACGCCATGAATGGGGGATTTTAGAAGAATACTACTGCAACTAAGTCAACATGGCCAACATTTTAAAAACCTAAATATTCCCGACCAAATGCTTTTAAAAGAAGCGAGATTTAGCCGAAATGACACACCTGGCTTATAATTCTGCTACTTGTAATACTGGCGCCGCTAGCTATCACGAAATTAACCTCTTTCGTCTGGTATTTAACTAGTGGTTAAACCCCTCTTACTTCAGAATTCTATTACCCGGAACGATTTTAGTTTGCTGAACAGCTTCCAGTGTCTATACACGTGCAATAGCACCGACTGTTGAGCAATTGTACATGTCGTACTCTTGAAAGCCATTGTTCAGGAGTTCAAGCCTAAGTGATTGCTTTACGAATTAAGTTGTAGATTATTTTTTAGTCGTTTTTTATACAACGAAATTTTATTTGGGGTTGTCATCGATGTTAGTCCGATGTAATGTTTGTTACAGATGGGTGATATAAACAACAGACAACGGTAAATATTATATCTAAGTATGACTTATTCGAAGCAATGAACTCTTTCCCAACGATACTCACAACGTGCCATCTCTATCTCTAGGTTTTGTGGTCATGCATTCTGTAAACGTACGAGTCATAGCTTCCCGGTTTTTGAACCTTTAATTACGGATATGAAGTTCGACATGTTTGAAGTGATGATAATCCTTAGGAGAAATGTCAGGTGAATATGAAGGGTGCTGCGTGTCTCCATATTCAAGTTCTGTAAGATAAATCATAGTCAGCTAAGTGGTATGGGGTCGAACACTGTCATGGAGCATTTAATTCAGTTCACAAGAGACTCCTTTTCCTACCTTTTGAACATTTCCTATTACCTTTGGATGACAATATAGTTTCCCTTGAAGCCCCTAAGTCCCCAGAAAATGCTCGAACCGTTGCTCGGAAGTCATTAGGCACTGCTGCCGATGATTCTCCATCATTAAGAACGGGTTTTGGCATCCCCTAGGGTTTATCATGGACATCCATATTTTCCTACCTAAACTTATCGAACCGTCGTTGAACAGTTCGCACGGTAGTAATGTTCACTCCAGGTGATTTGTTGAAAATATCGGCAGCTTGAGCAGCGAGCAATATGTCATAATATGAAATCGTACTTGTAAAGACTCGTACAGGAAGACTCGAGGGAGGCGCGGGGTTGTAGGAGGTCGTTGAGAGACAGGAGACAAGAATGCCGATCGATACCAACCTCATGTACTTTTATACTATCATATTTCAGTTACGAAATGAATCCTTTGATAAAAAGAATATACATCGAAATTGAATTCCCAGTGTATCTTTCTGACCGACTTTGCCGGGGAAGGGGGCACCAATGAAATGTATGTTTTAAAAGGGGGCGGTAGTATGGAAAAAGCTTGGAAACATAGATGTAATCCTACAATCGGCTTTTCACATTCCTGGTTAGTTCCACAGCCTGTGTCTCTTACCATATCACTCGCGTAGTCCGTAACGGCCCCGACATTAGAATCGGCGACGTGCGTTCAAACTCCGGTCGGGGTTGTTAATGTTCACGTCGCACTAATACCCTTGGGAAAAGCATGAATCTATATCTCACTCTTTAAAGCTGCTTGACGCCCACTTAGACGTCTTTCCGGTAAACCCTGCACCCAACCTGATGCCAGAAGCATTACTCATTTTTCCCCCCTCAGGACTACATCATGAAGACTGACAGGGTAATTCTGACGACTAGGCACGCCAGGATTTCCATATGTTTCGCCCTGCAAGGGACGTTCCATTGTCTGTAGAGACAGAACGGGGGCCATTCTCTCTCTATCACTCCCTGGAAACATTTTTTTTTCTCCTCCTCAAATGAACGACCTTCGTTTTGGGAGTCTTCCGGGGTTTAGGGACTCTCACCTATTTTCTCATCTTTTGTTATGGGTCACCACTCGTCGCTAGAAATGCCAAGCAAACAGTATTTAAACCATTTCCTGTGACAGCTTTTCGGAAGGGCCGCGATGCATGCCATGAGCGACTGGTAGGGTTCACGTTTGTGTGTGTGTGTGTGTGTGCGTGGAAGGGGACATGTTGTTGAACAGCAGCGGGGAAACGGGGTTACTAGGAAAAAGACAGGTTGGAGCAAATGGTGGATAATAATGGCGGTATTAACATTCCTAGCTCTTTTGTCCCGCTATTTCCCCTTTCGCGGGGCCCTTCCCCCCCTCCAACTCCTTCTCCTTCTCAAGGTAGTTCACTCGCCGGAAATTTTAGGCGCGGAAACAGAGGTCTATCATTTAAATACATCAGCGATGATGAATATGATGGTCGTAATTATTCTAGTTCAGAAACAGTCAACCAAGACTGTCAACATTGTCAATAAAAGTTTTTTCTTCAGTCTTCAAGTGATTCTGGCTGACTAGCTGTTGGTCGATCATTTAAATACAACAGCTGGTGATAACTGTTGTAATTACTTCAGCTATTTAGAAATCGTCAACTGGAATTTGTCTGCAAGGTTTCTTCAGTATTTATTTGATTCTGGCCAAATAGCTATCAATGTATATGTCATGTGTAAAGGCTGTGCTGGTAGAGCTTGAGGGATGAAAATTTCATCATTTACTACTTGGGTTCAGATGAAGATTTTTTCTTTTTTTTTTTTTTTTTTTTTTTGGAAAATTCCCCTCTAAAATGAGTTTTTGGGGTTGGTTCAATTCACGATGTAAGATCATGCTAAATTGGTGCCCGACGGCGTTCACGTTTAACTCCTTTTAGATTTGTGTTTTCTCTGATTACATCCTTCTCAGTTTTTTTTTTCAACTTGAGATTTTTCCCTTGATTACCCCGAGCGAGGTACGCTGCCAAAAGACAGTGGTCATGGGACGGTCTCTATTGAGTGACTAACCAGACCTGTTTTTTTTTTTTCTTTTCCTTTTCTTCTCGTATTTTTATTTGTGAACGAATCTATCTTGATTTGTTTGACCCTTTCAGGATGGGAAGGGTCATATTGCCCATAACGATGGAATATATTAAAAAGGATTCGTCTGTCACTGCATAACCTGAATGGCTGCGAGGGTCATTGTGACCCCTATTTTTACCCCCAATAGAAATTTTTGATCAAATATTTGCAAAATTTGTCTCCTCAATCATTACCCCCAAAATATATGGATTGTTGATTATGATTTATAATGAATGTATATTCAGTCTTGAAATGGTTGAAATATATCCAGTTTTGATGAAGTTGGTAATCTTTTCTTTTCTTTTCTTCTTCTAGGTGAGTACAGCAATTCTTGTCTCTTTTCTTGAAAATTATGGTAAGAAAATTCTTGTCTTTTTTTAAAAAAATCAACATCGGATCATGTGAGTTTTTTTTCTGTTTTTATGTTTCTTTTTAAAACTTTTTTTTTCGAAATTTCACTTGATAAATAATATAATTTTTTTTGACTATGTATCTTCTTATCGCTAATTTTTGTTGTGGCTAATAACCGTTGTAATCATCATCGTAATTTCTTTTTAAAATAAATGATAATAATAACAATAATAACAATTACATTGTCAAATTATTATTATTAGGGTTGATTTTGTCCTTTTTTTTTCTTTTGTCTCTTCTTCCCCTCTCTGTCTTTCGTCTCTCCTTGCCCTCTCTGTCTTTCGTCTCTCCTTGCCCTCTCTGTCTTTCGTCTCTCCTTGCCCTCTCTGTCTTTCGTCTCTCCTTGCCCTCTCTGTCTTTCGTCTCTCCTTGCCCTCTCTGTCTTTCGTCTCTCCTTGCCCTCTCTGTCTTTCGTCTCTCCTTGCCCTCTCTGTCTTTCGTCTCTCCTTGCCCTCTCTGTCTTTCGTCTCTCCTTGCCCTCTCTGTCTTTCGTCTCTCCTTGCCCTCTCTGTCTTTCGTCTCTCCTTGCCCTCTCTGTCTTTCGTCTCTCCTTGCCCTCTCTGTCTTTCGTCTCTCCTTGCCCTCTCTGTCTTTCGTCTCTCCTTGCCCTCTCTGTCTTTCGTCTCTCCTTGCCCTCTCTGTCTTTCGTCTCTCCTTGCCCTCTCTGTCTTTCGTCTCTCCTTGCCCTCTCTGTCTTTCGTCTCTCCTTGCCCTCTCTGTCTTTCGTCTCTCCTTGCCCTCTCTGTCTTTCGTCTCTCCTTGCCCTCTCTGTCTTTCGTCTCTCCTTGCCCTCTCTGTCTTTCGTCTCTCCTTGCCCTCTCTGTCTTTCGTCTCTCCTTGCCCTCTCTGTCTTTCGTCTCTCCTTGCCCTCTCTGTCTTTCGTCTCTTTCTCCCCTCGCCTTTTTTCTCTCTTTCTCCCCTCGCCTTTTTTCTCTCTTTCTCCCCTCGCCTTTTTTCTCTCTTTCTCCCCTTTCAATATTGTCATGTTTCTTGTCATCCCCTTCAGATATTGTTTCTCTTTCCCACGTGAACTGAATGAAATGCTCCATACCAGTGGCACTCTCCACAACTTTCAGCTGTGTCTAAGCTCAGAGAATTGGGCCATGAAGTCTCCCAGCATCCCCCATATTCATCTGACATTTCTCAGACAGATAATCATCTTTTCAAGCATTTTCAACTTCATATCCGTCATATAAGGTTCAATAATAAGGAAGCAGTAATTTGTGCTTTTACTAAATTTCTGACGACTTTGAGCCGAAAAAATTATAGTGATGACATATTATCATCAGAGGATCTATAGAAAAAGGTTATACACTTCAAATATGTCATATTTTGATTGAAATTTCTGGTTTATATCATCCTATATCTTTTGATGAGAAAAAAGACGTTTCCTACGCAACGAACTTGATGAAAAACGAAACAAGCCTGGCTGTAGCAGGGTCAAACTCCATTTCTACTTCTATTTCAACTACAATTGATCACGACAAGTTTGTATTACATATATAATAGATGGAAAAACAAAAAATATATTTGTATTTATTCATTAGAATGAAATGAGCCCGTGCATATCTGAATGATAAATTTTCATTAATATCCAAGACTTGCAAATTTAGTTCAGTCAGTAAGACACCCTGCTGGCAATCAGTTGTGAGTCCAAACCGTGGAATGTGGTTTTCACATATAGGTTTACAGCCCTAATTTTGGTGGAGATTGTTCTTGTAACTTGAGGAAGACAAAATCAACTCCAGATTTTGTACTGGAGTCAGGCAAAAATATTTACAATGATTAGCTGCTGTTACTTGGCCTTGAACTTGCAGTGCTAGCATTGAGGAAAAACATCTTTGCTTCTGAAAGAAGTGTTTAATGTGCATATTTAAATTTAAAACAAACATGCCATGAACAAACAAACAAGCAAAACATCAAGGAAACTGCTTTGCGTGTATTTTGGACCTACAACTCAACAAAAAGTCAGCCATTTTGAACAGCAAAAAAAACCCCAAAAAAACAATAAATAAATGAATCAATTCCAGTAAGATTAAAAGAAAATTGAAAAAAAGCAACCTATTCTCTGACCTTTTTTCTCTTTTTCTCATTCATTCATTCTCTTTCATTTCTCTTTTTCTCACTACTTTTTCTCCTCCCAAAGGTCTAGAAATTTCAAAATGGCTGCTGCATGTCTTCCATCTTGTTTTTTTTTTTTTTTTCCCCTTTCTGCCTTTGAAATGTTACTGACAAAGTGTCTGGGTCATGGCTGACTAATGCTGGGATCTCCGAGCTTCGGTTTGTGTTGACGAAGCATCCACCTGAACGAGAAGATGATGCTGATCCCTTAGATTTACAAAAAAAAGAAAAAAGCTGCTTGCTTTTACTGATGCCTGCTTCCATCAATGCGGCCATCTTTGACTTTCCACCCTTCCCCCCCTCTCTCTTACCTTAGGTGTTACACTTTCTCCCTCCTTATTAACTGTATTATTCTCTCTCCCTTTCTCTTTTCCACTCTCATGCTGATCATTATCTTTTCTCTCACCTCTTCTCTGTTCACCTCTCTCTCTCAAAATCTTCCATGTTTTCCTCTCTATCTTTCTCTCTTCTTTGTATTTCTCTCACTCTCTACAGGTTACCACACCCTTCTTACTTTTTGTATATTCCTCCCTTATATCTAATATATATATATATATATATATATATATATAAAAGTACATGAATTCAGCGATAATGGTTGAATAGATTTGTGGAAGAAAGGGAAGCCGAACTTTTATGTTATGGTTTTAAGATATAATCATTTTTGATAAGACTTGATTGGTTTCATACATGTATTCACACACACACACACACACACACACACACATATATATATATATATATGCATATATACACACACACACACACATATATATATATATATATATATATATATATATATATATATATACATACTCATGGCTGTAATGCATCTGGTCAAAATATCTATCTGCGAACTGTAAATGCCTAATAGATTTCATCTGAGGTTTTATCAAAAAGTAATTAGGTTATGTGGAAGAGTCCATTGTTATGGACAGAGTAACAAGAGGAAAAAGCTGAACTATTCATATTGTGGATAGATGAATGGATGGACGGATTTTACAAGTATAAAATAGACTGCTTGAGCGAAGTAACTTCTAACCTGATCAGAAATGAGCTCCCTTTTTCATCAAGCGAATGTGTATCAAACCCCCTGTGTCTTTCGGGATGAGAGAGAGAGAGGGTACCTGCATTGTCATTAGAAAGGAATTACTCTATGTGGAAGAGCCCATTGGTATGGACGGAGAGAGAAACTTCTACCTCTTGGCCTGCATTCCAGTGCTCTTACCGTTTAGCTGCATCAGCAAATACGGTTTGTGTTCCATGTTATTGTGATCTTGACATCAACCTGCCTTCTTTCAGCTATTGTTTATTTTCTTCTTTGTCATGTCACGGTGAACCTGAGTCCGCCCTCATCCCCTCCCATCTCCCCGCTCCCTCCTCATCATTTGTAACTCTTCCTCCATCAGCCCAGCATCTTTCCGTGTGGGTCTCTCTTGCACTCTGTCTGTCTCTCTCTCTATAACTGTGTGTGTCTCACTATCATTTTGTCTCTGTGTGTGCCTGTGTGTCTCTGCCTCTCTCTTTCCCGTGTCTCTGCCTCTCTCTTTCCCGTGTCTCTGCCTCTCTCTTTCCCGTGTCTCTGCCTCTCTCTTTCCCGTGCCTCTGCCTCTCTCTTTCCCGTGCCTCTGCCTCTCTCTTTCCCGTGCCTCTGCCTCTCTCTTTCCCGTGCCTCTGCCTCTCTCTTTCCCGTGTCTCTGCCTCTCTCTTTCCCGTGCCTCTGCCTCTCTCTTTCCCGTGCCTCTGCCTCTCTCTTTCCCGTGCCTCTGCCTCTCTCTTTCCCGTGCCTCTGCCTCTCTCTTTCCCGTGCCTCTGCCTCTCTCTTTCCCGTGCCTCTGCCTCTCTCTTTCCCGTGCCTCTGCCTCTCTCTTTCCCGTGCCTCTGCCTCTCTCTTTCCCGTGCCTCTGCCTCTCTCTTTCCCGTGCCTCTGCCTCTCTCTTTCCCATCTCATCTCAATAACTGTCTCTCCTTATCAATTGAAACTCCTTCTCCATCAACCCAGCATCTTTCTGCGTGGATCTTTCTCGCATTCTGTCTCTGTCTCTCTATTACTCTGTGTTTGTCTCTCTTTGTGCCTGTGTGCCTCTCTCTTTCCCATGTCTCAATCATCTCAATAACTGTCTCTCGGTGTGTCTTGCTATCTCCGTGTGTCTCTCTTTGAGCGGGTATCTTCATTTATGAATTTCTCTTTCTCTCTCTCTCTCTCTGACCCTGTCTTTGTACATTTCTCTCTCACTCTCACCACATCTCCTTGAACTACTACAGTGCCTCAATCTGCCGCCATCTTTGTATACTCTCATTGTTTCGGTGCAGCTGCACTCGTGCCAGTTAAGGGCTAAAGAAACATGTCTCTCTTCTTTGGCCCCCCCCCCCAAACACCACCAGCTTCTTCACGGTTGCAATCTTTTCCCATTGTATGGCATTGCATGTATGTTTATTCTGAAATGGGGAGAAAAAACCTTCGGCTTTTTCGTCTGTCTTCTTTTATCGAACTGGATTTTTATTTTCCTATATTCAGCATTGCTTACGTTTTTCTCTTTGCCTCTCTTCTCTCTCTCTCTCTCTTTGCCTCTCTTCTCTCTCTCTCTCTTTGCCTCTCTTCTCTCTCTCTCTCTTTGCCTCTCTTCTCTCTCTCTCTCTTTGCCTCTCTTCTCTCTCTCTCTCTTTGCCTCTCTTCTCTCTCTCTCTCTCTTTGCCTCTCTTCTCTCTCTCTCTCTCTTTGCCTCTCTTCTCTCTCTCTCTCTTTGCCTCTCTTCTCTCTCTCTCTTTGCCTCTCTTCTCTCTCTCTCTTTGCCTCTCTTTTCCTCTCTTCTCTCTTTTCCTCTCTTCTCTCTTTGCCTCTCTTCTCTCTTTTCCTCTCTTTTCCTCTCTTCTCTCTTTTCCTCTCTTTTCCTCTCTTCTCTCTTTTCCTCTCTTTTCCTCTCTTCTCTCTTTGCCTCTCTTTTCCTCTCTTCTCTCTTTGCCTCCTTTTTCCTCTCTTCTCTCTTTGCCTCTTTTTTCCTCTCTTCTCTCTTTGCCTCTTTTTTCCTCTCTTCTCTCTTTGCCTCTTTTTTCCTCTCTTCTCTCTTTGCCTCTTTTTTCCTCTCTTCTCTCTTTGCCTCTTTTTTCCTCTCTTCTCTCTTTGCCTCTTTTTTCCTCTCTTCTCTCTTTGCCTCTTTTTTCCTCTCTTCTCTCTTTGCCTCTTTTTTCCTCTCTTCTCTCTTTGCCTCTCTTTTCCTCTCTTTGCCTCTCTTTTCCTCTCTTCTCTCTTTTCCTCTCTTTTCCTCTCTTCTCTCTTTGCCTCTCTTTTCCTCTCTTCTCTCTTTGCCTCTCTTTTCCTCTCTTCTCTCTTTGCCTCTCTTTTCCTCTCTTCTCTCTTTGCCTCTCTTTTCCTCTCTTCTCTCTTTGCCTCTCTTTTCCTCTCTTCTCTCTTTGCCTCTCTTATCCTCTCTTCTCTCTTTGCCTCTCTTATCCTCTCTTCTCTCTTTGCCTCTCTTTTCCTCTCTTCTCTCTTTGCCTCTCTTTTCCTCTCTTCTCTCTTCTCTCTTTGCCTCTCTTTTCCTCTCTTCTCTCTTTGCCTCTCTTTTCCTCTCTTCTCTCTTCTCTCTTTGCCTCTCTTTTCCTCTTTTCTCTCTTTGCCTCTCTTTGCCTCTCTTCTCTCTTTGCCTCTCTTCTCTCTTTGCCTCTCTTCTCTCTTTGCCTCTCTTCTCTCTTTGCCTCTCTTCTCTCTTTGCCTCTCTTCTCTCTTTGCCTCTCTTTGCCTCTCTTCTCTCTTTGCCTCTCTTCTCTCTTTGCCTCTCTTTTCCTCTTCTCTTTTTCTGCCATTCTCGCTCTCTTTTTGTCAACCTTACTTTATAGGATCCTGTCAAGGTTGATTATGATGGTATCAGCTATGCTGCAACTGTTTGAGCATCTATTGGAACTTACGGAGAGTAGTTTTCCCCGCGTGCTTTCCCATTCACTTTCTTCTTTGATAATTGCTGTGGCCTGATGCAAACTGCTTAAGCATGAAGTGGACATACTGCATACTGTATTCACATGTGTATGGGTCATATCCTAATTTTGAATCATCACAATCCCCCAAAAACCGGTTCAAACACTGTTGCTGGGTTTAGGTAATAAATGTGTTCTGACATATCTATCTCCGTATCCAGACTTCACCAAGCCCTCACTTACCATTCACACCAGTTGGCACACACCCTTCCCCCAATGTGTAGGGGAAATTTGGAAAAGTGAAGAAATGTTTGCTGACAGTTTTGCTAAAAGGTTTCTAATGTTAACCCATTGACTGCAAAAGGTGGCAAGTGTAATAGTTATCTTTTGTCATACGTTCGCAAGTTCTGTTTTGTGGTGTCACCATTTGTTACGCCAACTATTTACTTGATCTACGAATTCATGTGAAAAGCAGAAAAAAAAGACATTCTTTTTGTTATATTATGTAAAACCACCACCAATCCATTATCTCTGACCCCCTCCCCCCGGCTGGTTGGTTGGTTGGCTGGCTGGCTGGTTGGTTGGTTGGCTACTGCGCCCCACCCCTGGGCCAGCCATTGCACACCTCCCCGGACGGCTATTGTTACATTCCACTCTGTCAGGCCACAAACTGTTTTATTTTCGTTTTTCATGGCCGTTATCGGTGTCCTTTCTATTGTGGACATTTGAAAACCCGTTCGGCAACTCTTGACAAAGCCAGGCTGGGCAGGGGTCAGCGAGTGTCCTCTCATTGGTGTGGGTTTGTTATCTTCATTGTCACCGTGTCCTTGCGGTTTAGAGAATACATTCTGCCTTTTGAGAGAGAGAGACCCCCCCCCTCTGCTACCCCCACGGCTCCCTTGTTACCTACTCTTTCATTCCTGCTTGCCTAAATGGAACCGTTTTTCTGCTTTTACAGCTCTTTTCATAGAGATACGTGAGTGCCTTGGCTTATTTGGTAGAGCTATCAAATCTCTAAACTGCGGACTTGGATTTTTAGTATCTGTTGGTGATGCTGTGCTGAAAAAGGAGTGAGGGAAAACAGGGCTGTCTGTTCTCTTGAATAAGGGATCCATCCCTGCTAATTTGAAACAAAAAAATTTGAACAATCTCAGATATTTTGAGGCCATTTAGGATGAGTATTTGGACATACATCAGCTGATTTTTCTTATCAGAGAATTGTTCAATTAGAGAATTTCAGTAGTATATAGAAGGTGAGGTAACGCTGTCATCCTCCTCAAAATAAAGGCGAACACCATTTTGACAGCATTACATGACTGTCAATATCTCTTCACATAAGCTTACTTTATCTTGGATTATGATCTCTTCTAAATCTGTGTCTGTCTGTATCTGCCTGTGTTTCTCTTTGTCTGCCTCTTTGTCTGTGTCTGTCTGCCTCTTTGTCTGTGTCTGTCTGCCTCTTTGTCTGTGTCTGTCTGCCTCTTTGTCTGTGTCTGTCTACCTCTTTGTCTGTGTCTGTCTGCCTCTTTGTCTGTGTCTGTCTGCCTCTTTGTCTGTGTCTGTCTGCCTCTTTGTCTGTGTCTGTCTGCCTCTTTGTCTGTGTCTGTCTGCCTCTTTGTCTGTGTCTGTCTGCCTCTTTGTCTTTGTCTGTCTGCCTCTTTGTCTGTGTCTGTCTGCCTCTTTGTCTGTGTCTGTCTGCCTCTTTGTCTGTGTCTGTCTGCCTCTTTGTCTGTGTCTGTCTGCCTCTTTGTCTGTGTCTGTCTGCCTCTTTGTCTGTGTCTGTCTGCCTCTTTGTCTGTGTCTGTCTGCCTCTTTGTCTGTGTCTGTGTGTGTGTCCGCCTCTTTGTGTGTGTGTGTGTGTGTCCGCCTCTTTGTGTGTGTGTGTGTGTGTCCGCCTCTTTGTGTGTGTGTGTGTGTGTGTCCGCCTCTTTGTGTGTGAGTGTGTGTGTCCGCCTCTTTGTGTGTGAGTGTGTGTGTCCGCCTCTTTGTCTGTGAGTGTGTGTGTCCGCCTCTTTGTCTGTGAGTGTGTGTGTCCGCCTCTTTGTCTCTCTGTGTGTCCGCCTCTTTGTCTCTCTGTGTGTCCGCCTCTTTGTCTCTCTGTGTGTCTGCCTCTCTGTCTCTCTGTGTGTCTGCCTCTCTGTCTCTCTGTGTGTCTGCCTCTCTGTCTCTCTGTGTGTCTGCCTCTCTGTCTCTCTGTGTGTCTGCCTCTCTGTCTCTCTGTCTGACTTTTTTTCTGTCTGCCTCTTAGTCTCTTTGTGTGTGTCTGTCAGTCTGTCTTTGTCTGCCTCTGCCTCATTGTCTTCTGTCTTTGTATGTGTCTGCCTCTTTGTCTGCCTGTCTGTGTGTGTGTCTGCGTTTCTGTGCCCCCCTCTTGGTGTGTTTGTGTGCATCTGCTTCTTTGTCTCACTGTGTGTGTCTCTCGATTTGCATAGTCTTGGAAACTGCCCCGTTATGTTTTTAACATGTTGTTGAGCGTTAACACTGAAAGAATTTTGCTTTACAAAAATTTATGCAGTCCTTGAGCATCTACAATATCATGTAATGCAAATCTGTTACTTTCCAGTTGGCTGTTAATGTTCGATGTTGAGGGTATTCCATGTTTTCTACTAAAATTGACTCAACTATTATTATTTGAATTTTGATCCTCACATTATAAGTTTAATTTTATTGTGGAGTCATCAGCTGTTTTATCATGGACCTGTTTCAGGAATTGAAAAGAAAAAGAACAGGTATTTTAACATGGCATTTCCTAGCTGTGCTGATCAAACACCACTACCCACATGTATAGAATTATCATAATTTGTGATGAGAGGATATTTTTGACTTTTCTTTCCTTGTCTGCCATTCATCTTTTGATCTTCTCAATTCTTTGCCTCTTGTTCTTTATCTCGTATAATCTTTTGTTGGGCAGTGGTCACTGAAAAATGTCTGAATTTTTAAAAAAATAAACACATATACCGCTGGACACAAACATACCAATTTAGCTTAAAATTACATCGCTAATTGAACCTACTACAAACCTTTTTAGTGGCGGAATTTAA
Organism: Thysanoteuthis rhombus; assembly: GCA_963457665.1. Classification (NCBI taxonomy): domain Eukaryota; kingdom Metazoa; phylum Mollusca; class Cephalopoda; order Oegopsida; family Thysanoteuthidae; genus Thysanoteuthis; species Thysanoteuthis major. The sequence continues at coordinate 21,551,754 of OY735240.1, read as the reverse complement.
AAAAACAAACAGAAAAGGTTTTTGTAGACATAAGGTAAATGTTGATATGTTCAACCCTCTAGCTCCATAGGAGCGGCCTGTATAAGTGATACATAGTCAGCTTGTCAGCCAGACCAAATTGAAAGCCTATGGTGACAGTGTTGTGTGATGGTTTCTAAAAGCAGAAAAAGGTTTCATTAATAAAACTATGAAGATACTTTTTCTGGGAAATGTTTGAAAATTAGATAAGGGTAAGAAATCTATGTAGCAGTAACCACCACCTCTATATAAATAATCAAGAGATGGCTCTATACCAGTAGTTTTGAAACTTTTAAAATGCAAGGACCCTTTGTATGAAAGAAATACTCTGGTGGACATTTATTTCCAGAACTTGGTTTCCCCTTTTTTTCTTTTTTTTTTTTAAATCAATGAATTATGATAAAAAGGAATTTTTAAACCTTTAAAATCATATTAATTAATTCGAACTCCAATATATGGTACAGGTTTGTGTATTGAACTTATGTTTTTTAATGGCTGTGCAATGGATGATGGTGTTTCTCTGCCACAAAATTTTGCTATGTCAGGTTTAGGGGAACACTGCCGACCTCTGGGCATTATTTGACGAACCCCGAGTGGTCCACAGACCCCAGTATCGAAAACGCTGCTGTATAGACAATGCCATTTGTGGCCATTCAGTAAACTAGTGTGAAAGGAACCATTGTCTTTTGCCTAGTGCACATGTCACTATGTGTGCATTTCCCTCAGTTGAGGTTCAAGTTTTACCGACAAGTGATGACCTCCCTCAGTGCATCCTGAACTATTTCAGTGTGATTCACTCTAGTGCAGGGGTAGCGAACCTATGACATGTACACCTTAGGTGGCATGCAAAAGATTTTATAAACTGGTGGGAGAATTTTTTAGTTGGTTATTTTATTTGGAAAAAACAAAATTGGCAACCTTTAATTTATTAGTAGTCATTGATGGTCTATGCAGGTAATTGTTTGGATGAGGTTCGCAATGGTAAAAGGAAGATAACTACTGATTATGGAACCAATGAAAGCAGAAAACCAAACTGTTTAAAACTGTATATCATTAAATTTTGCTCCAAAGGATATGATTTAGAGTTAAGGGTTGCAATCAAGAAAAGAAGATCAAATATAAGAGGAATTATAAGATTCAAGTCATAGTTTTGGGGGGTCAGTCAGTGCATATCAAACTGAGGTAAGGGAGAGATGAAGTGTCATGTGCTTTTCATGATAACTCCTTCAGGATTATGATGAATGGATGACAAACTCTCTGTTTCTGTTGCATGCATCAGCTTAATGATCCTTGCAAGTTTCATCTGGTAGAGACCAGGACTTGATTCTTACAAGTATTTGTGACCACCCCTCTTCGCAAGATGCAAGTCCACTTAAGGGATACCTTCATTCTTACCACACAGCTTATAGTGTACTCAATTAGCTGCTGAGTGCATGGGGAAATGAGTTCTAATGAAGAGTTTTCCACACTCATTGCTCATACCGGGTATCGAACACTCCCTTTTTTTCCTTCTCCTTCCTTTTTTTCCTTCCTTTCTTTCCTTCCACCTTCCTCTCTTTCCTTCCTCTCTTTCCTTCCTCTCTTTCCTTCCTCTCTTTCCTTCCTCTCTTTCCTTCCTCTCTTTCCTTCCACCTTCCTCTCTTTCCTTCCACCTTCCTCTCTTTCCTTCCACCTTCCTCTCTTTCCTCCCACCTTCCTCTCTTTCCTCCCACCTTCCTCTCTTTCCTCCCACCTTCCTCTCTTTCCTCCCACCTTCCTCTCTTTCCTCCCACCTTCCTCTCTTTCCTCCCACCTTCCTCTCTTTCCTCCCACCTTCCTCTCTTTCCTCCCACCTTCCTCTCTTTCCTCCCACCTTCCTCTCTTTCCTCCCACCTTCCTCTCTTTCCTCCCACCTTCCTCTCTTTCCTCCCACCTTCCTCTCTTTCCTCCCACCTTCCTCTCTTTCCTCCCACCTTCCTCTCTTTCCTCCCACCTTCCTCTCTTTCCTCCCACCTTCCTCTCTTTCCTCCCACCTTCCTCTCTTTCCTCCCACCTTCCTCTCTTTCCTCCCACCTTCCTCTCTTTCCTCCCACCTTCCTCTCTTTCCTCCCACCTTCCTCTCTTTCCTCCCACCTTCCTCTCTTTCCTCCCACCTTCCTCTCTTTCCTCCCACCTTCCTCTCTTTCCCTCTTGCTTTCGCTCTCTTCCTCCCACCTTCCTCTCTCTCCCCCCTTGCTTTCGCTCTCTTCCTCCCACCTTCCTCTCTCTCCCCCCTTGCTTTCGCTCTCTTCCTCCCACCTTCCTCTCTCTCCCCCCTTGCTTTCGCTCTCTTCCTCCCACCTTCCTCTCTCTCCCCCCTTGCTTTCGCTCTCTTCCTCCTTCTCGCTCTTTTCTAACTTCCATCTTTCTTTGTTTTGTCCCTTATAAATAATAATAACAATTGAGATAGAAAAACATATTTAGGAAACTCTAGACAGAAATTTTGCTAACAATAAACACTGAAAGAAAACAATGTACAGTTGGACAATGGTTGTTGGAGAGAAAAAAAAAACAATCGCAAAGCTTTTGCAATAATATGCGGGGTTTGGGGAGAAGAAGGAGAACCGACAAGAGCCAGCCGAAATAAACCCTTAACAAAAAACGGTCATTCAGTTTTTCGAATGATCATTCAAACAACCATGTTATACATGTGTATCTTATTAGCATATCTATTCAGACCTACCCTGCCCCCACTTGAGCTAAGGGCCGTGGACTCCTCCCAACAATCCGTGAATTAATATCTATTGCCATCACCGCAACACATGGCCGACACTTATTGAGAATAAAAAAAAATTATCTCCTCTTAATGGGAAGGGAAAATATTCTGATTAGGCGGAAACAAGTCTCCATATTGGGCCAGATTTGGTCCCTCAGGATCTGGGGGGTTGGGGTATTTCAAGGGATTCGTATGCAGAAATAAAAATATATTTAAATCACAAAATTTACACATCAAAGTCTGTTTATTGCACGTAATTGGAACTGATAAGTTATACGTACATAGGCTAAATGATATATATATATATATATATATATATATATATATATATATATATATATATATATATATATATATGTATATATATATATATGTAGATATAAGCCAGCAGAAATCCAAGTAGAATTTTAGTATTCTCATTACTCTACAATTACTGCAGACCCTAATTATAAGAACTTTTATTAATTCATTTAAAACATATGGGCAACCTTTTTGATCTAGTGGGGTACTTGAGATATCTTCCATCTAAAACAAAAAACGAGGATGTTATTTCAGAAAGCGTACTTAATTTCTATTTTAGACAAACATATGAATTACAGTTATTATATTATTGATTCGTGAAGCTAAAACCAAAGAAATTCTACAATTCAATTTATAAAATTGACTTCCTGAGGAAAAATTATAGGTCTGATTCCTGCCTATTTTTTTCAAAATTGTTTATTCTATTTACACTGTCTAGGCTAAATTACACATTCACCATGTAATACCAGGAGGTCATTTCAAATGGTTTCAAATGATATAACGTATTTATGATTATTACTGTTAGATTATATATCTGTTTCTTGATTTTATAATTGTTTGCATTGAGAATATGGACAGTGATTAAATAAGATGGTAAATTGGACGTGAAGCAGTTATTTTGGCCCTCTTCTCACTGTGGGGCTATTTTAGCTCAATGGTAAGAGCGATAACATTTTGTGGCGTCTGCCTATCATTGGCACGTTCGATTCTTGCAGTAGCCCATTTTCTTTGATTGTTTATTCTATTTATGCTGTTTAGGCAAAATGACACATTCATTGTGTAATAATGGGAGGTAATTTCAAATATTTATAATATAATTATCTGGATTGAGAAATGATAATGTTTGATATTCTTAATGAATGCTTAGAACCATTGTGGTCCTATGGTTGTGATTAGAAAGGCATTATGATAAATTGAAATTCCAAGTAGTAATTCTCAGTTTGGATCCTTAGTAAAGAAACTGATCATTCAACATTCAAGTATACTGAGAGGGGCCCGGGTCATTGCCCTCTTTTTCCACTCTAATAAATCTGTCTCCACAGCTCATTTTTTACCTCTTGCCAATGAATTTGGAAGTTATATATATATATATATATATATATATATATATATATATACACATGAGTGTTGGTTT
>OY735240.1:21520067-21540067 GCA_963457665.1 Thysanoteuthis rhombus | reverse complement strand
AGAATTTGGATATCCCACTATTCATGATTAAAGACTGGAGTTCTGTGATTTTTGAAGCAATATAATATATTCCAAGACTGGACAAAATGTAATGTTCTGAATTTTCAAGTATGGAAGGCTAAAACGGCTGTATTGCTTTAGTAATTTTGTTTTGTTCATTCACCGTCCGTGTCTGCTCTTTATGTTTCTCATGACAATTATATTATAATGAAATTGATGTATAATCTGACTGGATAAATGATGTTTTTATTCATCGATTCCTGTAGCAGCCCATTTCTTCAATTGTTTATTCTGTTTATGCTGTCTGGGTCATCTTGCATATTATTGTGTAAAATAGTTAGTCAGTTCAAATAGTTACAAATGAAAATAAGGTATTTATAATTATTCTGAGGGATTACATATCCATTTCTTTTTAATATATATATGTATATATATATATCACAAGATCTGACTTGAGTAATGAAATCATATCTAACTCTTAAATTCATATGATGAAAATAGAAAACCAATTTCAAGGGAAATAAACTTCTGATCGGATCATTTAATGAATGCGAGAAAAATTTTACATTCAATTCACGGAGGAGTTCCTCTAATTTTTATTTGCTGTTTGTTGAAGAGTTACACCATCAGGTTTATGAATTTAGAAGGTGATGTAATATTGAGCTAAAACACTACTGTGAATGGGTATGGAGATAAGTTGTACGACTATTTTAGGCTTTGGGGTTTGATTTTTCAGTACTGATAACTATCATTGACTGACTGACTGACTGACAGACTTTAAGATTCCCACCACCTCTCGTTTCTTTTCCCTTCTTCTATATATGTCTGTCTTGTGCTCACATGGAGAGATCACAAGACAGCACAAGGAAGAAAACAGGAGTCAGAGATAACATAGAATCTATTAGAAAACTTGAGTGGCAATGGGCTGGCCATGATGCAAGAATGATAGACAACTGATAGACATCATGGCTCAAAACATAGATCCCCAGAGATCACATGCAAAACCGAGAATACAAGATGGAGAGTACTAAACAAATTTAGAAAATACTGGCTCCATGATGCCCATGATAGAAAGTGTGGTGAATCCTAGGGAAGGTTTATGTCCATCAACGGATGTCTAAAGACTGATGATGATGGTATACGTCTGAAAGTGCGAGGGAGAAAACTCTGGGTTTTTTTTTTCCTCTTTTTTTTGGAGAGTAATGTCCTTTGCAAGATCTTCACACGAGATAAGACATCACTGTCACTGAATGACCTAATACGGCTGCAAGGCAGTCCATGGGATTGAACCGGAGAATTTATGCTCTGACTTTCAGGATTGTGTGTGTTGGCTTAGTCCAGTAAAATGCTTTGGGCTTCATTCCAAAAAAGAAATTTTCTTTCTTGTCTTGATGGTAATTACTTTGCTCTCCTTTGCCAAGAGAAGTTCAGCCTATGACTAATATGCTTTGAAATGTTTGTGCTATTTTGAAGATAACCCTCATGATGTCTACACTCTTCCCTTCTTGGTCCTTACCAAGGGTCACAGAGAGGGACTTGGGCTCTCTCTATTTGTCAGAGTCCTCTATCCAAGGATGCTAAATTAGCCATTTTCTGGCCAATTTTGCTGCTAGATCAACTGATTAATTATGGTGACCAAAAAAATCTACAACTTGAAAAAAAAAAAAATTAGTTAGTAAAAAAAAAACAAAGAAGACTGGATGCTTCAGGGAATTTTTGAAATATTTCAACTTAAGTAAAAAAAAAACAACCTTTTTTTTCTTTTAACTGGAAAGGATTTTCAAATTTGGCTATTTTCAGAGTAAAACTCCGAACTGAATGAACTTCCAATTCAGCCTTAAAAGGGAACTTGATAAAATAGTATCTAGATATTTATCTAGATAAATGGCATGAAAATTTAGATATTTCTGGATATAAACTGAAAAGAAATAATGTCCTGCAAGGGGTTTAGGTGACCCCAACTTTTTTATATAATTCTTCTAGTAGGATTAAAATGAGATAGGATGCCTAATTTCTGTAGGTTTTAATTTTGATGAGGCTCAGTGTTGTCATTGTCATTATCAGGTGAGGGGGGTCAACCCCAGAGAAGGAGTTTGTCAATTAGTTGATGTTCAATTTTTATTCTGGAGTCTTTGTGTATAAAGTTATGTTCATTTGATAGGTTTTGAATGAGTATTGAATCTATAGCCCCACAAACGGCCTGACCAATCAACCAACCGGGCTACAGATTCTTCTCTCTTTGCTGCTCAGTAGTTGTGTATCTCTGTGTATGTCCGGATGCTCCCCTTAGTCAAAGCCTTGAGGTCATCACTAGGCACTCTCTAGAAATGTTATAGCAAAAAAGTTCTTTCTTGGGTCTCCAGGACCAACAATGTCCAAATCTTGTGCAGATATTTTCTTTTTCAATTTAGATGACTTAAGATAAGATTTATTATTTTTTGGTGATAATGAAGATTTTTTTTTTCTTCTGATAATTTTGATCTATTTTAGATAGTTTTAGATGAAAGATCTATTTTTTTTTGGATAATTTTGATCTGTTTTTTAAAGATAATTTTAGATAGAAGACCTATCATTTTTAGATGGATAGTTATTAATTGAGATCTATATTTTTTGGATAGTTTGGAATAAAATGTCTATTTTGTTTAGATCATTTGTAAATAATTAGTTCTGGTATGCAAGTGGGCTATGGTGATTCATTTAGCTGAGATAAGGATATATAACATTTCAAACTGCAAAAGTGAAGATTTGGCCAATTTTAACCATTTTTAAAGCCATTTTTAGCTATAAACAATGAACCTCACTTGGCAACACTGGACTCACTGGAACAGTAGAGGGAGCTAGGAGGCTGTGTCTATTTGTCAGAGTCCTCTATCTTGACTTGGAGGTGTGTCAGGTCCACCTAATTTCTCAATGATAGACTCAATTTAGTCCTTATCAAAAGGAGGGATCAGTTGGTGTTGTTGGTTCCAGAGGGGTTGGTTGGGTGAGTGGAAGAGTCCAGGAAGGGGACTAGTCTAGAAGATGAAGGCTGTGGAGGGGATTGTTTCTTGACATGAGAGAAGGGGTGGAAACAAGGGAGAATAATGAAGAGAAATGGTTTTGAGATTTATAGGAATGTGGGTCCTGGTGGATGCAATGTCTGGCTTTTCTTGTTAATGAAAAATTTCTGGGAGGTTTCTTTGTTTACTTCTTATGGCTTAGGAAGAAATCCTCTGTGGAGTTCCCAGTTAACACTTGGCACAGTGGCTTCTAAATTGGGGGCTGCAGAACCCTTAGGATCCATCAAAATAATGCTCTGAGGATATTCTGTCTGATCTGGATACCCGAATCATTATTGATTGTTATTATTGTATGCCATACATATTAGACTTGAAATTAATGCTATCTATTTTGAGGATAAATAAGATTCTTAGAGGTCAGAAATAGTTTTCTATTGTAGTTCATTAATTAGTCAGAAAACTGAATACTACAAATAAGGGGCCTGCCAGAATATTTCCTTTTTTGAGGGAGTTACTTGATTTTTCGAAGTTTCTGACCTTGTAGATCTTGATTTTAATTATCAATGAGACTAGGGCAGTGGTCTCTGATAATTCTACTTGATATGAGCCCTAAATATTACTTGAGAGATTTGAAAAGAACCCTTGAACTTGTTAATTGAAAGAATATATACCTGTTCAAAAGGTGCAGGTTCGGAGAGGTCCCGACCTCCACAGTGTGTTGAGTAGCCTGCTGTAATTTTCATATGAACTGATTCCCTTCCATAGTATGAACCTATGGCAAGTTCAGTATTTTCAGAAAAAGTCAATATTTGCTCTTTCGACACACCTAAAAGGTTGTAATCCCCACTTTTAGAAGCTTTGTATTTGAATTTGCTACATCACCTGTCAGTGTTGATTACCATTTCCTTGGGCGACACCTTGTACCCTGGCTAGTCCATATATATATATATATATATATATATATATATATATATATATATATATATATATATAATGGACTCTTCTGCAAAGGTAACAATTCTGCTGATGGAAATATTTCCTGCCCACCATTTGAAACAATAGACTCTTCCACTGAAGCAAATTTTTCTTCGAGAAAATTGTCTTTTGTAAATTCAAATATATCAATGGATTTTTCCACGAGGATGAACTATTTATCATCAAGCCAGGGGCAAGGTCACTCTTATCAAGTGTTTGTATTGGTCACAGGAATCCCCTTGAAAACTATTGAAAGTGAAAGCTTACGGTTTTCACCATTCTATAACATGTTTTGAAGATTCATTTAGATTTTGGAAAAAAATTGACCCAACCCGTTTGTCACTACTTTTTCGAAGCTAGATTAGTCGAAAACTAATATAGATTGAAATGTAGGATTTCTACAAACACATGACCGTTGGTGACTTTTAGATGAGATGAGACCTCAATTTCAGTCTGAATATCATGATTATAGTTCATGTTTTAGTCATTTTTTCTTATCCAGCCCATTTTTATGCTTCAAGGGTTGTCTTACCCCCTGAAATATACCGTATGTATATGGTGTGTATGGTTTTCAGTTATTGTAGAACTATGGTGGCATTTCTGAAGCAAGTCATATCTCTTTTCATGCATGAAGGGATATTATGTATGAGAATAGATATTCATTAGAGATTCAAGGAATGGATGAAAACCCCAAGGAGTTTCTCCTGATAATGTCAACAAATTTATTTTGGATGATTTTTCATTTCAATTTATTAATTCATGAATAAAAATCTCAAATCTTGAATCTCAAATTAAGGGGGAATAACTTCTGATCAGTCACTTCCCTTGCACTTATTATTTTGGCTGGCTATGTATGTTTGTATTGTGCATACAGGCTGCTCCTTAGAGCTCAAGGGCTGAAAATTTGAACATATACTCATCACAATGTCTTTGAGGAATGTTATTATGTACTTTTTAAAATCCTGCCACTTGAGAGGGCTTTTTGTTGGGGGGGGGGTCAATTTGTTAAGTAAGTTAATGCTAAATTGATCTATAGTTACTGTCCAGCAGTATTCATACTTGTTTCCTGGAAATCTAACTTTTTTTAGTGAACATCCCTTCTCCTTCAGAGACAAGATAAGTAATTCATTCATTGATCAAACCTTTTTTAAATGATCAGTCTCTTCACTGTATGCTGACTAAAGACTTGTCATGCGATGGTTTCTATTGAGTGACTAACCAGACCTGTTTTATTTGAATTCAATTCACAAAGGAGATCCCCACCTTTTTTTTTATTATTCTATTCATTGAAGAGATCCAATGTGTTTATGAGTGGTTTCTAGTGGTTCATAAATTTAAGAGCTGAAAGTTATAAATTCAATTGGAGTGATCATTTTATTGATATCATTTAATGTATAAGCCTGCTTGAAATGTGGTGGTTGTTGTAGAAGGTGGTGTCAGGATAGAGATCTGAAGTTTATATCAAGAGCAATAGTCATTAAAGGCAAGTAAATATAGAAAATGGAGATATCATCGCATTAGAGCAGAATAGAAACATGTCTAGTTGGTCTCTCTTTAGAAACTGTCACATGATCAATGTCTTTTGGCAGCATGCCATGTTTGGGATGATCAATTGAAAATTTGGAAAGAGGGTTGATCAATGAATAAGTTACTTCTTTGCTTTTGTTGGGCAGTAATCACTAGAAAAAAATCTGAATCCTCAAAAAATAAGGGTACAAATTGAGGGACCACTTTTACCTGAACTCGCTTTGCAAATTGAAGCTTACTTGAAAAACTTATTGATCATATCTGACCAATGTCTCCAGCCGGCATGCCATGTTGGGATGATCAATGAATAAGTTGCACTTTTTGTCTTCTGTTTGGAAGTGACCACTAAAAAAAAGAAATCTGAATTTTCAAAAAAAAAAATGCGTGAATGTTGCTGGGCTCAAATGAAGGGACCAATTTCACCAGTTGTCACTTGATAAATTGAAGCTAACTAGAAAAAATTATTTTGGTGGGGGGAAATTTTCAAGAAAAAAAAAAAAAAAAAGTTCCTTGTTGTCCTAATAAGTAGAAAGGTTTAGAATTTCATCCGTCTACCTTTTGTGTGACCTGTATGTACACAGACAAATAACTTTCTAGCCAGACTTACTTGAAAAATGAAGAAACCCTTGTAGACAGTTTAGATGACAGTTTTGGTTGATGGTATCTAATGAATTGAGCATTTTATTGATGTCTTCTGTTGTATAAGCATGCTTGAAGTGAAGTGTGAGGGAAGAGACTTTGAAGACCAACTAAGGTCATGTGAAAATGGACAGTTACTGAAAGTTAGTATATATAGACAATGGGAATAAGAAACACTGGGTCCTCACCTGTCAGGAGAATGTCAGGGCAAGTATGAATTTCTCAAGGTCTAGGGATTGTCAGTGGATATCATAAGTTGTCTGAGTTTTTGAAATTTCCAGATTTTTTTCAAAATGCCAGGGAATTCGTATATTGTCAGGGGAAAAATTAGCTCTCCTATTATAAAAAATACTTTCTTACTTACTGAATCTTTCATATATATAGATTTTGAAAAAGAAATTTTTTCATCAAATAGTACTTGAAAATTTACAGCCCTTGTGGACATTTTCACTGTGAACAGTAAGAGAACTTACGAGCAATAATATTGAATGCACCTCCCCACTTTTGCAAATTTGAAAGAAATCTAAAAATTAAATATGAATGGGGTGGCTTAATTCAATTTTTTCTGTATCGTAATTTTTTTTTTTTTTTTCTTTTTTTGACATTTGAAAATGCCAGTCTTTTAAAAAGTGTATGGTAGCCTGTTTTTTTCTCAAAAATGAGTTTTTTCTTATCTAAGCATATTCTGCAGAATTACAGGTTGATGACATATTTTTGATGTGTTGTTTTTAGAAAAATCTATTTGAATTGAAAGGTGGCTCAGGTTAACTGAATGCGAGGCAGGAGTTCTTTAATTATTCCTATGAAAACATCTATTGTCAAGGCAAAGTCAGTGAATTTTTAACTGGTAACTTGTCCAGAACCCTGGAACCACTAAGCATAGGATTGGAAGAATAGTATAGTATCACTACAAATTACGAAATCTGTGTATGTGCCCTGCAATTACTTGACAACTGGCCATTGTGTTGAGTTGAAAGTTGCTAGATATATTAGTCAGCACACTAGGCAGTACAGTGTCAATTTTGAAGTTGTTTGAATCTACGGTTCTTGAGAAATCCAATGCACTGTGATTAATCGACTATTAAACTGGCCATTGAATGAAGTTGACTTTCAGCCAGATATATCAATCAGCACACAAAGCAGTGCTGTGTTGAGTTTGAAGTTCTTCAGTTCAGCGGTTCTGGGGTATTCTGAAATTAAAAATTACAGATCTTCATACTTTCTATAAATTATCTCCCTTTATTTCTGCTCTTGAGAATGTTTTGCATCAATAGCTACCTACATCTTTTATAGAATAGTCCAAAGGAAAGTGGAGTAATATGTTCAGCTGTAGCTGTGGGAAGGCTGTTAAAGTTGGCGTCCAAATGCCCCAAGGGGGCTCTACTCCCTTCTTCAAAATCAGAGATGACTATTTTCTTGACTGATTGTCTTTCCAAGGCTAAAGAGGTCCAGCCTGCCCTGCTGTTTTACCTATAGCTGGGGGTATGTGTGGAGAAGTGATGGATTCATGGTTTCACCAAGGGCATTATGTTGAAGTGAAGTCAACAGGTTCATTCATTGTAACTCTATCAAAAATCTACAATAGGAAATCTGAAGAGTTTTTTTGCACATTCAAACTCCTTATTGACATGATATTCCAGACAATCCATTCTACCGCCTTCTTCTGTTGTATTATTCAAACGTGATGCTGATAAACATTCATGGCTATGTTATGAGTCCATTTCACCTGGTTACCGTCGGATATATAGAATGGGTGAGAAATGACTCCCTATTAGAAATTTGAATTTGCAACCCTGACCTTACACCCTGCAACTCCTTTTGTGGGGGTTGGGTGAATGAGGGGAAGATCCACACCAAACCACAAACACTGGATCAACTGGAGGATTGCATTCAACTTGTTATAGCTAACATACAGCCAGTCTTCCTGCAGAGGTCAATACCAAAATTGGTAGATATCTCCAGTGTCTACATTGAATTTTAATACAGCGGGCGAATTCTATCATTGCATGCATGTTCCAAAATAAGGTTAGTTCAACGACAACAGACCAATAAATTACAAAGTTATTACCAATTTCCTATTGGGAGTTTCATTTCACCCAGCCTGAAATGAAATCCTGCATCCGATACCAATATGGTCGTACAATGCACATATCTCAATTGTATGTTGTTGCTTGAATTGTGTTAGAATTAATAACAGTATATTTCGGCCGAGAAGGTGACCTTCTGATGAGAGTTTCACTCTGATTTTCATGGTTTTAGCTCCTTGTTTAGTCATTGTTTTTGAATCTGGTCTAGAGAACAACCTTATTTTTGGGGTTTTTTTTGGATGCTTCAAGTGTTGTTTTAACATCCGAGATATATGGTAAGGATCACTTCTTGGAATTTATTTCTATCCAATAGATATTCAGGACCACATATCTAAACATATACTAAATCCCAGACCTTAGCCATAGTTGGTGCAATGGGGAGATACTGCCTAGTAAAGAGATCACCAGGAACTTAGCTTGCACTCATTTGAAACTGTAGACCAGAACTCTCAGCATAGGTTTCTTCGGTTTTCACATTGGTCCTGCTGATTGGCTATGTATGTATCAAGCATCATGCTGCACCAATGGAGCTAGAGGGCTGGAACTTGCTACATATACTCCTTATGTCTTGAAAAACCGTTTTCCTGTTGTTTTATTTTTCAAAATTCCCCCGATGATAGGTTTTTTAAGTGGAGCTTCAATTTGCTGTGTAAGTTTATGCTAAATTGATCCCTTAATTTGTGTTGGATTTTTTTTTTCGAAAATTCACTTCCCTTTAGCGATCACCGCTCTACAAAATGTGAGAGAAGTAACTTGTTCATTGATCAACCCCCTACATGGCATACTGCCCAAAAGACGGTTAGTCACGTGAAGGTTCCTCTTGAGTGACTAACTAGAACTGTTTCTATTATTTTCCTGTCACGGATGGCTAACCCCATCCCGGGCAATGCCACGGAAGTACATAGTCAGGGACTCTTATTTGAAAAAAAAAACGACACCAAAACGCTCGTCTATATCCTGAGCTCGGCTGTATCTCGTTACAGTGTAACACAGTGTCAAAAATAATGAAGAAGAAAGAGGAGGAGGGACAAGTAGCTTTAATTTCAAACAGACACGCACACACCATCCAGCTAATATACACGCACACACACAAACCGAAATAGTAACACACACCCGCTCACTCGCTCTCTCTCACGGCAACAACCACTTACACATACACACAAAGTACACCCGCAAACACCTGCCAAACCAGAAGAAAGCGCAATAATATATATGCCAGGCATAAACAGACTCACACTCACATATGTCAGCTGAAACACACACACGCACGCGCGCCCCTGCTGAAACACACACACACACACACACACACACGAACGCCTGCTGAAACACTTATGTACTCACACACACTCACACACACACACACACCAGCCGAACCAGACAGGAAACGGACAGACACTGAGACACTCAAACGCCGGCCGAAACAGACAGGCAGATAGACAGACAGACACGCGCACGCACACACAGACACACACTCACATACATACATGCGCCGGTCGAAGCAGACTGGAAACACAGATACTCTCATACATACTCGCCGGTCGAAATAGGCAGACAGACACACACACACACACACGCTGGTCGAAACAGACAGACATACATACGCCGGCCGAAACAGGCACACACTCACATACATACAAGCGCCGGTCGAAGCAGACTGGAAACAGACAGACACTCTCATACACACTCGCCGGCCGAAACAGACAGACAGACACACACACACACACACACACACACACACACAAACGCACGCTGGTCGAAATAGACAGATAGACACACACATACACACACACCGGCCGAAACAGACAGACAGACAGACACACACACTGGTCGAAACAGACAGACACACTCACACACACCGGCCGAAACAGAAAGACACACACTCAAACACCGGCCGAAATAAACAGACATACAGACAGAGAGACACACACACACACGCCAGCCAAGATAGACCCACACACACACACACTCTCACTCACACCAACCAACCAAAACATACAGACTCATACACGCACATTTCTCCCGTTCTCTCCCTCTCACCCTCAAAAAACCCATCGAAAAAGAAATAAAATGAAGGAATATAAATTCGGCCTTTGATTTTCTGAAGAAAACATTACAATTCGGATATTTTGAGGCGTGGAAATTTGGTTATTCCATTGATTATTTCCTCTCCAATTGCCACGCCTGAATGACAACGGAAAACGTTGGTTCGGGGGAAACTACTTGCAGACGGTGACAATAACCTTGAAAAACCACTTGCAGACGATATCAGTGACCTCAATCTTTCTATATAAAGACCATATATGCAAATGCTCTTTGAAAAAAAAAATTGTATACAGTATTCACGTTCCTGATATAATCTCAAAAGTTGTAATGGATTGGTCCATGGTACAAGAGATTAACACAGCTAATAAAACCAGTTGTAGGGTTTTCGAATGAGATACTCTGTGGTGACATAGCAATGACGATTACGTCATAGAAAATCTTGAGACTTGGTCAGAACACACATCAAAAGAGTTTGAGTCGAGTCCAGGCTTTCTAGAGAAATTAGAATTTAGGGAACATAAGTTATAAAGAATGCATTACTCAATAAATTAGCTCTAGGGCTCTCTATTGCCCATCCATACATAAATAATAACACCGTCATTTTTGACAGGTATATGCTCGTCTTGATAATGATAGCATCACTCTGTCATTCAGACTCTTATTAACTCCTGACCCCTGACAATCCCTTGTATTGATATAAACTTGGGAAAAAAAACAAAACAAAAAACTTTTCCTTCAAACCTTATGTGAAAGAGACAGACGTCGAAAGTTGGGCGGTGTGAGTTACAGAGTTACAGAAGACTATGTACGTGAGAGAGATAGAGGGGTGTGTGCTGCCTCTGTGACGAAATGCTGCCAAACGAACGTTTGGCACTATTTTAGCTGTTTGCCTTTATTTTTTTTTCTTCGTCTTTGAAAAGAGAAATGGCGTAAAAAGCGTTGACCACCTCTGTTACGGTTCTATAAGTTTCGAAAGTGATCTAAAAAAGCAAAACTGGTTACAGTGGAAGAGTCCATTGTTTTGAATGGTTTGTTGGAGATATTTTCTTCATCTGCAAAGCAAATCAGTTTCCTTTAAAGAGAAGAGACCACGGTTACGGACTGAGAACCAAGAAAATCACTATGTTAATTGAGTAGATTAATGTTCCTTTACAACTGTATTTTAACTTGTTGGTATCAATTGGAGGCCATCTAAATAAAAATGGCGTTAGTGGGGGGGGACCCTTATCATCTGACAGATATTATCAAACTGAAATAGCTGCCACTCTGTCTGTGGTCAGCCGTTTTAAAACGACCTGCCATGATCTCGAATAATTAGGGAAAATGTTCGAGTCCCAGGACATGGTGACACTGACTCATCTCTGACAGACGAGCAGGCGACGCCCTGTCCCACTCCCAACTCGAGGTAGTGGCGGGGAAAGATGTCGTTTATTTAAAAGACAAAACGGAGCCTTTTTCAAGCCCGGTAATGTTTATTTTAGCCATTTTGTACCCCGCCCCGTCCGACCTCCGCGTCCCGAATTCTTTGGGTTTACAAATCAACGGTCAAGTGAAGATTTCAGTGATTAGATATTTAGAAATTCAATGGAGATAGCTACCCTCTTGTCTGCCTTTTTGTTGGTGAGTGGAAGATGATTTTATACTGTTAGTGTGACACCGCTCGCTTTCTCAGTAGCCATGTCACTTTTAACAAGTTCTAAGATTCAAAGAGTTTTTCAAACGATTGAGCTCTCTGTAGTTCTCGTTGACTACGTGACGTTTTGGCCAATCCATTCTATGGCCTTCTTCAGGTGTACTTAGCGAATGTGATGGTGGAAACAGAATCTCTTTCAATGTCAACAACGCTATAATGTAGGATATATCTTTCCTTGTCCCCGTTGAATAGTTGAAGCCTCATCAGGTTGAACTGTATTTGTCTGACTTACACACTTCGTCGACATGTTATTGTGTGCTGCGTCTTTGAATTCTTTCAGTTTCCTACAGCATTCACTGTCTATAATCAGGACTTCTTCCCAGATAGGATTCTGCTAATTTTTTCCGATGCTGATATGGTCAGTCATCCTAAACCTTTCTATTTCTAAGTTCTAAGATAGTATTCTTTATTATTATTCTACTAGTTTACCCGTGTCGTCGAGAATGCCGACATATATATGAAATATATGGATATACACATTGCATTTTATATACGTAGATAATAGAGATTTGCATTGCAGTGTGCTTTAGGAATAGCCATCTATACACACTGCATTTTGTAGACGTAGATAATAGAGATTTGCATTGCAGTAAGCTTGGAGAATAGCCTTCTGTACACATTGCATTTTATGTGAGTGGATGATAGAGATTTGCATTGCAGAGAGCTTGGAGAATAGCCTTCTATACGCACTACATTTTATATACGTAGATAATAGAGATTTGCATTGCTGTGAGCTTAGAGAATAGTATTCAGTTGACCACAATCGGATTTCTTTCATATTTTGTTTATCTTTTCATTACTATTTATATTTATTGAGAGTATGTCGAGCAAAATTATTATCCGGATAATGTATGAGTACTTTCACTTTTTTTCTTTTTATTATCCTTTAAATTCAGCATTTTTAATACGTCATCAGAATATGAAATTCTATTTTACTACGTCAGTTACACTCGTTAATATGACAGAGTACAAACACACATTGGTATTATATGTTTGGCTTACTAGTTTTACTCCATCTTATTATTGTTGCTATTTATAATAACACTGTTAGTTCGTGTGTGCGTCCATTACGATTTAGAGTGTGAGTGCCACCCTTGCGCCAAGTTCCCGCCCCTAACAGAACAACTCCCCTTGGATCCGGCCATTTTCATGCACCTTTAGTCGTATACGAAACGTCACAGGACTTGGAGCCACAGACCTACGAAGGTTTTCTAATGAAATTATATTTTAATTTAATTTGTGCTAATTAAGTAATGTAATGTTTTCTCGGTGGTAAATTTAAATGAAAGCTTGTCTTGTGATTTACTTTTATTTACCATGTTTTTTGTTCTGCTTTAAAAGTGGGAAAAGTTGAATCTAAAAACCTCTCGTTTCTTCATGAAATTTCATATTTTTATTTAATTTGTATTGAGTAATGAAGTATATATATATTTTTTTTATTTGAATGAATGAAGGCTGTGAGATTTATTTTGATTTATTCTGTGTCACTTCTTCCCCTTCTCTGTCTCTCACTCATTCGGTCTCTTTGTCTGTCCGTCTCTTTCTCTGTCCATCACCCACTCTGTCTGTCTGTCTCTCTCTGTGTATCTGTTTCACACTCTCTCTGTCACTCTACCTTACTCTCTGTCTGTCTTGGTCTCTCTCTGTCCCACTCACTCATTCAGTCTCCATCTGCCTCTGTCTCATTCTTTCTATGTCCCATACTCTCCCTGTCACACATGCACACTCTCTGCCTCTGTCTCTTTCACATTCTCTATGTCTGTCTTTGTCTCTCTCTCTCTCTCTCACTCAGTCAATAACTGCCTTTGTCTCATTCTCTCTGTGTCTATGTCTCACACTCTTCCTGTCATACACACACTCTCTTACTCTCTATCCGTCTGTCTTTGTCTCGCTCTGTCTCTCTCTCTGTCTCTCTCACTCATTCCGTCTCTTTCTCAGAAGAGCATGTAATAATTGGTGCATCAGCACTTCTCAAGCAAACCTTATTCTGTATTATTTGGGCCACTGGGATTAGAAATGCAATAATCCTCATCTTAGGTCCTCCCCCTCTCTCTTTCCTTTACCTTCCCATCCCTTTTTCCTGATCTTTAAGTAAATATTAAGGTGTGTGTGTATGGGTGGGGGAATAGACAGATTAGATGTTAATCCCTGATAAGTTTAAGAGCTTATTCATTGGTCTATTTTTTAAATCCTCACCCCCTGCTCAGAACTAAAACCTTTTTTCTTATCCATCTCTAACTTCCTACCCCTCTCTTTATACATATCTCCTATAGTCTCCTGTTCTGTTTTGTTTTTCATTCCATTTTACTGCCTCTGGCTCGTTATCTGCCATAGCTTTCGCCACTACCTCTAAAGCCTCGAGAGATCCACTGTATCTACACCAAGTGTGTGTGTGTTTGACACGAGGGGAGTGGCCATGGATTAGGGTCGTAAGGGCTGAAGCTTGCAGGTTTCATTTGAGTTGATATACGTACAGGTATACCTCATTTTACGAACTCTCGGCTTTACGAACGTTTATGTAGAATTTTTGGACTGAATGGAAATTATACAAAATTTTATTTGTGTTCAATCTGAGCACTGTAAGAAGATTTCCACTAGTGGAAAGCAGCGATAAAAGTCTGTTTATAAGCGTCTGTTGATTTGGAATACAGTGTTTCCTTTGAATGATTATACATCATTTTACGAGCTCCCATCAAGAACGAACCAGTTAATGAACAAATGTATTCCGTTCACTTCGAATACATCAGTAGTTTCGGAACTTTCGAGGACCTCTTCCATAAAGGCAATGTTCTGACAGACCCCGATTTAGTATTTAGGTTTTTAGACTGTAATGATGAACTACGATCATTAACAATTATTGACCTTTAAAATCATATCGATTCTAAACGAATTACATTTATTTGAATTAAAATATATAGTGCAGGTGTGTGCGATAATAGTGTTTTTTAATAGTTGTGCTGTTTCTTTGTCACAAGATTACCCATGTTAAATTTAGAGGGAGCACTGATGCGGACCCCGGAGCATTATTTGCAGAACCCCCAGGGATCCACGGACCCTGGTTTCGAAACTACAACCATAGGTCATGGCAGTGTTCCTTGAACTGGTTCAGTCATTCATCCTTTGAAGTATATCGCAAAATTTTATTTACCCTTGACGAATTTTTTGTCGAACTCATATTGTTGTTGGAGTTGACTTTATTTCTCTATCCTAACAACAATACTGCCAGGTTCGGACTTACTGTTAAGACTAGGAAAGTAAAGGGTTATAAATTTTGAATCCCGGATAGAGATAGAGAGGGTGAGAGAGACATATTCTATTCCCTCGTCATCAATCAACAAGAGGAAGATCAAAAGATAGGGAGGAAAGAGAGAATGAAATAAACAGGAAATAGAAAACTATGGACGCTGGATAGAATTAACTGGTGTTGCTAATCAGATTTTGAAAATCAAAAATCAAATAGACGGAGTTGCGATGGGCAGTCCGTTAGAACTGGCTCTAACTAACATTTTAGTTGATTTTTAGAAAAATAGGATTTGAGTAAACACAAAGAACAACGACTATATACGATTTGTCGGCGATACTTATGTTATTCCCGAAACAAATTCTAATTGTAACAATTTTTTTTCCTCAAAAGCTCACCTGGTTACACCCATCTCTCATATTTATTTTTGAAAATGAACAAAATGGCGCCTTACCCGTTCTCGATGTTCTTGTTGAGGAGTGTGTATGGATTTATTACCAGTCTATGTCGGAACTCGACCGTTGCTAGTCTGAACGTCTGTCGTTGGACATAGACCTTCCCTAGGATTCACTACAATTCTCTATCATGGGCGTCGTGGAGCCAGTATTTCCTAAATCTATCTAGCTCATCTCTTCATCTTGCGTTCTGTCGGCCTCGGTTTCTTATGTGGGGATCCATGTTGTGAGATGTGATGTCCATCGGTTGTCTTTCATTCTTGCAACATGGCCTGCCTATTGCCATTTGAGTTTTTTCAAATAGTTTCTATGATGTCACGGACACCTGTTTTCTTCCTTATATACTGTGCTGTCTTGTGATCTCTCCGTGTAAGGTTGAGCATGATTCTCTCATGCGCACGTTGCATACTACACAGTTTTCCTTTAGTCCTGAACAAAGGAAGATAAATATCATGGAGCACTTCTGATTTACTTTAAATGCAATTCGGTGGGCAAACAGGTCGCTGTGAATTCTGTACTTCTCCTGAAGACAGACCTGAACCTCTTCCGGCGAAAGATGGCTTTTCATATGATAAAAAGGCTGATCTACTGGAGTGCACTGTCTTTCTGAAAATACCGTTGATAGGCAATGTTTCCGTGCGAATTTGTTTATCAAATAACCATCACCAGTTGCTCTGCGGCAATAAATCCACGTGTTGTCTTTAATACCGGAAAAATCTTGGCTTCCACTGAAAAGGAATCCGTGCCTGTCACACAAAATAGTCTACTAGTTTACGAGTCTACGTGCCGGTGCGATTCCAGGTACGTATACCACACTTTCCAAAGATCGGGGAAGCGAATGGAACAGCACGTTCCATCTTAGGTTTGCCAAGGATTAACAGACAAAAAGGACACTAGTTGAAATGGACTCGGCAATTGGCCAACAACCATTGGATCACCCAGAGTGTTCAAAAGCATGACTGTTTCAAAGTTGACAGTATTGCAAGATCTTACTTTCACCTTGGGGCTTGGGAGTCATTTTATATCAACTCGATAAAAAAAACGGCACGGTACAAATAAAATAATTAAGCTTGTATTTTAAACGCCTTTGAGCGTATTTTTTTTTGCGTATGACTGTGTGTTATTTTCGTAACTATACGCCGAAGTGTCGGGAGTTATAGAGGGAATGGGGTTAAAGATTATTCGCAGAATTTCAATTTCGAGAGGGGTCTGCGCCCCAACCCACCGCGAAATTCGAGTGATAATTGTGCATTTACAAATCAACATACGACATGTTAATGGATATTTCCGAATTGTTATAGGACAATACATTGGAATATAGGATTATCCTGTTGATTATAGGAGGTTGGCAGCATTAGTCCTGAAATTGCGTTTGACTTGGATTACGATGAGGGAGAATTATGCACGTTATCAACCAGGTCCAGATTTACATTATTGTAAATTGATCACCCACTTTAGAGCCAATAAGCTACATCCAGCTTGAAAAAGCGAAGTTGTTACCATCACCATAGGAACAGAGGAACAGTAAGCTGGTATAGCTCTGATAAATGAGTGAACATATTGAAATAAATTAGTGATCGTTCGAAGAAGGGTTTTGTGACTGGCCTTTTTCAACAGAACTTGGTTAGTAGGTTTTAGAAAATTATTATTAATGACATCAACTTTGTGTCAATTAACATGATTGGATAGTTCACATCGGGAAAAATAACCATGTCCAAAATTCGAAGAAAAAAAAAGTTATCCAGATTGGAGAAGAAGTCAGAAAAAAACAAAAAAATTGAGCTGAAATAATTGAACCAAATTATTAAAAAAATGAGACCAAAAAGCAAGCGAATTCATAAAATTTGGCTCAGAAAAGGCCAAACTGGAAATACTGTCGTCCACCTCACCCTCTCGTCCCTGGTTCCAGCAGAGGCCCTGTTAGAGAACGGCCGATGACAAACCGGGTCGCAGTGGATGACCAGGGAGCTCAGCGTGTCATTCCGTTTCTTGTAGCGTTCCACAATGCATAATTGATTGTCGCCTTTCTCCCCAGCAGACAACTGTTGGTTTCCTCTGAGCAGCCTGCAGGATTTTGTGATCGTACGCTCCCTTGGTAACTATAGTGTTACAGGCCGGAAAAAAAATACCGAACTTACAGGGATGGTACTCAAGGTGATTCTTTCACATATTTATAATGAATTCGTCATATAATGATCAAATATCTATAATGGATCCAACATGTATATATGGATCAAATATTCATAATTGATCCAACATTTATATTGATCAAATATTTATAATGGATCCAACGTACATTGATGTAGTGGTTTTGGCGGATATTCCAAGATGGCCACCAAAAGTAAATGGAAACATGTATCAATACTTAAATAACCTAATAACTATCCCCTAATTCATTCCTGAGAATAAAGGAATCTTATTTCTAACCTAACCTGAGTAAGGTAGGTGACCCCCAAAAGTCATTTCTATGTCATAACCCTTTCACTACCAATTTCCATAATGTCGTGACAGTCTATTGTCTCTCTTCAATTGCTTGTGACTTTTTTTTCTCAAGATGTTTTCATTTAAAGGAGGCCACTAAAAGGATATGGAAATATGAAACAATTTCCTAATAATCTGACACCTATCCCCTAATTCGTCCCAAGAAAAAGAAAAATATTTATTTTTTAACGTAACGTGAACTAGGTGTCACCCCACCCCAATTCATTTTAATGTCACAACCCTTTCACTATCGACTTCAATAAGGTCTTAACAGTCATTTGTCTCCGTTCGATTGCCTGTGACTTTCCAGGCAGCAGAAATCTGATTAAATATTTTACTAACTGTCGCGTATGGCATACTATAGAATTGTTCGTCATGATATTCCATATACAGTAAGTCTCTGTTGAAAACAAGATCAAAACTCTTTAGTGAAGGGGTAGGTTTCCCCGGTTTGAATTCAGAGTTGACAGTGTCTTCCACTTGTCGCCCCCACAAGCACTTTTAAGGGAGGGACATAAAAGATATATCCGGATGTTGTCACATAAAAGACTGATGAGTGTCTCAGCTGTAACTCGTCCTAAGCTGTCACTCTTCATAGTGACCCATTGATTCCCAGCTTCTAAAAGATCCCAACTTTGAAACCTCGTTACCCACAGTGAGAAGGCCGGGTCCAGGGGTAGGCGAATGCCTCGTTTGCACCCTCCACCCCATGCACACGGACTTACTTATCCATCACTCCCAGGGTCTGCGAGCATGACAAGGAGTGTAAGGGGTGGGGGTACTTATAATTTTTTTTTTCACGGGATCAAAAATATATCCCATTGATCTACCGGATATTATTAACAGACTCTGAACTAAATCCCCGGACTTATGTCGCTCTTTCTACATAGCCTCATCCGTTTTTGTCAGATTTGGTTATGCACGCGCACAAGAGCAGAATTGGTGATGCCCTCCTTTCAAAGGGTCTCCGGTTTAAATTATCTACCGTTTTTACTCGTGTTGAATAAGAGAGAAAATCAGTGCATTTAATGATGTGCTTTTTATCTTCAAAACTCATAGAAGCTGCCTTTATAGGAGTTGAGGGAAAATGTATGTATTCTAAATTATTTATTGCTTTGTTGAACCTTGCAGTCGCTTATTTGGGCTGAAGTGCTCTTTTTCCTGTTGAGTCTCAATTGACTGGAATCTACTGTAAATTCAGGGTGTTCGTAAAATACTGCAACATTTGAAAAGGAGATAACTCTCAAAGAAACTACATGGTTGCCTCCCTTATAATTACCGTCAGTTGATTTCCCTTTTAAATGATGCATTTTCACGAACAACCTGTAGTGTTATATATAGTTGGCTGATGACAAAAGGGTGAGACAAAAGAGCGGCGAAATTGAGCATAATACAATTGAGTGAATGTATACCTTCTTTTAATTGTGTTTTGGTTTATGTATGTATCAGTAAAACAACTATTGTTTATTATTAGGTAAAGTATTGTAATTTATTTTTCATCAATTTTAAACTACTATTCACTTTCATCTTGACATATATATATATATATATATATATATATATATATATATATATATATATATATGTGTGTGTGTATAATGCATGTTTGACCAATAACAAGGATTTTTCTTTAATTCTTTTTTTCTTCTTTTTTTTTTGCAGGTGAGTAATGAATTTGATGCTTTTATTTGGCTACCAAGACGTAAGAACGAACATTTTCCTTTTTCTTTATTCCGTTTGTTTGTAATAGTTTCAGAATCGGATTAAGCTTGATCGGGGCTTGAAGAACTGGTAAATTTTGAGCCCCTTCAGGAGATGAAAGATTTTTTTAGCAAGTTGTAATTTGGGAAAACGACTAGC
>OY735240.1:21507567-21515067 GCA_963457665.1 Thysanoteuthis rhombus | reverse complement strand
GTTCGTAGAAGTATGCAACCATCCTTTGACAACTTGTTTAAATCTAAACACGTTTGACTGCTGCAGGGTCAGGTCATCCCACCCCTAAAAAGTCAACTCGAGCCTTCGACTGGAGTTTGACAAAATTATTTTCGAAGACATAAATTGCAAAAAGATTTCAAGAAGATACTTATTACACAATGAACCACCGTTGCCATTATTGATGCCAGAGGGTTCTACCTTACTGAAAAAAATATTTGTGAGTGCATTCCAGCGCTCCCGGCCATACCGTTTTGTTTAGAGACTTGAAAATAGGCATCATTACTTCACCCATCAAAAATTCAAAACTGATCACCATTTTCTGTACAACTGCTCGCCGCCCGATCAAGTTTTGAAGTCGCCTACCGGTGGGCGATATCAATCGGGTTGAGAAGCCCTGGTGTATATACATGTTTTGAGATGGTTCATATACGTTTAGATTATATAAACATCTTTATTCTTGCACATTTATACCGACATCATATTTATTAGATATGTGGTGAATATAAATTGATTTCTATGAAAATGAAACCTTTTTACCTCTGCCAACGGAGTTGAGACGTACATATATTCGGCCATGTCCATCCTCCCGATATCTCCAAAAGTACTCGAAGAATTTCAATTGAATTTTTAAGAAGTAGGGTGGGGGCAGACAAAGGAGACTTAGTTGAATTCTCTTTTGATTTGGGGATATTTTTCCGTTTTTTTCCATACATCTATGTACTGCTCGTATCCACACGGGATCTCCAAAAATCATGAACGAATTTCAATTGAATTTTGAGGAAGTGTGGACAGTGTGCTGCCAAAAAGAAAACTGATCAAATTTGGGATCGGATCCATACACAATTACCTCCAGTATGCTGTATTTACGTATCCACATAACATTGCTCAAATGTTGTTTTTGTCTACCAGATATCTCCAAAGGTTCTCAATGAATTTCAATGAAACTTTTGGAATAGGCTGTAAAGATACTGATTGGATTTTTTTGGCAGATCCATGCACAATTACTTCCCTTGATTCTCCGAGTGCTTTTTAGTTGGACATGCATTGAAAACTTCCTATTTTATCATTTTCTTATGAGAAACATTCAGCACAGGAACCACAACGTTAAAAAATATATCTTGAATTGAACAGGCGAAAGGCTAGCAATCGTATGATTTTAATAGTGATCTTGAATAGAGAGAGATTTATATAATATAAAAAAAGCATTTTTTGCGATCGATAATTTCCTTGCCGCCATAATTCTTGCGATATATTTGTTAAAAAAACCATCAACCAAAACTGGTACGTTTTTCAGTTTTCAAGTTGTTCTAGATCAAGGGTTCTCGACCTTTAGGGCGTCACCGCCCACTTTCACGCCGAGAAATTTTCCAACGCCCACCAGTATAGAAAATATTCAATAGGTTTCTAACTTATAGGAAACAATACAATTGAACAGCTTTTGCCGATTCTTTAATGAAAGTATTGTAAAGTAGTAACATCAAATGTTTGGCACTCACAAACCGTTTTTATATACCATAACGCCCACTGTTTTATGCACAATTGCGCACCGCCCACCGAAGAGTTGAAAACGCCCAAGTGGAGAAACCTTGTTCTAGATGGCTGGCTGGCTGGCTGGCTGTGTATGTATAACGTGTGCAGGCTGTATCAATGGAGCTAGAGGATTGAAAATAAAATATTCTCTCCTTATGCCAAGGAATATCTTTTTAAAAAAAACCCTCCAATAATAGGTTTTTAGTGTATGTGTTGAGCGGGGTTCAGTTTGTCATGAAAATTGATGATAAATTGGTTCTTACTTTGTGTCACGATTATTTTTCTGCTTTCTTTCTTTTTCAAATTCAGTCATTTTCAATTTATCACAATCTAACAAAGAGCAAGAAAAGTAACTTATTCATTGATAATCCCTTTTTTCCCTATGATTTTAATCGATCACCTCCAACACAGTATGTAGCTGAAGACATGGGTCGCATGACGGTTTCTATTGAAACCAGATCTGTTGACGTATTTTAGAAAAAAGATTATAATATTGACTTATTGAAGATCATGAAGCCAGTGCAGCTGTACTGTCTACTATTGTTTTATTTGAAGGAAGCGCTATGGACTGAGAGGTCATAATGATAATACTATAGACGTAAATCAGAAAATCCTTTCTAGCCATAAAGCTTAAGGTCTATGGAATAGATTGTCAGAATATGTAGTTCTCACACCAGACAGTTATTTTTAAAGAATTATGATTTAAAAATCACTGTAATTAGTGGATGCGTATTAAAAAAAAGGGTGATCAATGAATACGTTATTTTTCCTTTTTGAGGAGCTATGATCACTAATAAGTAAAAATATTTGAAAAAAAAACCAACATGCATCAATGTAGCTGGACACAAAGTAAGGGACTAATTTGGCAGCAAATTTCATTGTGCCTCCCCCTCCCCAAGAAAACCCCTTATTTGGCTGGGGGTATTAAAAAACGACATTTTGCTAACTCATTCGTACGTGCGTGCAAATTTTCAAGTTTTTTCCATGGACGGTTTGGGATGGATTGAGTCCGGACACATAGATACATATAAATGTCAGAACACTTTAGAACGTAAAACAAGCAACAGTATTTCTACTGTTCTGTTGTGGGTAGCGGTGATTAACAGAATGATGATAATGTTATATATGAGAGAGAGAGAGAGAGTCTGGAAAGCTCTACAGCCTGGAACATTGAACACATACAAAAAAAAAAATTATGTCACTTCAGTCACTCATTTCCCAATATCTATTTATTTAATTTGATTAATTTCCTATGGTATTTTTTGTATGTTATACTCAGACTTTGATATCATAGAACTCTATTTTTTTTTTCTTGTTGGGATCATCAGTTGTTTACCGTGTAACCGTTGCGGGGATTAAAAACCTTCATATATATAGTACAAATCAGGTTAGCAATATAGCATAATATAAAGCAATGTCTGATACGTGATAGATTTATTTTATAGAGTGCTCGATACATTCAACATCATACTCCGAGAGTTGAATTGTTTTAGAGTAGAGCGGGAAATAAATTAGGAAGTGGATTGGCTACACAAACAAGTTCATGTTTCTGCCCTCTTCGAGCCTCTTCAAGACACAAAAACAGAAACATAAACTTGTTTGTGTTGCGAATCAACTTCCTATTATATATATATATATATATATATATATAGAATACAATGTGGATTCGCTACACAGACTAGTTCATGTTTCTGCCCTCCCCGGGCCTCATCAGGCAAATGATTATCTATGTTTTTAGATTCTCTTTGTGTCTTTTGCATTTTGGGATGTGAACTAGGTTTAGGGGTGATCTCTGAAAGGATGCTTAATACTTTTACCCCTAGACCTAGTTCACATCCCTTGACAAAATGAATAACCTCTGCCACCCACAGCTACACTCACAAGATTCTCACCAAATTCCCCTAACTAGAATCCCAAAACATAGACAATCATTCGCTTGATGAAGCCTGGAGAAGGCAAAAACAAGAACTAGTTTGTGTAGCAAATCCACATTCTATTATTCATTTCCAGCTCTACTCTAAAACAAATTGACTATCATAGTATAAAGTTGAATATATCGAGCACTCTATGAAATAAATCCATCACTTATCAGACGTTGCTTCATATTATCATATTATGCTATATTGCTAACCTGATCTGCACTAATATATATATATATGTGTGTGTGGAATGAAATATTTCATAAAAAGCCTTTTCTGTCCGAAACTCTTCAAAGGAAGGAACGTCAGGAAGTGATGAAACATAGCTGACTGTAAGAATCGGGATTAGAAAAATGTTTTTAGAAGTTGTTGGAAAAACGATGATTTCAAAATTCTATACCAACAAAAGACTTTTCAATTATGATTTTATTACAACAAATCAATAGGTTTCTTTTATTAAGCAAACTAGATTTGTCATGGTTTGTGCTTGAATATAACCTATATTCTTTCTTAGCGCAAAATAACTGTGCATTTGATTGTGTAGTAAGTGTTGATTATGTAATTTATCGTATTGATATCATTTGCGATGTTGAAAAGATTTACGAAAAGAGAAAACCTAACATCACATTAGGATCTCTCTCTCTCTTTCATGTTCCTCTTCTTCCTTTTATTCCCCCCTCTTTCAGTTCTCTTCCTTTCCTTCTTTTTGTTGTAGACTCTCCCCCTTGTACTTTCACTTTCGTTTTCCCTCTCCCTACTGTACTTTCACTTTCGTTTTTAACCCCCTCCCACTTCGATAGTCATTAGGTAAATGTTTAGTCATGCTGATGATAGCTATTGGCCACGTGTTTTTTCTTGGAAGCTAAAAGATGAAGAAGAAAGGAAGCGGTAGGAGTGGGTTGGAAGCTGAGAGGTCACGCTGACCCGAAAGACAGCTCAGCAGAAATGGGAAAAGGGTGAAGGGAGGTGGGAGTGAAGTCTTTGAACGAAACTAGGTTGCTCTAAAAAAAGAACAATAATAAAATATAAATACCTCGTTGGATATTTTATTTCCTCTCTCTGCTCTTCTTCCCCCTCTCTATGTATTGTCTTTTTTGCTCTCTCACGCTTTTGCACCCTCTCTGTCTCGTTCTCTCATTAGCTCTCACTCTCTATTTTGTAAACTCTTGTCCCTCTCTATGAAAAACTCCAGTCTCGCTCGCTGTCACTCTCTCTTTTTTAACTTCCGTCTCTCTTGCTGTCTTTCTCTCTTTTAAAACTCTCGTCTCTCTTGCAGTCTCTTTCTCTTCGAAAACTCCCGTCTCTCCTGCAATCTCTCTCTCTCTTTTAGAACCCATGTCTCTCTCTCTCTTTTAGAACCTATGTCTCTCTCTCTCTTTTAGAACCCCCGCCTCTCTCTCTTTTAGAACTCATATCTATCTATCTCACTCTCTTTTTTCTGAATTTCCGTCCTCTCTCTCTCACCCACCCTTATATTCCGTCTCTCTTACTGGTTCCTTTTATCTTGAACCCCTGTTTCTCTCTGTTAAAAACTTTCGTCTCGAGACTAATGATAACACTGAACGGTTTAAAATGTTAATTTTTTTTCTTATTCGGGCGATTCAACTCCTTCCTCTTTACTTATATCGTTGACACAACCTTCCTTGGTCGTACCATTAGAATTCAAAGGCTGTAAGATATTCTTTTCTCTAAAAACAACGATTATAATGCACGGTTCGGGTGTTTTTTTTTTTCCTTCCTTTGTTGGGTCAGGATTTCCATACCGTATCCCTATTAAGTAGCGGAAGCCACACCAAATTGTATGCACACTTGTCAGAACTATACACTCAGTCGACATACTGGTGTGTGCCGCGTCTTTCGGGTTTTTCTCAGTTCCCAACGTTCTGCCTCCCCTCTCACGTACGGAATCCAACAGGCTTTACTGTCTTTTCGCTAGATATTAAGACATCTTTGTTTTGACGGATCGCCTCAGATCTGCACAGTGTATTTCACTCTTTGGAATACTTGTAAAAGCTGCGATAACTTACCGACATAAATCCATCAATGCCTTTTCTTGCTCTTCTCGTAGCCTCTTATTGCTTTTTACCTTTATTTGTGTATTCGACTGGAATGGATATTGCAATTATCAGGTGGAAGATTCGGGATGTAGGAAAAAAAAAAGATTTAGCGCTGCACTGTTAACTCCGTAGGAGATCTGTCTATGTGGAATATTCTGCACGTTTGATAAGCCAACTACTGTAAGTTCCACATTGTAGTAAGATGTGTAACTTTCTGAAATACCGTATCCTAGAAAAGATACGTGGCATTGCCTGGGGAAAAATAACGTTTTCGGGGACCCGAAATTCGGAGTTTCAAGCAACACCTGTTGTGACATAAAGTGCTTTTATTATGGATTTAAATTACGTGTTACATGCTGTTATAGTTCATTCGGAACAATAAAAATAGTCTTGATAGATTTTCTCTCCTTTTCCTTTTTAAACAATAGAAGATAAATTCGATTTATTTCTTTATCTATGTTTGAATTTATTTTCTTTGAAAATAGAAGAAGTACAGTAGTGGTGCAACCATTGCACACCTACAAATACAGGTGTGAGTAAATGGTATTGTTCTGGTTAAATTTATTTTCTATTGTTCAAGAAAATAAAAATAAAATTAAAAACAATTAAAAAATCTATTAAGACTATTTTTACAGTTTTGATTAAATTATTTTACCATTTACATAACATTGGAATGAAACACCTGTTATTCAAATCCATTACTATAAGACTTCGTCACAACCGGTGTAGCTTGAAACGTGACCCTTTCGGTTAAATCAAATTTTGGGTACCCAAAAACGTTATTGTGCCAGGTTATTCACACAGGGAAAAGTCATTGTCTCCGAGAAAAAATATTCTGATGCACAAAGCAAAATAAATGTTGCAATTGATATCAGAGATCAGTTGTACTCTACAGTAAACTCAATATTTTGCTAGAAATTGTTTCAATTGTTTGGAAATGACCTCGGATGGTCACTGGAGTCTACCTCATTTAGCCTCTGTCATAGCCCAATGTCTTGTGAGTCTTCATGTCAAATATTAGGTCAATAGGCCTTGTAGTTCTAGCGTGATAGTAACACAAATAAGCAAACACACGAACTGAAGGGTCCAATGTTGGTAAGGGGAGAAGGATCAAAATCCCGAACTCATAGATTGTAGACGTACGTACATAGTACTAACTAATATTCAGGGGAAAAAAGTTAATCAATGCGTTTGATGAATTATGAAAGGAAGGTCAAATTGTTTTCCTTTGTTTTTTGAGCAATTGAAGAGTCGGGAATATGAAAAGTCGACCGAATGAAAAGGCGGCCCATCAACGTTCGGGATAATCGGGTTTCCGGATGTAAAATTCGGGATTATGAACCAGAGCCCAAGTGTAGATGTCCTGAGTTAGTGAAGGCATCGGTGAAGATCGAACTCACAACCCTAGGTTTGCAAGACAAGATTAGTAAGCGCCCGGTCTAAATATGCCAAGATCTGAAATAGCTTTTTTTTTTTTTTGAAAGTTGATATCAGTGCTCTCTATCTCAATTAAAAAAAAAATTCGTAATAGGGAGGGACTTACAATATCTAGGTTGGCAAAACTGGTTGATATAATCTTTTTTTCTATATATCCTAAGTAGAGTTTGAAATGTTTTAATGAGGGGTGTATTAGATACAAAAGAGTGAATTTTAGCTTGAAATATCATCCATTTTTTTTCTCTATTAATGCATTGAGATCTCGAGGGAGATTCTTTTATAAGTATCAGATTTTTTACTGCGATTTTAATTACTACAAAATGTGTGAAAACCCATTTTTATGTGTCACTGATTTTCTGCTTTCATATGGAGAGGAAAGAAAAAAAAATGAACTGACAGAAATGAATTTGTATTTCAAAGTATAATTTTCTGGTTATGTCCTTCAGAAAAATGTCTTTCTTCTCTAATCTACAAAAATTTCTAAGTTCAGAAGCCTACAAAAACAATCAGAAAGAGAACAAAACAACATTACTCAC
>OY735240.1:21392567-21502567 GCA_963457665.1 Thysanoteuthis rhombus | reverse complement strand
ATATATATATATATATATATATATATATAGCAATTATTTGTCCTTTACCTTATCGGTGGCCTGTTTAACACACTGGTAAGTGAAGCGGCTACTTATTGGTGGCAGGTTCGATTCTTGTTGCAGCCCCATTTTCTCTTATTGTTCATCCTATCAACATTGTCTGAACGAAATGATTTAATAACCTTGTGACGACGGGAAATAATTTCAGATAACTTTTTATGTAATACAACGCAATTCATAATTTTCATACACACATACATATATATGTGAGTGTATGGAGAGACAATAATGACTTTCCGGTCAATGGGATGTAAGAATTAAGATTTTTTCCTCCAAATACTTCGGGTATCATATTCTAAAACGCTGTACAGCTTTGAACACAACATATATTTTTTTATATGTTGAAATAGATCTCATTTCAGTCCATTATTTCTCAATATCTGTTGATATAATCTTAGTTCTTGCAGTGGATTTATGTTCTACGCAGAATTAGATTTTCATGGTATTATGTGTGGATTTTTTAAATTGGGATCATCAGTTGTTTACCGTGTAACCGTTTCGGGGATTTAAACACACATACACTCTTCAAATATTGGTTGGTACAAATAACAGAACCCCTAAACAAATAAACTGCTAAAAGTTTAGCGGAAGCAAAGATAACCGCTAACTTAATCACATGAACTTAGCTCTAAGATCCTTAAAACACATGCCAATATCATATATAATACACTATGATACTATTTTATACAAAATGACAAACTACATATTTTACGACTATGACACGATCCTAAAAATGATGAAACAAAGTTGAATATTAAAATCGCTCAATGGGAGGTGACGGTTGATCAACACTGCTGGGTAGCCATGTTAATTTAGCGGTTTCGTTTTAAATCCCCGAAACGGTCACATGGTTAACGACTGATGATCCTAAAAATTAAAAGTTTGTCATGTTGTACCATAATATCTAATTCTTTATGAAGTATACAACTCTTTGGAAAGTTTACATGAATTGCATTAATATATATCTTGAAATAACTGACTGATATGGAATGACTAAAGTTCTATTTTATCTTCAGTGTTTAGAACTGTAAAGCTTTTTAGAACACACACACACACCTCTCTCTCTCTCCCTATCTATCTATCTATCTATATATATATATATATATATGGGGATACTTTACCGTTGAACATCACTATTGTAAACAGGAAAAGTAAAAAAAGTAGGTCTGAAGATGAACAGAGCAAAGACAAAAGTAATGTTCAACGGTGAAGTCCTTCTAAAGATCGTAAGAGTAGAGGGTAAGGATATAGGAGAGGTTGGGAAATACATCTATCTTGGACAGATTATAAAGTTTCACGAAAACGAAATAAAACGACGCAGAACGATCGGTCGGAAAGCATTTGGTATGAATAGAGACATATTGAAGAGCAGTTTGCCATTGTGCTTGAGACGTGAAGTATACAATGAATGCTGAAGCCATGACTTGCACTTATGAAACCTGGAGATTAACAAGATGAACTAAGCACCAACTTTGAAGCGCACTTGAGAGCTATGGAAAGAGCAACACTAGGATGACTCTGAGAGACAGAAAAGGATGAATATGGATCGGTGGAAAGACTAGAGCAAGGATAATATACAAATAATTGAGCAACAAAAATGGTGATGGGCGGGATACTTTGCAAGAAGATGGAGTGAAAGACTAACTGATGCCCTTAGGATAGTAAGCGCAGAAAGGAAAGACCAGACACATGACTAAAGGATGAAATGGAGGGTTCTGTAAGATACGGTAGGGGATAGCGCAATCGTATTTGTCATGGAAGGAAATGGGAAATTCTTTTGTCCAGTTGTGGACTAATAATGCTTGATGATGATATATATAATCTTGGAAATATTTTTGTTATTACAAATGGATAGGTTTTTAAAAATTTTTTATTAGATTTAGAAAAACTAATCAATACGAACATAATAACAGCGGCCGTTTCAACATTTCGAAAATAGAATTACACTTGGAATTTCATCAAAAAAAGAAACGTAATAAAAACACCATTCAAAAACTTGTGCCGTTGTGTGATTACAATAAGTTCTCTTATAACATCACCGAGTTCTATTACGACGTTATGAAATTTAGGTCAGAAATATAAATATTGTTAATCTCTCTCTCTCTTTCTTTCAATGGATGTTTTGAACGAAAAATGGATTTGTCTTACGTTCGTTGCAGGTTTTAAAAAGACTACCCGTTTTAAGCTTTTCATAAATCGACAGCTTTGTCAAAAGAATGTATTTTGCGACGTCAGCACACTTGAGAAATATTACAAGAAGATTTAGATTTTTTTTCAAGAAAGGCAGAATGAATGTTCTTTGGTTAGAAATGAAGACAGGACTAACTGGGAAGCACTCAAGAGAGCACATACATCTGCCTACGCCGTACACTAAGAACTTAATGAAAATGAAATATTAGAACACAAGGTAGAGAAATTGAATGTGTACATGTTGAGTTACATCCTTTGAAATCGAAATTTAGCTTTTTTTCATTAACTGATATTTTTTGCTTACTTTTGCTGAACGGGAAGAATATCTCTCAGAAACGAATTTCCGGATTCATCCTAAATTCTGATTGTTTTTTTTTTCTGCATCGCTTGGCACATCCTGCGACAAAATTTCATTGAAAGTCGTTGTTTGTTTGTCCAGAAGATCTCAGAGACGAGTGAAAGTGTAAACCTCACAACTTCCCTCGTTGGCTGAAGTGACAAACAAAAAACCAAGACAGCAAAGCTGTTTCAATCTTTTTAGCAAGTCTAAAATTTGTCCGCAGATGCGCTAGTTCTTTTCTTGTGGGGATATCCAGCAAGGACTGAGTTGTCCACTTTATTTTCAAGTTTACATCGTAGAAACTGGTATAGATTCTCCAGGTATACACCGTAGAATTAGGTGTAGATTCTTCAGGTGTGCATCATAGAAACTACTAGATTCTTCAGGTGTACATTGTGGAAACGTCAACACTCTCCAGGTGTACATCGGAGGAACTTCGAGATTCTCGGGGTTTACATGTTAGGGACTTCGATATTCTCGAGGTTTACATGGTAGGGACTTCGAGATTCTCGAGGTTTACATGGTAGGGAATTCGGGATTCTCGAGGTGTACATGATAGAGACTTTGAGATTCTCTAGGTTTACATTGTAGGGACTTCAAGATTCTCTAGGTTTACATGGTAGGGACTTCAAGATTCTCTAGGTTTGCATGGTAGGGACTTCGAGATTCTCTAGGTTTACATGGCAGTGACTTTGAGATTCTCCAGGTGTGGATCGTGGAAACATTCAGATTCTCCAGGTATACTTGTAAAATCCCGGAAATATATTGAATATTATTGATAAATTTAATGTGATTTATTCTTCAACATTTATTTCATTACTTATTTTCATTTAATTTATATTGTTAAAATACCACTGTTTACTGTTTTATCGAAAACCCTCTACATAGCAATTTCTGGCATGTTGACGAAACCTCCCGAAATATATGTGGGGGGGGCGTCCAAGTTGATACCACTGATCAAGGGATGTAAGCAACATGTTCGGTATGTCAGCGACTGCAATCGATGCCAGGGATGCCAGCGCATCTTGAACAAGGACAATGACAATTGAATTACCTGTTTTGAGCCTTTTAGCTATCGACTGCTCTGACAGCAGAGCGTATTTTGCAACGTTGGCATACTTTAGAAATATTTCAAGAAAGGCGGAATGAACGTTCTTTGGGGAGACGGGAAGAAAAGACAGGAGGAAAAACATGGCTACGTCGATAACAGCAGCAGCAGCAGCGGTATTACAATGAAATGAAGAGTACGAGTAGCTTGATATACTTCTTTCTCTGATTTTACGTCGGTTTGATATACGCCGGTCCAGTTTTGGTTTGATTTACGCCCTTTCGATATCGATTTGATTTATGCATATTTGATTTGTGTCGATTTGATTTGGTTCTCAATTACGCCGATTAGGTTTTGTCCGGTATGATTTCGGTTTGATTTTACACCGGTATGATTTCGGTTTGATTTTATGCCGGTATGTTTTGGGTTTGATTTTACGCCAGTGTGTTTTGGGTTTGATTTTACGCCAGTGTGTTTTGGGTTTGATTTTACGCTGGTATGTTTTGGGTTTGATTTTACGCTGGTATGTTTTGGGTTTGATTTTACGCTGGTATGTTTTGGGTTTGATTTTACGCTGGTATGTTTTGGGTTTGATTTTACGCTGGTATGTTTTGGGTTTGATTTTACGCTGGTATGTTTTCGGTTTGATTTTACGCTGGTATGTTTTCGGTTTGATTTTACGCCGACATTATTCCGGTTTGATTTTACGCTGACATTATTCCGGTTTGATTTTACGCCGACAGTATTCCGGTTTGATTTTACGCCGATACGATTCCGGTTTGATTTTACGCCGATTTTTTCATTTGTTTTACACTTATAATAACGCCGGTTTAATTACGCTATCTAAAATAACACCGTTTTAATACCGGTTCGGAATTTGCCCTAATTTTTTTCCCTTATTCTCGTAAATCAGATTACATTTTATAAAGTTATATTTGATTCTGTTCATTGAAATAACGAATTAACATTACAGCAAATAATTATATTATTTTTAATCAGATGAAGTATTACAAATCATTATTATCGATTTTATGACTAGTATTGACCTTCATCTTAGTCATATGCTTTTTTACTCGTATATAATGCAAGAAATTTAATTTAAGAAAGCTGGGTCAAATATGGAGCGGGCGTTAAACCGTATTATGAAAAAAAAAGATAACATATATTTATGCATATACTGATCTTTGGTCATAAAAAGTGGATTCATCTTATGCTGATTTTGTTTACGCTATTCCGTGTAAGAACGCATGTCTGTCGTAAAATTAAGACAACCTGTACAAGAACGGAGAAATAAATAAAATGCCCCTTAATATCGCAGGTCTTGGAATCTAAGAAAGATGGACACGTTATAACCGAACTGCGGATAATCAAGTCAATTACAAAGTCCACTGGTGAACGAAGGTTTTGTTTTCATCACAAGATCGAAAAACAAAATATGCAAAACATGTACTTATGTGTTATTTGATGGCAAATTGAAGAAATCATATATATATATATATATATATATATATATATATATATATATATATAAAGACCGTAGTTACCAAGTTTATTAGTTCTTACGTCTGTTTGTCCGTATATTTTATTCGTTCGTATGTCTGTTTGATTAGGTATGACTGTATAACTTCATACGTATGTCTATTTTTCATAACTGTTCGTATGTCTTTTTGTTCGTATATATGTTCGTTCGTTTATTTATTCACATCACGGTAAAGACTCAAGTTCAACTGTCGTCGTCTCTTCAAAGCTGATTGAATGGAGAGAAGGGTTGAGACCTATTTGACAGAAAACGGTGTTCAAAAATTGAAAAGTATTATAAAATATTAATATGTCCATAGACAACGTTAAGAATCCCGCCATTTTTGGCGGTTGTTATGCTCGTTTTAATCATAATAATAAGTAAGTCTTTTGACGAAATTCTGTTTTCATTCGCTGTTTCTTAAGATGAGTTATCTATTGATAATACGTATGGGTAAAAATGTCGGCGTCCACCAAATCGACAGCGTTATATCCCGAACCGCGCTCTATCGGGGGACATCTGTATTATGTTATTGAATTCGTGTACGAGTTGTTGTTGTTGTTAGGGGTGGTCGGGGTGCCGCCCTGTTTCTTTCTGACTCGAGCAAATCAGCGATCGACAGAATAAGCGAATAAACGAATGCTGATGCAGCAGTGCGTATGTACTTGCATTTTTTTCTGCATCTGTCTTCGAGGAACCCCACCCCCTCCCCTCCTCCTCCTCCTGCCCTACACTCGACCCCCCATCCTTCGGTTCCGGTCTTCCCCCACCCCCGTGTCTTTCATTCATCGTTTCTTTTTCTTTTTTTTTTTCTTTTTTTCTTCTGCCCGTCTTGTGTATTGAATCAAAGGATTGATCTGGAGAAGACAGAAAGAAGGACGAATGAAAATGAATGATGACGAAAGAAAAAAACACTGAATGGAGTCAGGGAAGAAGGAAATTTAACCAAGGTTGTGGGGGCCGGGATGGAGGGAAGAAAGGGAGAGTTTTAGGGAGAGTGAGTGTCGAAGAATGCCTGAAAGAGTGTGCGTAGTGAGTGAGTGAGAGAGTCAGTAAGACAGTGA
The DNA here is from genome assembly GCA_963457665.1 of Thysanoteuthis rhombus. Taxonomy (NCBI): domain Eukaryota; kingdom Metazoa; phylum Mollusca; class Cephalopoda; order Oegopsida; family Thysanoteuthidae; genus Thysanoteuthis; species Thysanoteuthis major. Next base: position 21,496,346 of record OY735240.1, on the reverse strand, counting down.
GTGAATGTTAGTGAGAGAAAGAGAGAATGTGAAGAACAGTCAGAGATTCAGGGAGAGAAAGAATATTAGGAACAGTCTGGGAGAGAGAGAGAGTGCCAGAGAGAGGACAATGTCAGGAACAGTCTAGGAGAGAGAGAGGGAGAGAGTGCCAGAGAGAGGGCAATGTCAGGAACTGTCTGAGAGAGAGAGGGAGAGAGTGCTACAGAGAGGGAATGTCAGGAATAGTCAGAGAGAGAGAGAGAATATGTCAGGAACAGTCAGAGAGAGAGAGAGAGAGTGCCAGAGAGGGAATGTCAGAAAGAAAGAGAAAGAGAGGGAATTGTCAGGAGAGAGAGGGAGAAAGATGGAGTCAGGAAGAGCGAATGTGTACTTCAGACAGAGAATTTCAGTGAGAGTTGTAGAGTGAATGAGGGGGGAAAATGAGGTGATCGAAAAAGAAAGATGAAAAGAAGTATTCCTTCTTACTCGGGTGGGTGCGTAGGTGAGCGTTTATTTGTGTGTATTTTGGTGGGGGAGGAGGAGGGAGTGGATATGTCGGTTATGGGTGGGGTGTCTAAAAAGAGCAAGGTAATGGTTGAGTGAAGGGTGGGGGATGTGAGACTGGAACTAAAAAACGCGGGAAAAAGAATGAGAAAGAAAGAAAGAAGGAACGAGTGGAAGAATACTCCCCGGTGCCACGATTGAAGAAATGAAAAATGAATGAATGAATGAAAAATGTCATGGAATGAAAAATGAATATCGAAATGAATGAATGGAAAATGATATTCGGGATGAAAAAATAGTTGAATGTAAATTGAGAAAATGAATGAACGAATGAAAACTAAATGAATGAAACCGGAATGAATGAGTGAAAACTGGAAGAATGAATGAGTGAAAACTGGCGGGACGAATGAATGAAAACTGGAGGGACCAATAAATACTGAAAGAATGTTATAATGAATGAATGAAAACTGAAAGAATGAAGAAAAGAATGAATGAAAAATTACACGATGAATGATAACTGGATGGAGAAATCGATGAATTGGAAATTGATTTTGAATGAAGACTAAATGAAGAATTGCGTGTGGAAAAAAGAACTCAACATATTATCTTCATGAATATATCAGAATAAGTCGCTTACATATAAGCATTTACTTGAAACTTAATGAATTACCTGTGTGTATGTAAGTGACTCTCCAATAACAGGATTCGAAGAAGAAAAAAATTGACACCCAGAGCTAAAAAGGTTTTCCCATTACTGGCTTATGGTCCAAGGGTTGTATCTATACGCCTTGGCGAAAATGACGGACAGAGTAACAGAAACAAGTCACACTAGTGCAAAGATACTACACTCTGATCCTAGCCAGAGCGCTCAGGTATTCTGATCCTTGGCAAAAGTGCCGATCCATATGGAGAAAATCCGTCACTTTTTGTCCAACTCCTGAATTTCGACCTCATTTTTCTCATCTAACAACAATGACTATTGAAGACTTCCGATTTGGAGAGAAGGGAAGAAAACATTGATGGATTCTATTCCTGCGTCAAAAATCAACAGAAGGAAGAAAATGAGAGAATGGAAAACAATGGATGATAGTTTTCTGTCAATACCTGACCTCAAATTACATCTAAAATTATCTAGCTTTTCATAGCATCTATTTAAAAAGATATCTAGATACTATTTTATCGAGTTTCCTTCCATAGAAAAAATTTGCAGATCGTTTTTTTCGGTTAAAGGAAAAAATGTTTTTATCAAAGTCGAAATATTTGAAAAATTTGTAAGCTTCTGTCGTAGTGAATTTTAACTTCATGACGGCTAGTCTTGTTACGTATATTTTCTGGGGGTCGGGAATCCTTGTCTGAGAAGCCCTGTTTTACCTTGACCTTTTCGTAACTAGAGTGTGTATGTGAGTGTGTGTCTTTTAGAAACATCTGCATTCCTTGTCGATACAGAAATGTTTTTTTTTCTTTTTCATCTTATGCTTTACGGAATCCATTATGGATTTTAGACACAACACGTATTCAGCAAAAGTATTTGACTATAGCTACTTTGAACCCCCTTCTCGCTCTCTTTCTCTCTCTCTCTGTCCATATTTCTTTCTGTCGATCGTACTCTCTCTCTGTATACCCAGCCCTCTCTCTCTGCATACGCCCGTCTGTCTGTCTGTCTGTACGCTCGTCTCTCTCTTTCTCTCTCTACACTACCTCTCTGTGTATTCCTGTTTCTCTCTTTTTCTGGTACGTCCTTCACTCTCTTTCTCTCTCTCTCTCTGTACGCCCATCTCTGTTTGTCTCTCTTGATACGCCTGTCTCTTTCTCTCTCCACCCCCCTGTTTATGTCTCTGATTCTCAGTTTGTTCTTATCTACAACCTCTCTCTCCTCTCGCACCTACACCGTCTCTGTCTCTCTCTCGCACCTACACCGTCTCTGTCTCTCTCTCGCACCTACACCGTCTCTGTCTCTCTCTCGCACCTACACCGTCTCTGTCTCTCTCTCGCACCTACACCGTCTCTGTCTCTCTCTCGCACCTACACCGTCTCTGTCTCTCTCTCGCACCTACACCGTCTCTGTCTCTCTCTCGCACCTACACCGTCTCTGTCTCTCTCTCGCACCTACACCGTCTCTGTCTCTCTCTCGCACCTACACCGTCTCTGTCTCTCTCTCGCACCTACACCGTCTCTGTCTCTCTCTCGCACCTACACCGTCTCTGTCTCTCTCTCTCTCGCACCTACACCGTCTCTGTCTCTCTCTCTCTCGCACCTACACCGTCTCTGTCTCTCTCTCTCTCGCACCTACACCGTCTCTGTCTCTCTCTCTCTCGCACCTACACCGTCTCTGTCTCTGTCTCTCGCACCTACACCGTCTCTGTCTCTCTCTCTCTCGCACCTACACCGTCTCTGTCTCTCTGTCTCTCGCACCTACACCGTCACTGTCTCTGTCTCTCGCACCTACACCGTCTCTGTCTCTGTCTCTCGCACCTACACCGTCTCTGTCTCTGTCTCTCGCACCTACACCGTCTCTGTCTCTGTCACCTACACCGTCTCTGTCTCTGTCTCTCGCACCTACACCGTCTCTGTCTCTGTCTCTCGCACCTACACCGTCTCTGTCTCTGTCTCTCGCACCTACACCGTCTCTGTCTCTCTCTCTCTCGCACCTACACCGTCTCTGTCTCTGTCTCTCGCACCTACACCGTCTCTGTCTCTCTCTCTCTCGCACCTACACCGTCTCTGTCTCTCTGTCTCTCGCACCTACACCGTCACTGTCTCTGTCTCTCGCACCTACACCGTCACTGTCTCTGTCTCTCGCACCTACACCATCTCTGTCTCTGTCTCTCGCACCTACACCGTCTCTGTCTCTGTCTCTCGCACCTACACCGTCTCTGTCTCTGTCTCTCGCACCTACACCGTCTCTGTCTCTGTCTCTCGCACCTACACCGTCTCTGTCTCTGTCTCTCGCACCTACACCGTCTCTGTCTCTGTCTCTCGCACCTACACCGTCTCTGTCTCTGTCCCTCGCACCTACACCGTCTCTGTCTCTGTCTCTCGCACCTACACCGTCTCTGTCTCTGTCTCTCGCACCTACACCGTCTCTGTCTCTGTCTCTCGCACCTACACCGTCTCTGTCTCTGTCTCTCGCACCTACACCGTCTCTGTCTCTCTCTCTCTCGCACCTACACCGTCTCTGTCTCTCTCTCTCTCGCACCTACACCGTCTCTGTCTCTCTCTCTCTCGCACCTACACCGTCTCTGTCTCTATCTCTCTCGCACCTACACCGTCTCTGTCTCTCTCTCTCGCACCTACACCGTCTCTGTCTCTGTCTCTCTCTCTCGCACCTACACCGTCTCTGTCTCTCTCTCTCTCTCTCGCACCTACACCGTCTCTGTCTCTCTCTCTCTCTCTCGCACCTACACCGTCTCTGTCTCTCTCTCTCTCTCTCGCACCTACACCGTCTCTGTCTCTCTCTCTCTCTCTCGCACCTACACCGTCTCTGTCTCTCTCTCTCTCTCTCGCACCTACACCGTCTCTGTCTCTCTCTCTCTCTCTCGCACCTACACCGTCTCTGTCTCTCTCTCTCTCTCGCACCTACACCGTCTCTGTCTCTCTCTCTCTCTCTCGCACCTACACCGTCTCTGTCTCTCTCTCTCTCTCGCACCTACACCGTCTCTGTCTCTCTCTTTCTCTCGCACCTACACCGTCTCTGTCTCTCTCTTTCTCTCGCACCTACACCGTCTCTGTCTCTCTCTCTCTCTCTCGCACCTACACCGTCTCTGTCTCTGTCTCTCTCTCGCACCTACACCGTCTCTGTCTCTCTCTCGCACCTACACCGTCTCTGTCTCTGTCTCTCTCTCGCACCTACACCGTCTCTGTCTCTGTCTCTCTCTCGCACCTACACCGTCTCTGTCTCTGTCTCTCTCTCGCACCTACACCGTCTCTGTCTCTGTCTCTCTCTCGCACCTACACCGTCTCTGTCTCTCTCTCGCACCTACACCGTCTCTGTCTCTCTCTCGCACCTACACCGTCTCTGTCTCTCTCTCTCGCACCTACACCGTCTCTGTCTCTCTCTCGCACCTACACCGTCTCTGTCTCTCTCTCGCACCTACACCGTCTCTGTCTCTCTCTCGCACCTACACCGTCTCTGTCTCTCTCTCGCACCTACACCGTCTCTGTCTCTCTCTCGCACCTACACCGTCTCTGTCTCTCTCTCTCGCACCTACACCGTCTCTGTCTCTCTCTCTCTCGCACCTACACCGTCTCTGTCTCTCTCTCTCTCGCACCTACACCGTCTCTGTCTCTCTCTCTCTCGCACCTACACCGTCTCTGTCTCTCTCTCTCTCGCACCTACACCGTCTCTGTCTCTCTCTCTCTCGCACCTACACCGTCTCTGTCTCTCTCTCTCTCGCACCTACACCGTCTCTGTCTCTCTCTCTCTCGCACCTACACCGTCTCTGTCTCTCTCTCTCTCGCACCTACACCGTCTCTGTCTCTCTCTCTCTCGCACCTACACCGTCTTTGATATTAACAAATGCAGATCAACTTATATAAAGAAGGGAAGAGGTTGATAGATTGGAATTAACTAGGTATCAAAGAGGCAAATACACACCCGTTTCCACACAACTAAATGCTTATAACTCGACATTCATCTACTGACGTTTCTTCCTTCATATACTTGTAAAATATTTGGGTACACACTCTCCTACCCCTTCTCTTTCTCTCTACTCGCATACATCTACATATATATATATTTTTTTTCTGTTCACCCCTCTGTACGTTTAAACAATATTTCATCGTGTATAACCCGCACACCCGAAAAATCTAGGTGCACGTTCTCTATTGAGACGAATATTTTTATTTGTATACATTATTCTGTTTACGGGATGATGCATTTTTCATTCTTAATTGATGCGGTTTATTTATGGTAAAGCGGCTTATACATGGTGAAATACAGTACTAGCTCTTGCAGTTCATATATCTCTACGAATATCCCCCGCCTCTTTCTGTTTGGTACCCCGTCGTATTATTGAACGACGTTCCATCGAGGAAGCTAAGTACACACATATCACAACTGTTGCCAATTTAGCTCCTCTTTCGTTTTGGCTGTGCAAAAAATTGCTAGATTGGCGCAGGCATTCTGACCAAATTTTTTTTTACATTGTTCCGCATCTTCGGGACTAGTTTTGGTCATTTCTGGCGTGTTTTTCTTTTGCGTTATTTTGTCCTCCAAATGTAATACTTTTTGACTATTAAACTAATACGAAATTTTTTTCGTTGAATTGACAACACTGTATACCACATGCGCACGAACTTACCTCATTCATACCACACCTGCAGATACTTACGTACACATGGTGCATGCACACAAGTACCACGTATGCACACGCGTGTATGTGTATGGCTCATGCGTATGTGTTTTGCAACGTCGTTCAATGAAAAGTCGTGCCATCTTCTATTCACATATCCTCACCTACATATCCTCCTTTCTTTATTGATCTATGTACTCACACCTATTCAGCTATCATCAACAGATCGATATTAGATAAATTCGTGGGTGGGTAGAAAATCGTTTACCGACGCGTTATTGTTTATAATCACCAATGATGTTGGCTGGAGTTGATGTTCTAGAAATACGCAGAAAGTCATTTATAATCGCAGATGTTATCAAAATCAATCAGTCCTAAACTCTTGATTTAAAACGAATTTGAAATGCCTTAGAACCCCCCCCCCCCCAGAAATTACGTATTAATTTTTATTCACGACGGGAAGGAAAATAGATGTCACCAGTGTTGCCAACTCGAAACTTTTTTCGCGCTAAATCGACCACGAAAAAGCGTAAGAAAACCTAGGCACTTAGCGATTTTGTGGCCATTTTTAATCGCTGCAAGTGTCTGGATTTACCTAAAATGGCTAGAGAATAGCTAGGATTTAGCTAAAATTGCCTGAAAACAGTGCTAAAAATTGGCTTTAAACATAGCACTGAAGGTTGGATTTTCGTGCTGTTAAAACAGAAGAAAACGTGCTAGATTTAGCATGAAAAGGGCTAATTTGGCAACACTACTTCCGCTATGGGCTTCAGCTGTCGTTGTCTCCTTTTTCTCAATTGGATAACTTCATTATTACTGAATGTCACTCAATGAAATTTGGATTCAGGCTGGCGGAGAGTTTTTACCTGGGGTATGGTGAGTTATGGCCAGTCTGATTGTTTGTTTACATTCTAAAAGCAAGAATATTATTTCCGTCTACTATTGGGAACATTCCTCAGACGGTGACCGATTTTACTGCAATTTGGCTATAATGTATACAAAACCATAGGCGTTGAAAAGTGGTGAGATATGGTTAATCTGATTGTTTGTTTACACTTTATATGTAGGTAATCATATGACAACATGCAGAGAAATATCTGAACCGATTAGAATGGAAATTGTTATTCTGGTTCATGGGTACCCAGTTAGTGGAAATTCATGACCTTATTTTTATGGTTTGAAATGAATACATCGCTATTCTCTCTCTATTTCAACCGTTTTTCTGTCAGGGACAAAGATTTATTATACTGTAAAGTTGTTTATAACAATGGATTTAGTAACATAACAATGAATGTAAATTGTGTAAATTAGAGACTGTCAACCAAGACTGTCAAAATAGGTTTCTTCAGTTTTCAAATCGGTCTGGCTAGCTATGTATATATCATGCGTACAGGTCACACCATTAGAATTACAGGATTAAAAATATCAGCAGTTATTCTTTATTATGTCTCGAAAAAACATTTTTTCACCCCCTTCCCTCCGAGATTTTTTTGGTGTGTGTGTGTTAATTTGCAATGTAAGTTCATGCTAAATTGGTCCCTAGTTATTGCTAGCTTGTCTTCTTGGAAATTCAGACTTGGTGATTCAACAAAAGTAACTTATGCATTGGGCATCCCTCCTTTCAGTTATTTGATTGATCACCCCCACCATGACTTGCTGTGGTGGTCACGTGACGATTTCTATTGAGTGACCAACCAGACCTCTTTTTTCATATCCTTTGGATAACACATTAAATGCAACGGGTGGTGAAGAGTAATAAGTTATCCATTGCAAGATGAAAGCCCCAACTCATGGATAGAACTGGGTTGCCCCCAATAAAACGGGAATTTTATTGAGTTAGCCATAGAATTACATTGGCTGAAATTTTCATCACCCGCAGTTGATGGGCTTGTGTTATTAGCTTGTTATTGTTATCTGAAAGACCTCACCCCAAAGTGATTACAATAAGCGGCTTCCTCAGTAATCAAAATATAGATGAATGGGACAAAACTTATTCCTGGGGAAAAGTCGAGAACAAGAAGGAAAAGTACCTTGAAACACCTGCCAGGGATTTTCGAACGAGAAATCAGCACTTGATCGATTTCAAACGTTTAACTCGTGAAAATTGAATCTAATATCCGCATGACGTCAAATCTCCGTAGGGTGACTTGAATCAATGGCAGAACACTTGAATGCGAGCTTGGTTCATTCATTTATTTTTAGATGAAACATCGTCAGCCATTATTAATTTTTGACTAATATTTTCTATCTCCTCATGTATTGACTGTCCCAGTGAGTTGTAATCAAAAGCACAAAAACGTTATAAAGGAAAACTAACAATGCAACTTGTATAACAGAGGATTACGCCTAACATCACGTGAAGAAATCACAAGATAGCACAGTATATTATAACTAGCCCGTCCGAATGTAGCGTAACTGGTTTTGTCTCATTTCGAATCCTTTTTTTATTCATTATTTATTAGATACGTTGAATTGTCATCCATAGTAGTTCCTGCTGATCTCAAGCTAATGTTTTCGTGCAAAAATTCAGATCGTCAGTTACAACTGCTGCTGCTGATCTTAAGCTAAGGCATTTTCGTGCGATGATTAGAATTGTTAACTACGGGAGCAGCTGCTGATCTCAAACTAAAAAGTGTATAGATTTCAATCGTAGTTGTGGCGTCGTAGGTCAACGCGGTTTTCAAACTGAATCCCTATGTTTATGAAGATTTCTAGGATTCTTATTCATCCTTTGCTTGGTTCTTCCCATGAAACCCTTGTTCAGCCATATTGGTTTTGAAGCCGTTCGTTGTTTTTCACCTCAAGTCAATTGGCTGAAATCCAACATACACAGAAGGGCAAACATGGAGAAAATTAACTCAATATAGAAATAATAAATGTTATTTAATAAAAGCTTTGCGTTTCACATAAAAATTCTTCTTATTCGACTTCAGTTCTATCTGTTTACTTATTTTTGAAGATAATATTTTTTCTCATTTTTCTTAATATTCTTGTTTTCCTTTCTTGGGAATTTTATTCTCTTTTTCATTTACTTCTGTGTTTTCTCTAACCTGTTCTTTTTTCTTTCTCTCTCCTCTTTTCTTTCTCTCTCCTCTTTTCTTTCTCTCTCCTCTTTTCTTTCTCTCTCCTCTTTTCTTTCTCTCTCCTCTTTTCTTTCTCTCTTTCTTCCTTTCTCTTTTCTGTTTCGTCCTTTTCCCCCCTTTTCTTCGTTTGTTTATCTGTTTCTCTCTCTCTCTCTCTCTCTCTCTCTCTCTCTCTCTCTCTCTATTTATTTTTCTTGTTTTCTCTTTTTTTCACTCGTTTTCCTAGTTTCGTTCACTCTTTTCCTTTCTTCCTTTCTCATTTATCTTCCATTCTCTTTTTTCTTATATTTTCTTTCTTCTCTTTCTTTATCTATTTCATTCTCTCTTTCCCTCTACTCTTGTTTTTATCACTTTATCTCTCCCTACAAATCTTTTCGCTCTCTCCCTACCTTTCTCTTTAATTCTTTAACATTTTGTTATTTTACGCTACCTCAACTCTTATCGTATGGTGAAGTGAGTGACGCCACTTCAGGTGCTTGTTGCCTCTAAATCTCTTCTACAAACCTCGAAGAACTAACCTAGACGGAAAGACTTGTGATAAGTGAAGCCCGGACAGGGACAACTGACACCGTAGTCACCGCAAGGGCACTTACTACGACGTTACCCTTTATTCTTCCTTCCTTTCTCTGACCTTGAAGATTGAAAAAAAAAATGCAGACCTCTTCTCCCCCACATTCTTTTTCATCATTATTTCTCTTTCATCTTCACGTCATCTTCGAATTTTCTTTTTCTTTTTTTTTTCTTCAAGCGAAAAAAATCGATTGACTAAAGCTAACCATCCCATTTTTAACTTGAGGTATAATTCACTCGAATAAGCCCATATTTTTCTTCTCCTTTATTAAAAACCCTCAACCTAAACTGTCACCATAAGTTTCTTCAGTTTCTAAGTCGGTCTGGTTAGTTGGCTGGCTATATATATATATATATATATATATATATATATATATATATATATATATATATATATATATATATATATATATATATATATATATATATATATATATATAATATATATATATATATATATATATATATATATATATATATATATATATATATATATATATATATATATATATATATATATATATATATATATAATATATATATATATATAATATATATATATATATAATATATATATATATATAATATATATATATATATAATATATATATATATATATATATATATATATATAATATATATATATATATATATATATATATATATATATATATATATATATATATATATATATATAATATATATATATATATATATATATATATATAATATATATATATATATATATATATATATATATATATATATATATATATAGCGCGTACAGGCTGCTCTAATAGAGGGCTGAAATGTAAGCATTTACTTTCATCTTGAAAAATGAATGTTTATTTTTCCCTTGAATCCAGCCTCTGAGTAGGTTTTTAGTGTGGGTTCAATTTGCAGTGTAAGTATATGATGAATTGATCCCTTAGTTTGTGTCCGGCAGTATCCAGGCTTTTTTTTTTTGTGCTGTCTCCCTCTCTCTACTTGCACTCTCTCCCTCATTTTTGACATGCATTCTCCCCCCCCCATTTTTTCTTTTTCTTTTTTGTTGTTGTTGATAATATACCTTTCTTGTAGTGATTACTGCTCAACAATAGGCTAGAGAATTAACTTTTTCCTTGATCCCCGCTAGGGTATGCCATCATAAGACATTGGTCAGGAGATGGTTTCTGCTGAGTGACTAATCAGACTTGTTTTTTGTTTTTTTTCTCATCTTTTCATTTTCAATACTTTTTTTTCTCTCATTCATTCCCTAGTTTTCCTTCGTCCTTTCTTCGCTGCTTTCATTTTGCTGAAGTCAGCATTTCATTTCTGCTTATTGTGCTTTTTTTTTTCATTCTTTCGTAATGTGGCATTTTTCACTCAGCTAACGAATCTCATTTTTTCTTTGGCCGCCATGATTAGTCTCCCCCCTCCTCATTCTCCATCGACTGGTCTTTTTTAATGAATCCTTGAAGACTCTTTCTCAACCTCTCTATCTTTACCGCCTATTCTTCTTGCCTTTTCCCCACACCTCACTCTCTCTCTATTCCTTTCTTTCTCACTCGTGTAATTTCTCCTTCTCTCTATTTTTGACATGCATTCTCCCCCTCTCTCTATTCTTGACGTGCATCCACCACCTCTCTCTTTTTCTTGGCGTGCATTCTCTCCTCCTCTCGCTGTTTATTACTTTCATGCTCTTATCCTCTCTGTTTTTTTAACGTGCATTCTCTTTCTCTTACTCTCTGTCTCTCCTTGATGTGCTTTCTTTCTCTGTTATTGACTGTGTTTTGGCCCGCTTTCTTCCCTCTCTTTCTCTCCCCCCTCTCTCTCTAAACTAGGTTTCTCTCTTCTCTAACTGTCCGTTTGGACACGTTTTCACTTTTCCTTCTCTCGCTTTCTTTTTTGACGCAATTTCCTCCTCTCCTCCGTCTTCTTTCTCGGCCCTCACGCTTGCATTCTCTCTTGTTTCCTTTCTTCTCCTCTCACCTTATTTCTCTCTCGCTCACTCCTCAACTCTTTTTTTTCTCTCTCTCTTCTTTATCCTTTTTCTTCCAACCGGTCCATTCAATTGTCGCCCTTTTTCTACTTCTCGCTTCCGCCCACCCCTAACAGCAACCCTATGACACACTCTTCCTCCCCCCCAAGAACCCCACCCCTAACCCTGCATAGTGTGGGTGGTAGTAGTGACATGCACATTGCAACGTACAGTGCATGTGTACCCCAGTCACTCATCAGAAATCAAAGGAGAAAACTATTACCGAAGAATGTAGAATGCACGAGGAATGAGAGAGAAACACCCGAAATATCCCCGACTCTCGCACCCCGTTTCTCCACTTGAAATCCGGGTGGCATTGCCAAAATAGTATCAGTGGGTTTGGATGAATGACTTGTATTGTCTTTTTTCTTTCTTTCTTTCAAATTCGCATTTTTTCTCTCAAGTGTTAAATTCGCATTTTTTTTATTTCGTTTTAAATAATGATTTTAACATGTTTTCTTTGATTATTACAAATGTGTGTCTTCTCGCACACACACTCTCTCATATACATACACATATATATATATATATATATATATATATATATATATATATATATATATATATAAGCACACACACACACATATATATATATACACACACCCACATATATATATATATATATATATATATATATATATCTCATTTGTATTTTTCAGTTCGTAAGCATACAAAAAGAGAAGTTGAAGCGCTTTGATTTGATATCAACAACAAATGAAATCCATTTGTTGTCGGCATTAAACTCAAGTGCCCAAGTAAACAGAGCCATTGATGTATGAAAATAAGAATTACGAGGATATATGTGCAAATATTTTGTGCCTAACACAATTGAAGGCATGAAATGTCAACATTCACCGGGTATATATCCTTGTAATATATATATATATATATATATATATATATATATATATATATATATATATATATATTGTTATTATTAAGAAATGATTATATGATTCGTCAGAATGATTACATATTGTGTTATTTTGGAACTATTTGGAATGATCTCCCCATGTAACACAGTGAATCTATCATTTGGCCTAGACAACGTAAATAGAATTAAGAATTGAATAAAAAGGGGCTGCTGCAGGAATCGAATCCTGCGACATGCACACACGCATATCTATATTTATATATATATTTGTGTGTATACATCTATTGTGTGTGTGTGTGTGTGTGTGTACATCGATTATATGCATGTGTATACGTCTATTGTATGTATGTATGTATGTATATGTGCGTACACCTGTATGTTCTTGTGTGTGTTCTTGTGAGCCTCTGCTTTTGGAGAGAGGGACTTTTTGTCTCTAAAAAAACACATTTGTGTACAAACAAATATTCAGAATTGGAACTATCTCCAGTCCAGAAACCATTTTCCAAGGCTCAAACCATAAAAAGATCAGAAAAAGATGCTGATTACACGTATATCATGACTTTGCAATAGACGTTGCGAATGATTTCTTCTAACTTGGGTTTAGGTCAGAACTCGTTTCATTACAATGGAAGACGACATAGCTGACACTACAAAAAAAAAAAAAAAGAACTGGATGCTCGAATGAGGCTAGTACATAATACAATAATTTTAACTGCTTAATACTATTGTCTCTGAGTACAGTATTGTCATGTGACTAATATTACATCATAAAATTAACTGCACATTAATTCTGCCTTCTCATCCTGAGGGTTGGCTTCTCTTCATGAAACATCGTGTATAAAATGACTCCTGGTAAATATAATCAAATCCAGGTGGGGGTAGATTTTTCTCCTCCCTTTGTCTATGATAGGAGACATCTCATATCAGTTATTTCTTTTTTTGTGTTGTCGCCGGGATTGAACCCACGACCACCAGGTAACTAGATGCATTTAACTAACGCTTTTCCCTGATCAGTGCTTCTCAGAGTGGATGAAACTACACACCTGGGGAAAAAATGTGTCAAGCATTTTCCATCAGATAAAACACATATGGACAACGATAGGTCTGCGAGCCAGATTTGGCCACCGGCATTATTTTCTTGTAGCCCGCGGCCAATCTTGGCATTTATCTAAAGTCATGGATAATTTTTCACCGAAAGTCAATTTTGTATTTTGTATTATTTCTGGCTTCACAAATCAATAATATGATGATTGTGACTCCTGTTTGTCTAAAATAGAAATGAAGTACGATGTCTGTAGTTTAGATTTTCGGAGTGAATGGGTTTTTTCCGGATGAAGGTTCACTATATTATGTAGCCGGCTAGATCAAAAAGGTTCCCCATGCCTGGCATAGAAGGTCTTGACTCCAAAGAGAACATATGGGCGTACCGGTTCGGAGAAAATTCATGAACAGGGACCAGCTGTGGGAAGCAGCTACAAGATTTAACATTGACTCGGCACAGTGTTTACAAAACTATCAGGCAGACTAACAAACCAAACGGCTCAGCTTCCCCAAGAAAAACTATGGGGAAAGCTGTCTCACTCTTGAACATACTTGACGCGCTGTTATATAACATCGTCGAACATTTCACCTATAATTATAACTATGTTAGAATGAAAGAGTGCAGAAAATATGGAAAAAGCTTAGCTCATTTCTCCCCCTGGGAATGTACTTTACACACTAATTTATTTTTCTCTATATTCGAAAAATATTTTTGCGTCAAACATGCACAATTAGAGAAACTTGTTTCTAAGAATATAATTTTTACCTCACTTGATGTGAAGTAGGAAAATGTTGATAATTTTTCTCCGTTTTGCCAGTTTTCTTGACGTATTTTTAGTTCTTTAAAAAACTGGAATGAAATAAACGTTTGAAAATCGAGTTAATTCGTATTTTTAGCTCACGATACAGAATGAACAGAACTCAGGAAAGCACTCAGGGCATACTTCTGCCCACATTATTGTCCCTGGATCCGCTCCAAAATTTAATCGCTTCTTTCTTTAGCCTATTTTTCACCCTGACATGGAATTCCATTGAAATTCATTTACTAGCTTTGGAGATATCTTGTGAACAAACAAAAATTTGACGTTATCATGTGGTATGGACACACGAATACGACGGATGGGAGGTCATGGATCCGTCCCCAAATTTAACCACTTGTGTAATCTACCGTCGGGGATATTGCGTGGACATTCATTTGCGTATACATGAATGTATGGGGGAAGAAAAAACCCGGAAAGATATGTCAATCTCCCTAAATTCTACCTTAGCCGGAGATCTGCCCTTTTACGAAATTGAATGGAATTAATTGATTACTTACGGAGATATCGTGTGGACAAGCAGGTGGAAAGACGGACTCAACCGAATAAACGGTCGCACATACGTGCACGTGCGTATACACACATGTGAACAAAGGAAAGATGTTCTGTTCAATTCGTGACTTGTATGAAAAGAATGAGAAAATCTCATGAGTTTTAGAGAGACAGAACTACGACCAATACATCCTCCCGATAGTTGGAACATGAAACTTGAATAAAAGACTGAGCCTCAAGCTGAAAATCAAGCAAATTGCACAGGAGAAAATCATGCTCAACATCATATGGAAAGATCACAAGACAGCAGAATATATTATAGAATGAACAGGAGTTACAGAAATGGAGAAAAAAAATGAGAGAACACAAGTTGCAATGGGCAGGTCATATTGCAAGAATATCTCACGACTGCTGGACAACACGACTTACAGCGTGTGGATCTCTTGAGAAAGGATGCTAAGCTGAAAAAGTAAGATGATCTGACGAACTATTCAAGTTCAGAAAGTACCGGCTCCACGGCACCCAAGAATTAGGTCTGTCGAATCTTTAAAAAGGTTTGTTCAACGACGGAATCTGCTAGATTATTGTTGCTACTGCTGCTGCTGATGGTGATGATTTCCCTTGTCTAATTCTGATCAGCGGGCCATGGTGGGTAGTGACTTGGCCCCCAGACCGATTGCTTACATTCAGTAAGTAGCTATGCCTTGAAAGAACAGAACTTCGTGATAGATGGTTATTTGACTGTTTATGTGACAGAGGGTGATGAAAGGAGACGAGGGCGGCCGGGACTGCCTGGGGCTGACAAAACTTGGGGGCATGAGAGAGAGAGAGAGTATTGAAGGGCATAAGAAACTCTTTCAGTCAGAAGAAGGGGGTGAATAAGGCGAGGAAAGAATTGGACTGAACTGTAAACTGTTTTTAAATGGACTGTTTTATAAACATGTCAATTGGTTTTGCGAGGCGCACACACACACGCATACATGGATGGAGAGGTGGCTATATAGAGAGAAGGGGGGGCTTTTTGTTGAAAGTACGAAGAAAGACAAGGAATAGACATAACAAAATCGCCCGTGAGGGAGCGGGGGGGGGCAAAGAATGTTGTCAGGAAATAAGACATTTTTTGTTTTGATTATGAAGAGAAACGATAAAAAAATAAATAATTCCAACAGGTTCGGTTAGTCACTCAATAGAAACCGTCACGTGATCAACGTCTTTTGGCAGCTCGCCATGTTGGGGATGATCAATTAGAACAAAGTTATAACCAATGAATAAGTTACTTCTCTCGCCGTTTGTTTGGACAGTAATGATCACTGAAAAGTCTTGATAAGAGAAAAAAAGTAAACAAACAAAAAAAGCAACAAAAAAACAAAAACAAGCTGAACACCACCGGACACAAACATAAACGTACATTGTAAATGGAAATCCTATAAACACTTATTCAAGGGAATTATGAAAGAAAAAGGAACTTTTTTCTAAACATAATGAGGAGTAGATATTCGAATTTCAGCCCTCTAGCTTCATTTGTGAGGTTTGTACACGTAATGCATACGTGGATGGCCAGCTAACATCATCTAAAAACAGAAAAAAACCAATTTTGACAATTTTGGTTGGCAGTTCCTTGATAGAATAGACACAACGTGGGGGGGGGAGATTGTCAGAAAATTGAGTATTTTTGTTCTGAATTTAGGGAAAATATTCCATCCTGGAAGCCTGTCAGATAAAACCAATTCGTCAATACAACCTGTCAGAATAACACGGGTTAACTCCCTAGCTATTTCGAACGAGAGGCGATGGGAGTGTTCTGATATGTCTGCCAGTCAGTCAGGGTGAAAAATGCTTTTTAAAAAATAATTCTTCTTTTTAATTAGAAAAAAAAATTAGAACAGGTGTAGTGGAGTCTGTAGACAAAACGATATGTCCAGGACCGCTGGAACACACTAACACACCATCTTACTTAGTTACAGTTGTTCAGTTGATAAGTTTTTAAGATTTTCGGATATTATCTCGTCACTATATTCTTGAAGGGATCTGATTGACTTCTGCATCACATCCTTGTTTTGATAGAATTAAATGACACTTTGATACGGTGTGATCTGAAAATGTGCGCTTTTGTCTTGAATCAATTTCGGGGTCCAGATTCTACAGCTGATCCCTTTCATTCATACCACTTCCAACTTCCCCCACCCGCCGTCTCTCTGTCCTCGTCCAACTCCCCCCACACACACTTTTCTCATTTTTTTCTACACAGCATCTTCCCTTTTCCTCTCCTGTCAGCTGAAAATCCGCCCGACTTAACCCTCCCACCCCCAGTGCCTGCTCGGAGCCGAACCATTCAATCAAAATCATAACAGATTCCTATCTCTCATTCCAACCATTCTTGGACGATCACACGTACAGAAAACACGAGGATTAGAATCCCAGGGACACTGGATTAAATTGGACGATTTAAAATGTAAAAAGAAATTGAATATTTTAAAAACAAATTAATTGAATTAAATTTTGATTACGATGTAATCTTGAAATTTGCGCTTTGGATTTGAATTAATTTTGGGGCCCGGATACTACATTTGATCCAACTTGACATTATAAATAGAAGTAGGGTAGTGCCTGTTCCAAAGAAACATGTTTGGAAGGGCCCCAACTATATAGTGTGTTGAACAGCTTGCGATAATTGTCATGTAAAATAATTTTCTGTCCGTCCGTCGTACGAAACTTCGGCTTGGAATTTTTTGATTATTTCTTCGAGTGGCCATTTTAGATATTTAACATCTAATCTGTCTCTTGGTTAGACAGATCCACAAATTGAGAACTATGCAACGTGCACATGAGAAAATAATACTAGGCCTCACATCCGGGAAAAGACAGGAGTCAGGGACATCATAGAATCCATTAAAAAGCTCAAATGGCAATGGGCTGGCCTTGTTGCACGAATGGTGGACAACCGATGGACATCGTGACTCATGGCATAGATCCCCCGAGATCACATGCAGAACCGAGGCCAGCAGAATATTAGATGGAGAGACTAACTAGTCAAATTCAGAAAGTAATGGCTCTGCAACGCCCATGATAGAGAAGTGTGGTGAATCCTGGGGAAGATCTATGTCCAACGACGGATGATGATGACATCTAATCTTAGTCCCGTTGTCAGTTTAGATATTTAAATTTATATCAATTTTCTTGACAATGGATCTAAAATCTATATTAAGGAGAAGTTTTAGTTTTTATCGAGATACGCAGATTCAAAAAACTTGGAACTCAACAGTAGAATACCTGTTGTACTGACGAATATATTTGGCGAATATCAACTTCATATAGTGAACAGTTGTCGAGATATCTCGGTATATAGTTTCAGACCAGCCCACTTCCACGGTTTTGCTATGTCACAGCTTTTAGCATCATTGTTGCAAACTTTCAATAACGACCATTTCAAACAATTTTTACAACTTTTAAACAGTTCTTTTTGTGACCAGTTCATTTGATTAAAACCTTCCTACAATTGCATTTACTTGTGATATTGTTGCCAATTCCTTTTATACGTTAAATACGTTGTACTGAGCTGCAAGATTTCAGAAGTCCAAGATCCTGTGTCTTGAATGGCAACCAGATTATAACCTTCTGAATTAAAGTCCAGAATGCAACTGTCAACTATAACAATGCTCATTAGAGTGATGTTCTGATTAAAGTAAAAGCATTTATGGAAAAATGATATCATGTCCTTTACTTCGTTTACTTATGTAGCATCACCTGAGATTTTTGGTATAAATGTTATGTTCTTTGCACTTCGGAGACTGGCTGATCTGGAGGTTTTTCAGATGATAGTCAAGGTTGTGAGGACATTTCCCATTTAGATTGATTTATTTTGGACCTTCGGAAATTACTTTAAATTAATTGTGGAATATGACATCCCTCGAATGCTCTCCATTTTTCAGCTTCGCAAAATGATTCCACGTGGATCAGAAATTGACTGGTTCCCACATTCGCCAGATTTGACTGCGCTCAATTTTTCCATTCAAGTTATATTGTTGAGTTTGTGTAAACACTCCTGGCCCAACCAAAAACACTCCCGAAACTGAAAAGTAACGTTCGACAAGGGAACATCGCCTACGAAGGGATTGACTCAGTGAAGCTGAAAATGAGGAGCTTTTGCGGGACGTTTTATCACCAGGAGAATAAAGGAATCAAAATAGACGGCGAATATATGAACAAACTCAGATTTGCTGAAGACATCGCCCTTTTCGCAGAGAACATACACGACCTTCAACTAATGCTAGATGAAGTAAATGAAAAGAGCAAGATTGTCGGTCTACATATGAACCTCTGCAAGACGAAGATGATGTGCAACAATCACGTCGGAAATGAGAACACAGAGATCAGAATCGAAGACACAAAACTGGAGAAAGTAGACCACTACATCTACCCAGGACGACAAATCTCCATGAGACCCTCAAAAGAAGAAATCATGCGAGGAAACACCTTAGGATGACAAGCTTTTGGCAGAGCAAAACTCTAATGGCAAGGGGCCGGCCATGTCGCAAAAATGGCAGACAACCGATGGATATTATGACTCACGACATGAATCCCCAGAGATCACTTGTGCAATCGAGGCCAACCCAGAACTCGATGGAGAGACGGGCTAGACAAATTCAGAATGTTCTGGCTCTGTAACGCCCACCATAGAGAAGTGTGGCAAATCCAGGGGAAAGTTTATGTCCGTTAAGAGACTGATGATGGTAATGATATTTCACAATAATGTCGAAGGTATTTCCAAGGCCCAAAATGGATATATGTGAAGGGAAATTGAAGAAAAATGAAAAAACCAAGGTGAAATTTTGTCAAAATCAATAATAATTTATAAAATCTCATCCGGTAATGAGAAAGAATTTAGATTAAATATAAATCTGTAATCGTTTCATTAAATACTATTAAATCTCAATTGTAAACATCAACATGCGTCTAAAATCGGCCGTAAGAGTAAATAAGTGTAAATTTGCTTCTGTTGAAATCATGGAGCCCCGTGGCCCAACTGTTGAGAGCGGCTTGGTGTATATTGTACTCCCTCGGGCCAGCGGGTGTGAGTTTGATTCTCACTGAGCATTACTTTGTATTTCCGATCACGCTGTTTAATCGTGATAAAAAGCAAGGTAAAAAGTCGAGCCAATTATCAAGGGAAATCTCTTCAAGAGAAAACAAATTATTATTGAAAACGGAACAATTTATTGCATCAACATGTTACGCCGTTTACCGACTTCATTATGTATGTTCAAATCTATTCTTGTCATCGTCAATGTCAGGTGAACTATAATCCATGAAGTTGTTGGGGGCACCCCGCCATTGGGGTCTCGAGGGTGTTTTCAAATAGACCCCACCTTCTTTAGCTGAGTCTCTGAAAAGAAGAAAAGGGAAGGATGGTGGAATGAGAGAGGGAATTGAATAAGGAAGAAAAAAAAAGTAGAGAGAGAGAGGGTGCGTGGAGAAGCTGCGGGTAGAGAAAAGGTTCTACCCTGGGGTAGGTGTGCCTGTGTTGGAAAAAAAAGCGGGGAGCTAAAAATTTTCATTCGATACAAAAAATGTCTTGAAATAACTGCAAAAAAGATTGTATTGATTTAATTGAAATTATTTTTCGAGTGGGTGGGGTCGGTAAGGAAATATCTACTCGAAGTACCCGACCCACTATATTCCACAGTCAACTCGTTTTCATTTACGGGTAGACGTGTTTATTTGTGTGTGTGTGTGTGTGTGTTCTATCTTTCCCTGCCTCTCACTCACTCTCAGTTACTCTCTCTCTCTCCCATCTCTCTGTTCTCCATGTCTCTCTCTCTCCCATCTCTCTGTTCTCCATGTCTCTCTCTCTCCCATCTCTCTGTTCTCCATGTCTCTCTCTCTCCCATCTCTCTGTTCTCCATGTCTCTCTCTCTCCCATCTCTCTGTTCTCCATGTCTCTCTCTCTCCCGTCTCACTGTTCTCCTTGTCTCTCTCTCCCGTCTCTCTCTCCCGTCTCTCTGTTCTCCCTGTCTCTCTCTCCCGTCTCTCTGTTCTCCCCGTCTCTCTGTTCTCCCCGTCTCTCTGTTCTCCCCGTCTCTCTGTTCTCCCCGTCTCTCTGTTCTCCCCGTCTCTCTGTTCTCCCCGTCTCTCTGTTCTCCCCGTCTCTCTGTTCTCCCCGTCTCTCTGTTCTCCCTGTCTCTCTCTCCCGTCTCTCTGTTCTCCCTGTCTCTCTCTCCCGTCTCTCTGTTCTCCCTGTCTCTCTGTTCCGTCTCTCTGTTCTCCCTGTCTCTCTCTCCCGTCTCTCTGTTCTCCCTGTCTCTCTCTCCCGTCTCTCTGTTCTCCCTGTCTCTCTCTCCCGTCTCTCTGTTCTCCCTGTCTCTCTCTCCCGTCTCTCTGTTCTCCCTGTCTCTCTCTCCCGTCTCTCTGTTCTCCCTGTCTCTCTCTCCCGTCTCTCTGTTCTCCCTGTCTCTCTCTCCCGTCTCTCTGTTCTCCTTGTCTCTCTGTTCTCCCTGTCTCTCTGTTCTCCTTGTCTCTCTGTTCTCCTTGTCTCTCTGTTCTCCCTGTCTCTCTGTTCTCCCTGTCTCTCTGTTCTCCCTGTCTCTCTCTCCCGTCTCTCTGTTCCGTCTCTCTGTTCTCCCTGTCTCTCTCTCCCGTCTCTCTGTTCTCCCTGTCTCTCTCTCCCGTCTCTCTGTTCTCCCTGTCTCTCTCTCCCGTCTCTCTGTTCTCCCTGTCTCTCTGTTCCGTCTCTCTGTTCTCCCTGTCTCTCTCTCCCGTCTCTCTGTTCCGTCTCTCTGTTCTCCCTGTCTCTCTCTCCCGTCTCTCTGTTCTCCCTGTCTCTCTCTCCCGTCTCTCTGTTCTCCCTGTCTCTCTCTCCCGTCTCTCTGTTCTCCCTGTCTCTCTCTCTCTCTCCCATCACTGTCTGTCTCTCATCATCCCATCACTCTACTCTCTCATCAATCTCTCTCCCTCTCTCTCCGATTTTTTATTCGATCGTCTCTTATTTTTATCCCCCTCAGCCGGCTCTCCCTCCCTCTACCTCCTACATTTCTCCTCTTACCCCCTTCCCCTCCCTTGATAATAGAAAGAAATAGATTTGTCCACCATGACAAATCCATTTGTTCGTTTGGGTCACCGTGACATTCTTCTTGAGTTTCTTATTTAAAAAAAAAAAGGTAGCATCGATCGACATAAAAAGGAAGTTCCGCCTGCTTCGTCTTCTTTCTTCTTCTTCCTTTATCTTCTTTTCGTTGTCTTCTTCCTTTTTCCTTCTTCCTTCTTTCTTCTTCCTTCTTCTTCTTCGTTCTACTTCCTTCGTTCTTTTTACTTCCGTCTTCTTTCTTCTTTTCTTTCTTCCTTCTTTCTTCTTTTCTTTCTTCCTTCTTTCTTCTTTTCTTTCTTCCTTCTTTCTTCTTTTCTTTCTTCCTTCTTTCTTCTTTTCTTTCTTCCTTCTTTCTTCTTTTCTTTCTTCCTTCTTTCTTCTTTTCTTTCTTCCTTCTTTCTTCTTTTCTTTCTTCCTTCTTTCTTCTTTTCTTTCTTCCTTCTTTCTTCTTTTCTTTCTTCCTTCTTTCTTCTTTTCTTTCTTCCTTCTTTCTTCTTTTCTTTCTTCCTTCTTTCTTCTTTTCTTTCTTCCTTCTTTCTTCTTTTCTTTCTTCCTTCTTTCTTCTTTTCTTTCTTCCTTCTTTCTTCTTTTCTTTCTTCTTTTCCTTGTTTCTTCTTCCTTCTCTCTTCTTCCTTTCTTCTTCCTTCTCTCTTCTTCCTTTCTTCTTCCTTCTCTCTTCTTCCTTTCTTCTTCCTTCTCTCTTCTTCCTTTCTTCTTCCTTCTCTCTTCATCCTTTCTTCTTCCTTCCTCTTCCTTTCTTCTTCCTTCCTCTTCCTTTCTTCTTCCTTCCTCTTCCTTGTTCTTCTTTTCCTTTGTCTTTTTCTACATCTTTCTTAGTCCCTTCTTTTTCTTCTCTATCTTTCTTCCTTCTCTTTCTCTCTTTGTCGCCTCCTATTCATTCTTTCTCTCCCTCTCTTTGTCGCCTCCTATTCATTCTTTCTCTCCCTCTCTTTGTCACCCCTTTCTCTCTCTTTGTCACCCCTTTCTCTCTTTTTGTCACCCCTTTCACACTCTCTCTTTGTCGCCCCGTTTCTCTCTCTCTTTGTCGCCCCGTTTCTCTCTCTCTTTGTCGCCCCGTCTTTCTTTCTCTCTTTGTCGCCCCGTCTTTCTTTCTCTCTTTGTCGCCCCGTCTTTCTTTCTCTCTTTGTCGCCCCGTCTTTTTTTCTTTTTCTCTTTGTCGCCCCGTCTTTTTTTCTTTTTCTCTTTGTCGCCCCGTCTTTTTTTCTTTCTCTCTTTGTCGCCCCCTTTTCTTTCTTTCTCTCTTTGTCGCCCCCTTTTCTTTCTTTCTCTCTTTGTCGCCCCCCTTTTCTTTCTTTCTCTCTTTGTTGCACCCCTTTTCTTTCTTTCTCTCTTTGTCGCCCCCCTTTTCTTCCATCTCTCTTTGTCGCCCCCCTTTTCTCCCTCTATCTGTCTTTGTCGCCCCCTTTTCTTCCTCTATCTCTCTTTGTCGCCCCCCTTTTCTTCCTCTGTCTCTCTTTGTCGCCCCCCTTTTCTTCCTCTGTCTCTCTTTGTCGCCCCCCTTTTCTTCCTCTATCTCTCTTTGTCGCCCCCCTTTCCTTCCTCTATCTCTCTTTGTCGCCCCCCTTTTCTTCCACTATCTCTCTTTGTCGCCCCCCTTTTCTTTCTTTCTCTCTTTGTCGCCCCCCTTTTATTCCTCTATCTCTTTTTGTCGCCCCCCTTTTCTTCCTCTATCTCTCTTTGTCGCCCCCCTTTTCTTCCTTTCTCTCTTTGTCGCCCCCCTTTTCTTTCTTTCTCTCTTTGTCGCCCCCCTTTTCTTTCTTTCTCTCTTTGTCGCCCCCCTTTTCTTTCTTTCTCTCTTTGTCGCCCCCCTTTTCTTTCTTTCTCTCTTTGTCCCCCCCCTTTTCTTTCTTTCTCTCTTTGTCGCCCCCCTTTTCTTTCTTTCTCTCTTTGTCGCCCCCTTTTCTTTCTTTCTTTCTCTCTTTGTCGCCCCCCTTTTCTTTCTTTCTCTCTTTGTCCCCCCCTTTTCTTTCTTTCTCTCTTTGTCGCCCCCCTTTTCTTCCTCTATCTCTCTTTGTCGCCCCCTTTTTTTCCTCTATCTCTCTTTGTCGCCCCCTTTTCTTCCTCTATCTCTCTTTGTCGCCCCCTTTTCTTCCTCTATCTCTCTTTGTCGCCCCCTTTTCTTCCTCTATCTCTCTTTGTCGCCCCCGTTTCCTTCCTCTATCTCTCTTTTCGCCCCCCTTTTCTTCCTCTATCTCTCTTTGTCGCCCCCTTTTCTTTCTTTCTCTCTTTGTCGCCCCCCCTTTTCTTCCATTATCTCTCTTTGTCGCCCCCCTTTTCTTTCTTTCTCTCTCTGTCGCCCCCCTTTTCTTCCTCTATCTCTCTTTGTCGCCCCCCTTTTCTTCCTCTATCTCTCTTTGTCGCCCCCTTTTCTTCCTCTATCTCTCTTTGTCGCCCCCCTTTTCTTCCTCTATCTCTCTTTGTCGCCCCCCTTTTCTTCCTCTATCTCTCTTTGTCGCCCCCCTTTTCTTCCTCTATCTCTCTTTGTCGCCCCCCTTTTCTTCCTCTATCTCTCTTTGTCGCCCCCCTTTTCTTCCTCTATCTCTCTTTGTCGCCCCCCTTTTCTTCCTCTATCTCTCTTTGTCGCCCCCCTTTTCTTCCTCTATCTCTCTTTGTCGCCCCCCTTTTCTTCCTCTATCTCTCTTTGTTCTTCTTGTTTTATTTCACTTTCATTCCTTTCTCTTCCGTCCTCTCCTTCTTTCCTCTCCTTCCCCGTCCTTAGGGGTGAGGGACGCAAGGTGACAGGGCATGCATGTGTGTGTGTGTGTGTGTGTGTGTGTGTGTGTGTGTGTGTGTTTACGCACGTGTCCTGTCCAGTTGGAGTCGGTGTTTCTACCGACGCCATCTTTTTTTTCCGAGTTTTTTTTCCCGCCGGTTTTTGTAAAAATAATATTGTATTAATACTCATCTCTCGAATTAGACACGTATGCGTATGTTTTCGTAAAGATAACATCGCTGTCGTTTTGTTATTATTACTGTGTTACAAAATCTGTGATCGCAAAAAATATGTGTGCAATGGTGTGTTTATCTACAATATCCGTGTACACATTAGTCTGCTTGAGTATACACCTGTGTGTGTATGTTCTAATAATATCACAAGCGTGGTGTTCATATTACAGTGTTTCAAAGTATGTTAGTTTACAAAAGTATCTGCGCGTAATACTGTATTCATTTACAATATGCGTATACACATCTGTGTGTCTTCATTAAAATGTTTGTTTGAGCGTACACGTGTGTGTTTGATCAATGTGGTGTTTATATTATTTCAGTGTTTCAAAATCTGTTTACAAAAATATTGGCGTGTAATACTGTATTCGCTTATAGTATGTGTGTACACTTGTGCGTTTTCATTGAAACGTTTCTTCACGCGTGCACGTGTGAGTTTTTGTAAAAAAAATAATGTCAGTGTCTATGTATTTTCGCGGTACGTATTGTGTTGGTACGTATTACGACTTGCAACGTGCACATGAAAGAATCTTGCCCAATCTTCCATGGAAAGATCACAACACGATATATCAAGGACGAAAGAGTTCGAGACATCATGGAATCCATTGGAAAAACCCCAATGGCAATGGGCTGCTCATATGGCAAGAAAGACAAGACAACCGATGGACATCACGACTCACAACATGGATCCCCAGAGATCACATGCAAAACCGAGGCTAGCAAAATACGAGATTGGGAGAGTCGAACTGAACAAATTCACAAAGATAGAGAGGTTTGGCGAATCCCTGAAAGGTCAATATCCAACGACGGGCGTTAAAAGACTGATGATGATGATGATGACAACTTTTTATCGAAAATGCATAATACTAGCGTACACGTACACGCCTTGAACACCTACCAGACATACATATACAGACTGTGTACAAACCACTTCATCACACCCATGCGTAGATTACACACTCGCATCCACACTTACACATACTGACCAGATATTCACACATACCCTATACACGTCCGTATGCCTATGTTTATGTTATGTGTGCGTGCATTTTAACATTTTTGGTGAAATGTTGTGCCATGCATAACTCCGTGTGTGTGTGTTTTCAAAACAGAATTGCCATATTGCTTTTTCAATTTCCGCCACCCACAACCGACCAGTTTGATCACTGTTACTGGGTTTTGGTTATTCATGTGTTCTGACATTTATATCTATCTATGGACTCGTACTTCGCCCAGCCCTAATCGTTCACAGCAGGGACTTGGAATTTTGCACAGTCCCACCCAATGGGTTGGGAAAATACCTTTTTTTGTTTTTTGTTCTTTGGAAATCAACCCGCTAAAGTATTTATTGGGTTGCAATTTACGACGAATGTTTATACTAAATTCGTCCCTTAGTTTGTGTCCAGTAGCAGAAAAACAACTTGCACATTGATCACCCCACCTTTCCAATCTTCTAATTGATCACTCCGTCGAGTGACGAACTATTTCGTCGAAGGATTTATGATTCCAATCATACTGGTAGCACTTTCATAGGGGTTACTTGATTTTAACACCTCCACCTTACTCAGCACTGTGTATCAAACTATTTTATTATCAACAACATCATCAACATCATTATCATCAACCTCAACATCATTATCATCAATCTTTTAACGTCCGTCGTTGGACATAGATTTTCCCCAGATTTTCCTATGCGTTGTTGTTTTTGTCACTGCGTTTTGGTCGCGGTACCCTCCGGCTTTTTCTCTTCTGTCTGAATTTACAAGGCGTTGTGTTGTTACTATATCTTGATTCACTCGGAGCTGTGTCTGTGTATGTTTGTAGATTTTTATATGTGTCGTCACATCTCAATAAGACGCTTTTTGGCCGGCGCCAGTTGCGTTGAACGATAGAAAAAGGAAGAAAGGAAAATATGTGACGTCATTAAGAGTGTGACTTCATAAAAAAAAAAACAAAATAAAAATGAACTGCTATGAAGTCATAAATTGCACGAATTCGGCATTGATGTATTTAAAAAGCCAATAATGTCCGAAAAAAGCCCCAAAATGTCCGGGGAAAGTCCCTAAATGTCCGAAAAAAGCCAAAGATGTCCGTAAATAGCCAAAAATGACCGAAAAAGAAAGCCAAAAATTTCCAGTTACGATTATTATGGAAATATTTCTCTCAGAATATTTCCGTATCGCAATATTTTACAAGTATGACTGAACAATTGACTCGAAGAAAGACTACTTGCTCTTTTTACCCCCATCTTCCTGCTTCTACTACCTTCAATCAATTGGTTCTTATTTCAGCCCTGCATTCCTAGAACCCTTCGGAGGCTGAAACGTATGCGCACAGGCATATGTATTCTTCTTTGTAGAATTGAAATATTAGAAAATTATGCAGCAATTATAAGGAAGATTGAAACGCAATTTATATATATATATATATTTATATATACATATATATAATCAGATGTAGATTCGCTACACAAAATAGTTCATGTTTCTGCTCTCTTTGTGCCTCATCAGGCGAATGATGGTGCTTTTGTGCTTTTTTTAATTTTTGTTTGAGGAATTTGGTGAGACTCTTGTTGGTCTTGCTGTGAGTGCGAGGGGTTATTCATTACGTAAAAGGATGTGAGCTAAGTCTAGGAGTTACCTCTGAAAGGATACTTGATTGTTTTTTCTGTACAATATATACATACATATAGGAATAGAGCATTCTGGTGGATGAGGAGTTTCTACGTAAAAAAGGAGATATCGCTTAAATTCAGCCTTAATAACCGTCCAGTTCCGTAGTCCAGAGGTAGGATATCGGCCTCCGGGTCTGATGTGAGCGTTTCAATTTTGCCTCGCGGTATTGGATGGGATAAAGCCTATAACCACACTGATGAAATGCAATACAATATATATATATATATATATATATATATAATGTGTGTGTGTGTGATTTGAGATCAGGTTTATTTGTAGTGGTTTCTTTGTGTATGTTAAATGAAGAAAAGAAGACCCCCATCTGAAATATATGAAACAGAATGTGTATACATATATGGAACAACCGTTGTCATTGAAGTTGCCATTAGTACTCCACTAAGCACCTTCCCTCGAAAACTTGAATTTTTTTTTTACCCCTTTTCGGCCAGTGTAGCTGTGAATGAAATTTATTCTGACCATTTTCCGCGCGACTTCGAATTCCGATGCTACGGTTGTTCAATCATTGACTTAGGTGGCGAGTATATTCCCCATCTCTCTTACTCTCATATATATATATATATATATATATATATATATATATATATATATATATATAGTATTCTTCAAGTAGGGTTCAATAAATATTAGTAAAAAGTGAGGAAAAGCCACACTTATGGTGGGGGGGGTTACTTGATATTTCATAAAAAGGTTTTGTGTTGGTATATTCCTCGTATGGGCTCACAGCATGCTTTCTCTAATATATATATATATATATATATATAAAACATTGTTGCTACTTTCACGCCATAGTGATCATCAGGCAACTGTTTTTTTCTTCCTATTCATTCTCATTCTTATATACAGCTAGGGTGCTGTGATGTTATTTGTTTTCCATCACGGCGTTTCTTAAGAACGCTGAAAGTTAAATTCACATTATTTTTCTTTACATGATAGTGACATCATGTGCTAGCAAATTGTCTGTCATTTTCAATAAACCTTGTTCTAATGTAAACCTGCTGCCATATATATATATATATATATATATATATATATATATATATATATATATATATATATACGCACACTCACACTCACACACACACACACATATATATATATATATATATACTCACAAACACACATATATATACACACACACACTCACATATATATATGATATATAGATATATACGCATATATATATATATATATATATATATATATATATATATATATATATATATATATATACAAGTATTATGACATTTAGGAAAATTTGTTTTGCATGTTTTGCCATTGCATCTTCATCAGAAATTATATTGAAAAACGAAAGTTGAAAAAAATACCGTTCAGCTAAATGTCATAACACTTTAATAACACCAACATACACACATATATATATATACATATATATATATATATATATATATATATATATATATATATATATATATATATATAAAATGAATCTCTGATTCCAATGTCTTAGGCTTGCAGCTGACTTTGGCGCCAGTCTCTTTAGACTCGAGCATTCAAAAGATTCCTATGCTTTCATTTTTAAGATTTTCGGTTGACTGGCACCCCAAGCCCCCTTGTCTATTTCCTTGGCTTACATCTCCACTTTCTCACAAGGGACGCCACCCATCCTCAAAAATTGACCCCTGTGTATGCGTCAGTTTCACATTTTTGATAGGGGCCTGCTATTTTAAGACTATACTTGGTACTGACGTTTCTCTCAGACTGTACCTCCCGGCTGCATGAATATTCTTTTATGTCTGCTCTTTTTTTCTCTTTTGGTTCCAAAGTGTCTGCATTAAAAAGGCCATGCGCTGATTTTCTTAGCTGATTTTCAGGTTCTGTAATATTAGAGTCAGACTGGGAGGACCAAGAAAGTCTGGTGATATCTTTGGGGTATTTCTGGGGTGCCTCGGTGGGTCATCCCCTGACGAATCTTCTGTTGGCAGCCTGCTGCCGTTTTTGTTGTGTACAAAACCATATGTATACCATTCTTATCGTACAAGTATATAGATGTATTTCCCTTCAAATCGAAGTTATCTCCTATCGTAAATTGACTGTAGAGCCTCCCCGTCGCTAAAAACTTTGAAAGGGGGATCTGTCGACTTGATATGTGTGCTGAACATGAATCAAGACGTGCTGAATTCGATTATAGTTTTATTCTTTGTTCGTGATGCATAGTTCTCGAGTAATCAGAGTAAATACATTACAACTTCAGATCTATCATCCTGATCATTCTTTTAGCGTCCGTCGTTGGACGGAGACCTTCCCCAAGATTCGCCAGACTTCTTTATCGTTGGCGTCACGGGGGCCAGTACTCTCTGAACCTATCTAGTTCGTCACACCATCTTATATTTTGTCAGTCCCAGTTTCGCCGGTGATCTCTGGGGATCCACGTCATGAGTCGTGTTATTTTCTTAGCTTCGCATTCGATCTCTTGAGATCCTCACGCTGTGAGTCGTGTTGTCCAACGGTTGTCTGCTATTCTTCCAACATGACCAGCCCAATACCATTTGCTTTTTTTAAAGGATACTATGAGATCTCGGACTCCTGTTTTTCCTCTAATACATTGTGCTGTCTTGTGATCTCTCCGTGTGAGGTTGAGCATGATCCTCTCTTTAGCCCGTTGCATGGTTCTCAGTTTAAGGGTCGATATTTTGGTTTGGTTCCACATTTCAGCTCCATATGTGACTGTCTGGAGATTGCATTGGCAGTATACCCTTCCACTTCTTATTGAGGTTCGAGCTTGCCAATCTAGAATGATTCTTTGCTTGATTTCTCCTTCATTTGGGGATTTCATGGAAATTTGTTGCCTAAGGTATATGATATACTTTCTATAGTTCCGCCTCTTCGGTTTTAGTGGTTGTGTCTTTGTTCCCAACATATTCGTAGTACGTGACATTTGTTTCACTTACGTTTAATAATTAACTTTACACTATCGGATGATCGTTGGAGAAAGGTGATTGTTTCAAATGGATTATATTTTGATCAAATATTTGCCGTTGTTCATATCGCCGTTCATCTCTCCAATAATAAAACATTCCATGTGTCACAACCTGATACTAAGCTTACAGGTCCATACTGGGGGGGGGGGGATATGTGGATGGGGCAAGGGGTAACCAAACCAAATGTAGCTGGTTATATATAGGCCCTGTGATCTGGTTACCAGGCAAAATCTCGGAAATTCTGTATTTTTTGTGTAATTCTAACATCTTGTATACACTTCTGATAGGAGTTAGGATAAGAGATTAAAGATTAGGGGAGGTAACAGTCAAGCAAAGCATTTGAAAAAAAAGCTGGTTGAATGAACAAATGAGTGAAATAAATGGGGAAAAATACGAAAAATTCCTGTTTGACTTATCTGGTTTTTATTACTTCTTGCTGCCGGCTTGGGGATTTCCTTTAATAGTCGAAAAAAAATTGATTTTTCCTCTTACCTTGCTATGGAGTTCTACGTTCGACCCCGGCTAGGAGTAGCGAGAATTTGTTACTTGGACGGGTCTGTCTTTGAATCTAATCGTTTATTTTTTCACGGCCGGTCTAGTTCTGGAGGGGGGAGTAGGGGATGAAAATTGGCTTTCCTTTTTTTTTTTCTAGATCTATAGTAAGTATCACGCTTACAGAACGCATCAATGGAGCAAGAAGGCTGAAAATGTCAACACTTGCTCATTATTACGTCTAGAGGAAATTGTATAATCCCTCCCGAGATAGGTATTTAGTCGACTTTCAATTTGCAATGTAAGTTTATGCTAAATTTGTCCCTCAATCTGTGTCCGGCAGCATTCATGCTTGTTTTTTTTTCTACGAATCTTAGACTTGCCCAACAAAATGCGAGAAAAGTAATCTATTCATCAATTATCCGTTTTTCCTATTTTTCAATTGATCACCCCAACACGGCCTGCTGCCAAAAGACGTTAGTCACTCGATAGCTTCAATTGAGTGTCTTTTTTCTCTCCTTTGATCTGCAAAATGTTTTCGGGAAGGGAGCTGGGCCACCCTGGCCCCCGGCTTGTTACGGGCTTGGCATAGTCTGGTACATAACTTCATGGTCGTTATTATCTGTTTGACTTGTTGGCTAACTATTGTCCCATGGCGAGGCTCTTAATGTGTGTTTGAGCACACGCACACAGGCACGCACGTACACAAAAAAGGTCATAAAAATTATTTTGTGCATTTCCTAAGGTCTTGGGTAGATTTTTTGCATTTTGACAGTAATGCATTTGTCAAAACATGCCTTACAGTAGTCAAACACTTTATCGTTTTTCCTTGTGTTGTTCAATTTCTTCATACTTTTTTTTACCCTCCTTCATTCTTTTCTTTTTTACCCTCCTTCAATCTTTTCTTTTTTACCCTTCTTCAATCTTTTCTTATTTAGCCTCTTTCAATCTTTTCTTTTTTACCCTCCTTCAATCTTTTCTTTTTTACCTTCCTTCATTCTTCTCTTGTTCTCCTTCATTCTTCTCTTGTTCTCCTTCATTCTTCTCTTGTTCTCCTTCATTCTTCTCTTGTTCTCCTTCATTCTTCTCTTGTTCTCCTTCATTCTTCTCTTGTTCTCCTTCATTCTTCTCTTGTTCTCCTTCATTCTTTTTCTCTTGTTCTCCTTCATTCTTTTTTCTATTTCTCCTTCATTCTTTTTTTCTATTTCTCCTTCATTCTTTTTTCTATTTCTCCTTCATTCTTTTTTTCTATTTCTCCTTCATTCTTTTTTTCTATTTCTCCTTCATTCTTTTTTCTATTTCTCCTTCATTCTTTTTTCTATTTCTCCTTCATTCTTTTTTCTATTTCTCCTTCATTCTTTTTTCTATTTCTCCTTCATTCTTTTTTTCTATTTCTCCTTCATTCTTTTTTTCTATTTCTCCTTCATTCTTTTTCTCTTTCTCCTTCATTCTTTTTTCTATTTCTCCTTCATTCTTTTTTCTATTTCTCCTTCATTCTTTTTTCTATTTCTCCTTCATTCTTTTTTCTATTTCTCCTTCATTCTTCTTTCTATTTCTCCTTCATTCTTTTTTCTATTTCTCCTTCATTCTTTTTTTCTATTTCTCCTTCATTCTTTTTTTCTATTTCTCCTTCATTCTTTTTTCTATTTCTCCTTCATTCTTTTTTTCTATTTCTCCTTCATTCTTTTTTCTATTTCTCCTTCATTCTTTTTTCTATTTCTCCTTCATTCTTTTTTTCTATTTCTCCTTCATTCTTTTTTTCTATTTCTCCTTCATTCTTTTTTTCTATTTCTCCTTCATTCTTTTTTCTATTTCTCCTTCATTCTTTTTTCTATTTCTCCTTCATTCTTTTTTCTATTTCTCCTTCATTCTTTTTTCTATTTCTCCTTCATTCTTTTTTCTATTTCTCCTTCATTCTTTTTTCTATTTCTCCTTCATTCTTTTTTCTATTTCTCCTTCATTCTTTTTTCTATTTCCCCTTCATTCTTTTTTCTATTTCTCCTTCATTCTTTTTTCTATTTCTCCTTCATTCTTTTTTCTATTTCTCCTTCATTCTTTTTTCTATTTCTCCTTCATTCTTTTTTCTATTTCTCCTTCATTCTTTTTTCTATTTCTCCTTCGTTCTTTTTCTCTTTCTCCTTCATTCTTTTTCTCTTTCTCCTTCATTCTTTTTCTCTTTCTCCTTCATTCTTCTTCTCTTTCTCCTTCATTCTTTTTCTCTTTCTCCTTCATTCTTTTTCTCTTTCTCCTTCATTCTTTTTCTTATTTCTCCTTCATTCTTTTTCTTATTTCTCCTTCATTCTTTTTCTTATTTCTCTTTCATTCTTTTTCTTATTTCTCCTTCATTCTTTTTCTTATTTCTCCTTCATTCTTTCCTTTTAGTTCTCTCTCAAGTACCCGCTCTTTCAATTCCCTTCTGAGACATAAATATCTACATAGATACTTACTTGTACACACTCGGGTCTTTGCCCCGCCTTCCTCTCGAGTAAAACAATAAAAACTGACTTCGCTTTGGTCTCAACTTGAAAGATGTTAACGTTGGATAATAAATAAATAAAAAAAGGAAGAGAGGTCGTCCTACATTTTTCAAGCCTTGCCTATTCTCCGTATCTTTTACGAACTTGATGTGAAAAACAAGGGACTCTTTTAAATACTGTATATAATAAGCACTTGTATATAGTGCGCATCGCCTAATTATGGGCCTGGGAAGACTGGAAATGAACAACTTCCGTGTATAGCACGCTCAGGAATTTAGTTTTCTGGTTTTGTAGCGGCTTGAAAGTACTGGCTCCGCGACGCCCATGATAGAGTAGTGTGGCAAATCCTGGGGAAGGTCTATGTCCAACGACGGACGTTAAAAGACTGATGATGATGAATCCAACTGTTATTCAACCTTTTCCTGGTTCGTAGCGACTAAAAAATGAGATTTTG
Organism: Thysanoteuthis rhombus; assembly: GCA_963457665.1. Lineage (NCBI taxonomy): Eukaryota > Metazoa > Mollusca > Cephalopoda > Oegopsida > Thysanoteuthidae > Thysanoteuthis > Thysanoteuthis major. The sequence goes on along the minus strand of OY735240.1, from coordinate 21,462,571 downwards.
TGATATATAATTTGAAGTACTTTGTAGAACACGGAATTTACACAGTATTTAGAGATTGTTAAAATATGTACGCACGTATTTAAATAAGCTGTCGTAATTTTGAAAAAAAGAGTAAAATGGCTAAAAGTGGCTGGATTTTTTTTTTTCATTTTTGATTTCCAGCTAACTTTATTGCTACAAAAGTTATGGCTCCCGAAATCATACGAATGTTTATACCATCTATAAATTGGTACTTGTTATTTTTCTGTTATTTCGCCTGGAAAATCATATGATGTCTCCTGGAATGTTATTGATTTTTTTTTCTAATATATTTATGAAAATAAAATTCAAACATTTAAAGATTTCTGGAGCCATCTTACGTTCACAGGCGTACGTGGCATTTTCGGTTATATAAATTTAGCTGTAAATACAGAAAGTAGAAAAAAATCTTGCCAATTTTCCCTACCAAGGGAGACAACCACTTCATATTTACGGCGGCCATAATTTACATTTGTGCGTGCAAATTATATCTAGAAATTATAACTTTTTTCTTACACATCCTCAGTTAGTGTGGACAATGATATAACTTATTTACGGTTATGCTGTCCAAATATAGCTACTTACTTGGCTGGGGACAAAAAAAGGGTAACGTTTAGTTTTTGGTTAAAACATTTTTGGGGAAAAAGTTCGTTTGTACACATTGTGTAAATATACATAGTGATTATTTGAGGCAATTCAAAAAATTCGATACATCTTGGTCAAATGTAAATTCTTTTGAGTGTTTATGTAATTGTGTGTGTCTGTCTGTGTCTCTCTTGATATATTTATCTATGTGTACTTATATAGTTTGGAAAACTTAACAGCATTGAGCACTGAACATTGAGAAACTTTTCCAAATTTTTATGTCACTTTAGTCACTTATTTCCCAATACATGTATATGCATTTACAAATATATATATATATATATATATATATATATATATATATATATAGCGAGTGCCAAAAGTATCCAATATATTCCACAATATTAATTTTGATATTCTCATACATTTTCAAAATTGACCTAGTCCAATTATTTTCAGTGTTTTTTTATCTTTATGCCTTTCAATTTTTGGTCTAAATTCAATTGATTTTGAAGCTTCCTGAATAATATGAGAATGAACTCTTTGAAATGTGTCGGGTACAATTTGCACTCACCATGTGAGTGAGTGTGTACACACACACACACACACATATATATATATATATATATATATATATATATATATATATATATATATATATATATAAATATGAATGAAAAAAGGGTCCATAAGTTCCCTATTATTCACCTACATAAATGAGTCACATCAGTTGTTATACTTACTGATCCCTCATCGTCAAATAAGTTTTTTGGGTAAGCTCTATGTTTCCAAAGAATTAGACGTGTAGTATAGAATAACATCCACATACCATACATCATGATAATACCCTATATGAAATAACAAACTATATGTATGACATGAGTTGTATATCAAAATTATTGCTAAGAGGAAGGAGATGTTTTTGTTTTTAAATCCCTGAAACAGTTATGGTAAACAACTAACTATCCTGACAAGATAGTTTCCCTCATGATACCATACGTCAGAAAAGCTGTAAAATTTTTTTTATATATATATGAAGTCGGAAAACATTCATATATTCATATATATATATATATATATATATATATATATATATGTATAAGTCAGAAAAAATTCATATATATATTCGGTAAAAAAATCCACACACACACACACATATATATATATATATATGTGCGTGTCAGAAAAAGGCTATAAAACAGAAAAATGTTGGTCTTATTAATTTTTCATTTAAATGAACAATTCATGCTTATTTTGCAAATATCATGACTATGAATGAAATAATTGTTAGATTTGGAACTTTTTTCAACTTACAGGACATCCTATGTGGGTATATATATATGGGTGCAAGTGCACACCTATATTTCTTCAATTCTCAACCTCTGATGATTCTCCCTCCCAAGATTTTTCAAGTATTTGTATAGTATAATCCAGTGTTTCTCAAACTGTTTCAGTGTCACTGACCTTCCAATCTTTATTACCTCTTATTCTCCTCAGGGGGTCATTTTGTGTCAAGTGGACCAATGGCCCCCACTTGACCATCTCAGATTTTACTCTAACTTTGGTCACAGGTTCTTTTGGGTCTGAAACAAAGACCTGTCAAATGTTAGCTGAACTCATTCAGTCACTATGGATCCAAGAACAAGGACTGCCTTGTTTGGGGTGCCGGTGACCAAATTATTTCTTCCAATTGCAACTAGCCACCATTCCACAACAGGAGCCCACTGCACTGAAAATTCGTTCCCGGGGTGTCTTTTTTAATCAGATTGAAAAAATGTGATCAGCTTAGCTCTAGAAACTATCATTTTCCAGGAAAAGATGTCTAAATGGACTCCAAATTTCACTGGTATTTCCGGGAAGCCGAATCCCAACTCGGAATCTGGCCACTCTCTGTCTGGTAAGAACAAAAATAATGTCTATGACATTACAAAATGTCGCAACCCGGATCTTCCCAGCGTTCCCAAATCCTGAAATATAAGATCTCAAAAATGGCCCGACTAAAAAATAAAAACAAAAGACAAATATATAGCATTTTCAAAGACAAAACTGCACATATGGGACAAGCTGCGACACTCCTCCAATGCTGGTCCACTTGACATGGAATGACCTCTGTGTATGATTTTGATTTGTGAGCAAGAAGCATTAATTAACTCATTTCTTGAAGTGTTCATTTTGTTCTTGTTTTTTTTTTTTTAAACACCCTAAAAATTTGTTGAGTAAATCAGGAGTGCTCAATAATCAACACATACCAAAAAAAAAAATTACTAGAATTCCTCTAGTTTACTTGAAGGTAGCAAATAAGTCTCGGAACTTGCAATTCAGTTTTTTTACAAATCATGTTCTCTTATTGTACATTTTTATCACAAAAATGACAATGTTCTTGGTAGAATGAAAAAAATATAAACATTTAAGTAAATTGAGTCGTTCATTCTTTATTTCATTCATCCTTCATTTCCCCTAAAAAAGACAAAGATTCCTTCACCCTTGGGTAACTCATTCACCTGTTTGAGAAACACTTGTATAATATTTTGCGAAGCATTCTAATAATCAAATAATTAACTATGTATCTACATAATACATGTTATAGCTCTGTTCTTACAGAAAAGCTTACATCAATTCCTGACCTCTGACTATCCTTTTCTTCTTGATTTCAATGCATTTCCATTCTAAAATCAGTAGCTATGATTAAAAGAAACATTTCATCCAGATTTATTCTTTATTGTTCTTAGATTCTAGACGTCAATTTTACAGGTACGAGTCACATGGTTTTTTAAAAAATCTGACCAACATTTGATCAAAACGTCTCATTCAAATCTACTGTTTCTTTTTGTTTTTCCAAGAACACAACAACTCCCATGTCCGAGACTTCTTTTGATCTTACCAAAATCAGATCTGATTATTGTATTCACATTAACTGTTTTCCTGTGTTTATCTCGGTGTTTGGTATAAGTGGAAGTCCTGTTGTCTGACCTTCGTCTAATCCGACTGAAGTTAGATCAAAACCTTTTTATTCGCATTTACGCTTTGTTTGCGTTTGTTCCACCCGTGAGTTCTGTAATCCCAACCTTTTAATCACTGCTACCCACAACAGACCGGTTTAATCACTGTTGCTCTATTCAGGTTATTCAAACTTTGATTTTATTTTGCACACACACTAACACATACACACACTAACACATACACACACTAACACATACACACACTAACACATACACACACTAACGCATACACACACTAACGCATACACACACTAACGCATACACACACTAACGCATACACACACTAACGCATACACACACTAACGCATACACACACTAACGCATACACACACTAACGCATACACATACACTAACGCACACACACACTAACGCATACACACACTAACGCATACACACACTAACGCATACACACACTAACGCATACACACACTAACGCATACACACACTAACACATACACACACTAACACATACACACACTAACACATACACACACTAACACATACACACACTAACACATACACACACTAACACATACACACACACTAAAACACACACACACACTAAAACACACACACACACTAAAACACACACACACACTAAAACACACACACACACTAAAACACACACACACACTAACACACACACACACACTAACACACACACACACACTAACACACACACACACACTAACACACACACACACACTAACACACACACACACACTAACACACACACACACACTAACTAACACACACACACACTAACTAACACACACACACACTAACTAACACACACACACACTAACTAACACACACACACACTCTCCTCAATGAGTAGGGAAAATGTTTTTAGTTTTTTGAAAATTTCTCCCCTAAAGAGGTGTGTGTGGGGGGAGTCAATTTGCAATGTAAATTCATGCCAAATTGGTCCTTTGTCTATATCCATGTTTGAAAAAATACTCCTTCAAACCATACTGGAAGTATTTTCATCACGATAACTTAATTTCACCATTTCCACTGCTTGATTTAGAAGATGAAAAGCTATATGTACGGGTGGCTGTCTTAGGGAAATGATCAAGTATTGGGATAGATCAAAGTTCAAAGGGATGTTTCTAATGGATAATTGATACAAGTTTTTGTCACGGCATAGTCTGAGATCTGTAATCTGACTGAACAGATTTTAGTGACCATGATGTGGGCTGAGTTATATGTTCTCTGAGTGTTTTGTTTTGAAGTTGGAGAGATGTAAATATTTCCCCGTGTCTTTCCATACGATATATCTACAAAAGTTCTCAATGAATTTCAATGAAATAGGGTTAGGAAGGAGTGATTGAATTTCAGGGTGGATCCAGTATTTTGTTGTTTTTTTTTGTTTTTTTTTTTAATCATACATTTATGCATTCATATCTGTCTATTCAAACAGCATTTCCAAAAGTTCTCAATGAATTTCGATGAAATTTTGAAGTTGATTAATTTTGGGAGTAGATACAGGATTTTTTTTTTCCCCCCTTCTGATAATATTAATGAATGGTATTAGCCAGAGTATGCACTCTCTGAGTGCTCTGGAGTTGTTTGTTGTAGTTCTGTGAAATTTTCATTTTGAGCTTGTTCTCTTGTCATGACAAATGTATTTTGTAAAAAATCTTTCTATGTTTTTTTTTTCCAAGCAATCAACAAGCTTCTAAGATCTTTTTCTTTTTCGATTCTCTTTTCAGAAAAAACAGTTGCACAACTGCAACTGGACAAGTTGGACACTGTCCAGCGACATTTAGCATCGACAAGTGCCCTGGTAAGTAAAACGAAAACAAGAACTGATTCTATTCGAAACCTTTTATGTTGTTTATACAATTTTTGCCGTTTGTTCTCTGATGACATCACAGTGTTTGGAAACAATTTTTATGAAAAAGGAGTCAGAAATATAAATATTATAAATCTCCCTCTCTTGCTTACCCTCTCTCTCCATGGATGCTTTCAACCTTTTTTCAATTTTGGTTGGAAAGAAAATGAATTTGGCCTTCATAGACCTTGCGACATTCATCGCTGGTAAAATCCTTGTCCCTAATATACAAAAGATACTGCCTCCATCTTATATATATATACGTGTGTGTACTTATATATATATATATATATATATATATATATGTACGTGTGTGTGCTTATCTCTGCGAGAAACTCACAGATATACAGTGAACCCTTATTGTAATGGCACTATTTAATGACACGTACATTCTTATGGCATGTTTGTTTTCACACTCTCATAAGACTGTCATCGTAGATTAGTTGGCAGCACATGAAGATTTCAGCAAATTATTTCAAAGATTTGAATTTGTAAACCCTGGAAAATAATGCTGCCTTGAGTTACTGATTTTGCAATTAGTATTTTTCTGTCTGTCTTTGGTTTCTTATTATTAATAAGCTTAATATAAAATCCATCTGTTATAACGGTAAATTGATTATAACCGCATTCTCTTGCCTGTAGGATAGTGGTTCCCAACCTTTCCAAGGTCATTTCAAACTCCTTTCAATAAGATTACCTCTTTCCCCCTTCTGTTGGGTTTCAGACAGTTTAATCAACACATAACCGCTGTTAATTATATTAAAATAGAATTACCTTAAAATCAATTCTGGGAAAGCAAATATAATTGTTATGAAAATCGAACATTTTATGGAAGCATATGAAACGTATTGGACAAAAGTACAAAAAGTGAAGACCTTGACTAATCTTATAATAGTTTCAATAAACAACATTTGTAAAGAAAACTCAGACCTTCGGTTGCACAGTACTCCATATTGAATCAGTCATCCCTACTAACTTTAAGCCCAAAACATTTAACACTACTTCTATTTTTACCTCATGACTTTATTCCCCCCTTGAACCACCTGAATTCCCCTCACCCCATTTGGGAAGCAATACCCGAGGGTGCTGCAATAACGGGAGTCTGCTGGATTTGAATTTTTATTAGATAGTTATTTTTTTTTTTTTTTTTTTTTTTTTTTTTTTTAGAAAGGAAATTTCTGAAATGGGAGTCCATTGTCTCAGATGGTAGATAGATGTCTTCATCAGCAAAATAGTTGCCTTTGAGTAGAAGAGTCCATTGTTGTGGACTGAGAAGCCAAAATAATCACACTGTTCTCTCTATAAGTAGAGACGTAATCTGTGGGTTATTTTTGGCATCCGGTCAAAAGGAATTATGAAAAAAAATGCTTTGTGGTAAATTCAGGCTTTGATGTCGGCTTAATTATTGCGTTCAGAGTAGCACAGATAAACGGAAAGATTGATTTCTACATCAGACAGGTCTCGTTGGTCTCTCAATAGCAACCGTCTTGTGACCAATGTCTTTTGGCAGCATGCTGTGTTTGGGGTGATCAATTGAAAAAATGTCTGAATTAAAAAAAAAATGACCGTGAACGTTGCTGTCCGCAAACTAAGGGACCAATTCAGCATACACTCGCGTTGTAAATTGATTCCTCTCTAAAAGTAACATTTTTGGTGGGATTCAACTTTTTTTTCTAGACATTATAAGGAATTTATGTTATAATTTTTAGCCCTATAGCTCTACTGGTGCAGCCTGTATAGATAGATAGCCAGTCAGTCAGAATCACTTAGAAAGTGAAGATACCTGTTTATGGCTTCGGTTGTCAGTTTCTAATTCAGAGATTCGGAAGAATGTTGTAATAAGGAAATGGTCAAGATGATTACATGTTTTGATTACTGTAGTAAGTAGCTAGCAGAATTCCAGGCTCTGGCTGAAAAGTAGCTAAAAATGGCCAAGAATGGTTAATAAAGATATACTTGGCATAATAAAACATTACTGGATTCCATGTGAAAAGTTATCTATGTCAGAAATGAATTGGTTTTTCACTAAGTTTTTAGTGGCCTGGTGTTTAATGCAGCGTTTAAGTTGGAGCATTTTGTGGGGGGGTACCTTAATTCAATACTGCTGGTTACAATGCACTGTTTGGAAGGTGAACAGTACCATGCAAAATGTATTAAATTAAGATGTTGGTAGAAACCAGTTGATTATTATTGCAGCAAATATGAACGTAGTTCTAAGACTAATACTAATAAGTTGCTGGTCCCCTGAAATATATAGGATGACTTGAGATTTTAAAAGGGGGCTAAAAAGGGCTGCAAGCATGTTCAGAAATAAAGTACGATTCATATTTAACAGCCAAGATCATTGACATGAAGTATTTATTCGTATTATGCAAAGATATATAGATATTTTGTATTATGTAGTAAATGGCTGAAAATGTACTCGATGACTCCTCATTGACTGCTGCACCCCTGGAAAGAGTGACCAATACCTAAGAAATGATAAGTAGTGTTCATACAATGTTTTTGACCTGGTGATTGTTTTTATTCTCTCGGGTTGAATGAAAGTGTAAAATTCCGGTCTCTGTCTCTACTCTTCGTTTGAATTATTTGAGTTATTGCATCTTAAGGGCACCTTCATTCAATACCTCTAGCTACGATGCACTGTTCGGTAGGAGAAGAAGAAGAACAAAGTCGCGGACTTCCTCAAATGTATATTAGATTGTTTTTTTCATCAGTAGACCTTTTAGGGTTGACTGCCTCAAGCAAGTCTGAGTTCGTTCGAAGACCTAATTTTGGATTGGAGGTTGAATTTTAAAGAAAAAAAAGATCAGTTTCAGTGTAGCCATCTTGAACGAATCCAACGAACCATTCTGCACCGTCTTATTCAATTTTTGTGATCTTTTTCTGGCTTTATCGCCTGACCCTAGGTAATAATATTCCTTATTTCCTTCTAAAGCTTCACTGTCTGTTCTTATATTGCGTTTCATATCTGCGAATATTTTCCATAACTTAGTGATCAGTCACTCGAAATATTGTCCATGCCATTGATCACATCCCTTTTGTTGTTGAAACATTTTGGCCCATCCATTCTATGGCCTTCTTCAAGTAAAAACATTATTTTTTTTCGAAGTGAGGCAAACTAGAAAATGGTGTTTAACTGAGAAGTATGAAGGATGGCTGTAGAATGGGTTGGCTGAAATGTGAAACCAATAAAATGAATGAAAAGACATTTGTTTGAAGAATTTCATCTCAAAACTGGTCTGCTTAATCACTTTATAGAAACTGTATTGTGGCCAACATCTTTTAACTGCATGGTGTGTTGGGATGATCAGTAAATAATGAGAAAAAGGAGGCGATCAATGATTGAGAAACTCTTCTCACTTTTTGTTGGGCAATGATCACTAAAACTGATGGATCAATTTAGCATAAACTTACATTGCCAAGTGACACCCCCTCCCCATAAGAACCTTTTAAGAGGGGTATGTAAAAAAAAAAAAAGAAAGAAAAATTTCTTCTTTACATAATAAGCTATAAATGCTTACATTTTCAGTGCTCTAAGTCTACTTGTGTAGTCTATAGACGTGATAAGTGCATAGCCAGCTAGACCAACTTGAAAACTGAAGAAACCTATGTTGACAGTTCTGATGACTATTATGATTGACTGTCTTAATTACAGAAGATCTATGTGTGCCCGAAGAAGGCTGTACAGTGGATTGGTTGAAACGTTGTAGAAAATTGAGATCAACTGTTTGAATATCTCTTGGAATGAGAATATCATTTTACCTCAGGTGATATAATGATGAATGAATATATATATATATATATATATATATATATATATATATATATATGGTGTGTAAAGGTGTGGCAGAGCATCCCATCTCTGAAGAGACAACACCCAATAGGGTATGATGGGCGGTGACAAAGTCCCTGTTTCTGTTGCATGAATCAGCTTAGCAATTCTTGCAATTCTCAAGTGTGATCGAGACCAGAACTTCAGTCTTACCAGTTTTTATGACAGCCCCCTTGGCAGGATGCAAGCCAACCAAAGGGATACCTCCACTGTAATCACACAGCTTAGAGTGTACTCAATTAGCTATTGGGAGCACAGGGAAAGTCGTCCTAATGAGTTTTCCACATCCTTCAAACCCAGCGTTATATATTCAGTGCATTGCTACCTGGGTTTACCTGAGTCCCAGTCGAACTAGTATTCCGGGATCCATCAATTCCCTTCCTGATACCGTTGGCCCCAGGCTTCAGTACTGAATCTTGTCATTGCCCATATATTTATGTAAACAAAGATGGAAGGATAAGTTCGACATGGAATTTCAGTGTTAGTAACTTGAACACTGCTGATCTCTCAAAGATCAGGCGAATTCCTCTCATCTTCTACCCGAGCAATAAGCATCAAAGCGAATATTTTGCCTTTTTTTCCCCCTCAAGAAATAACCATATTTACTTTTTTTTTTGTTTCTGTTTTGTAAAACAAATCATTGCCAAGTGAGAGACAACCCCGTTCCCACCAAACCGGGAATCAAAACTCTTAGATATGTATATAACTGTCCCAGAAAAGCATACATCAAATGAAGAATTTCGGGCAGCAAGTTGACACGGCTTGCGCTGCTAACAGCACCCCCTTGTGGCTGATTTACAAAATAATGGCGGTAGATTCAAAACTTGCCAGATTATGGGAGTTGTTTGCCACAGAATGCTAGGTCGAAGAGGTTCAATCTTTATTACTAGGGTCCAGGGTGCTTGCCAGGAATTGGATTTTTTATTCATAGGATTGGGGAGTTTTATGAGGCCCAAATTTTTGAATGTGTATTTATTTTGTATTTGAAAACAAGAAGCCCAAAATGTCCCAAAACATGCTTAGCTCAAATGGGGTTCAGTTTCAGTTGGGAATTAACAGCTGAACAATTAGTGAAGAAGATGGTTAAAACCCTGATTACATGGAATTTGAAGGTCATAATCAAACTTTTGTATCGAATATCATTGACCTTCTAACTTATTAGCAATTGGCTCTCGACAAACAGACGGATTTGTCACAGCTTAAATATGAGTGAACTTGATCTATTGTTGAAATGTTTCAATTTAGAAGTTGGAAAGAAAAGAACAAATGTTAAGGCGATAAGAAATGATCCTAAATTATTTATCTACTAAGAAACTCAGGAAGTTTAATGTGTCTTTTCTATCATGGATGTGTGTGTGTGGTTAATAATTACTGCTACCCTCAACAGACAAGTTTGAACACTGTTGCTGGGTTTAGGTTATTCATTTGTGACCCTTATGTGTATGTATGTATCTATCTGGACCTTACTCAGCCTTGACTATTCATAGTAGAAACTTGAAATTTTGCACACACACTCTATCAAATCTATCAACATAGGGTTCTTCGATTTTTAAGCTAGTCTGGCTGACTGGCTGTGTATGTGTCATGTGTACAGACTTCACTAATGGGGTGATAATTAATTATGTCAACTGGAAATGGCTTTTTGCCCCACTTCAGAAGCTGGGGGTGGTGGTGAAATTTGCAATCTAAGTTCCTGCTAAATTGGTTCCAGTCAGTATTGATGCTTGAAGATTCAGACTTTTACAGTCATCATTGCCCAACAAGAGGCAAGAGAGTTAATTCATTCAGTGATCACCCCTTATTTTGGATTTTTTAATTCATCATCCCGAACACGGCGTTGGTCATGCGACAGTTTCTTTTGAGCGACCAATCTTTCTGTTTTTTTTTCTTTCTCATTTGTTCCGTATTCCATCTCCTGAACTTGATAACATGCGTTCTTTTCAAGTCTACGTCTGTTTCTATTTTACAGGTCCGCTTTCTGTTAAAAAAAACTGTTGAAAAAATGTTTAAAATAAAATGAGTAACTAAATAAAAATTAAACGTAGAAAAAAACCCCAAAAGTTTTACACCGAAAAGAAAGTTGATATGAAAGTCGAAAGGGGTGGGATGTTGGCCGGGTGGTATCCAGCACCCAATAGAGTTTAGAAAAGAAACAAAAAACAGAATAAATCAAAAGATCTGTGTTGAACTTGTCAGAACAAACCCGTGGGGGTAGAGGACTAGAATCTTCTGGGCCTTTTTTTCTGTATCCTGGCATCGATCGACAAGAGTACGACTTCTCTGTTTTTAAGCTTTTTCTTTTCTTTCTTTGTCTCTTTTTTCCCTTTCTTTGTCGCTTTTCTTTCTTTTCATTTTTTCTCTGCTGTCCTTTTCTTTTTCTTTTCTTTCTTTCTTCTCTTTTTCTTTGCATTTTTCTCATCTTTGCTTATGCTTTTTCCTTTTTTCTTTCCTTTTTTTCTACTCCTTTTCTTTCCCTTTCTTTCCCCTTTTCTACTCTTTTTCTTTTTTCTACTCTTTTTCTTTCCCCTTTTCTATTTTTCTTTTTTCTACTATTTTTCTTTCCCCTTTTCTATTTTTCTTTTTTCTACTATTTTCCTTTCCTTATTTCTTTCCTCTCCTTCATTCTTTCCTTTCTTTCTTCCCTTATTTCTTTCCTTTTCTTCTTTCTTTCCTTTCTTTCCTTCATTCTTTCCTTTTCTTCTTTCTTTCCTTTCCCCCTTTCTTTCTGTCATTTCCTTTCCCCCTTTCTTTCTGTCATTTCCTTTCCCCCTTTCTTTCTGTCATTTCCTTTCCCCCTTTCTTTCTGTCATTTCCTTTCCCCCTTTCTTTCTGTCATTTCCTTTCCCCCTTTCTTTCTGTCATTTCCTTTCCCCCTTTCTTTCTGTCATTTCCTTTCCCCCTTTCTTTCTGTCATTTCCTTTCCCCCTTTCTTTCTGTCATTTCCTTTCCCCCTTTCTTTCTGTCATTTCCTTTCCCCCTTTCTTTCTGTCATTTCCTTTCCCCCTTTCTTTCTGTCATTTCCTTTCCCTCTTTCTTTCTGTCATTTCCTTTCCCTCTTTCTTTCTGTCATTTCCTTTCCCTCTTTCTTTCTGTCATTTCCTTTCCCTCTTTCTTTCTGTCATTTCCTTTCCCTCTTTCTTTCTGTCATTTCCTTTCCCTCTTTCTTTCTGTCATTTCCTTTCCCTCTTTCTTTCTGTCATTTCCTTTCCCTCTTTCTTTCTGTCATTTCCTTTCCCTCTTTCTTTCTGTCATTTCCTTTCCCTCTTTCTTTCTGTCCTTTCTGTCTTTCACTATTTCTTTCCTTTCTAAATTTCGTTTTTGTCTTTTCTCTTTCCTCCTTCGCCTCTTTTTCTTCCTCCTCTTTCTTCTATCTTATCCTTTCTTTCTTTTCCTCCCCTTCCTGTCCTTTTCCTCCCTTTTATCTCTCATCCCTTCCCTTCAACTTTTGTATCCTCATTTTCTTCCTCCCTTTCTCTTCTTGTCCCTCTCCTCTTCATCCTCCCCCCTCCACTCACTATCCTTATCTTTCTAGTTTATTTTTACTGATGTCAGCACTAACCTTTGACCTACTGTTTACATGGTTTGAAATCCTCCTAAATGTTTGGGCTAAATGATTATGTACGTAGGACTGGTTTGGATTTCAACCCGGTGATTAATTTCCATGTTTATTTCCTGGCATTACGAGGTGTTGTATCATTACAGGATTGCTAGGCCTGAAGCAGGGTCCTCATCAAGAACTATGATTAATGGCTACTGCATTGGAAACCCGTTACAACGCGGAATCGCTTAGAATGCTGATCGAGCTTGGACCCCAATTTTTGTAAACGCTCTCAAAATGATAAATAAGTCCCCAAATAGAAAAAAACACCTCTGGATCAGTTTACACCAACTGCCAAAGGAAATGAATTGAACGAGAACATATTAGTAGTCAATCAACAAAATTTACGGCCCCTTTCCCTTTCATCTGTTGCTAAAAAGATTACTTATATATTGTTGAACTCTTGCTCTGGACACTCACTACGTATATATCTTAGCTTTGTCAAAATGTAACCTGCTGGTGAGTGAGGTGTCATGAAAAAAAAAAAAAAATTTGTCTACCTACTGAACTAGTGCCACCCTACTACCCCACACAGATTTCATTTCATTTCTGCATGAATTACAGCGTAGAAGAAAATGGCGCGGAGGGGAATCAAGGTTTGAAAAGAACAATGTTTCTTCTTTGCCTTGAAATATAGTCTTGGTGCTATAGTAGAGCCATATAGGAATTTTTTGAGTTGACAAATGAAACCTATGCTAGAAGGACCATCAATGAGTGAATATATCTTGGGTAGACATTACAGATCTGTTACAAGAAAGTTCTGGCGCTATTTTTCCTTTATGGGGGATTTTCACTGTGGTGCCCTGATCTGAGAAAAAAACAAGCACTTTTTCATCCAATATGGGCCTATTGTATATTGCAGGAAAGTGAAGTACACAGGAAAAACATAGGCCTCAGAGCAAGACCCTTCAATTTAGACAATCAAAAGTTACGAATGCTTATTTTCAAATGAAACACCTGTGTGAACTGATAGCTATGACATAGGGGAGGTGATTGTTGATGGATCTGCTCTAAGATCTGATCACTCTTTTTAGAGCCTATTGCTTACTGTGCAACAAAATTCCATTAAAATTCATTGATAACATCTGTAGATATCCCGTAGACAGCCAGAGAACCCATGGTGCTGTTGGGCAGGGGTTAATTTTGCATGGATCCACTTCTTTTGTAGTCTCTTGCCCACCTTTCCATGAAAATTCACTGTAATTCAATGAGAACTTCTGGAGATATAGTGTGTACAGACTGAGAAATTTTGAAGGTATTTTTTGGTGTGGGCAGATATCTTCAGTGTAAGGAAGGTAACAGTAAATTGATCCGCTCCAAACTTTAATCACTTTTTATCCTGTCTCTTGCCCACTCTTTCTTGAAATTTCATTGAAATTGATGGAGAACTTTGAGAGATATAGCGTAAACAGACAGAATTTCGAGAGATATTTTGTGATCTCCAAAGTCGTAGGATGCAAATTCAAGTCTTGTTAGAAACAATTCGATGGCGTATAAGGATCTTGTGATATTGAGGAAAAGTTGGTTAATGTAAGACTGGACAAGGAAGGTTACCTGTTTTTCTTTTGTTTGTTTGTTTGTTTTCTTCAATTTCTGGGGGGGGTGTATATATGATCAAAAAAAGAACTTCTTTATTACAGATCTTATGTTGCTTGCTCTATAGCCCAAACAGATCTTGTCAGCTTTATTTGTGCCTGAGACACGAAGGTCAGAATTCAAATTTCGGTTTGGCTGTACTGAAATGATAGGGCCATTTCAAGTTCATAAGTTTAATCCTGGGGGTTAGATAATGTTGTTCAGTCATCCTAGCTGTCACCCCACGGGAGGGGCCTAGTGGAAATCTGATGTTGGAGCTACAAGGTCCACATAAAAATCCTCTACTGTTTACAGGAGTATGGAGAGGTGCGAGGTAATTCTGTGTTTGTTTTCTAAAAGTGTCAAAAAGTCACTAAGATGGCTCCAAACAAATTTATCGGTACTTTCGTGATTCTGCAGTTAGCTTCTAGAATATAGAAACACAATTTTTCATGAATTTTTGTGCTTTCAATCCTCAAGACCCTCTTTTTCTCAAGGGCTTTGTGGGTTTTGAGAAGAATTATTTTTTTAAGGTTGTAATGGGTGGTTTATTTACAATGTGAGTATAATGCTAAATTGTACTTTTACATTCTGTTGATGGGTAGGCCCATGTAGGCCCCCACTGAAACATAAGTACAAAGGATCACTTGCAAAATTGATTAGAAATTTTCTTCAAAACCATCAACTAAAACTATCCACATAGGTTTCTTCTATTTTGAAGTGATTCTGGCTGGCTAAGTATGTGCAATGTACACAACAAATCCGCAGAGCTGAAGTTTTCTACTTTTACTCATTATGTCGAGAAAAAAAATATTCGTTTTTTTAAAAATCCCCTTTTGAAGAGGTTGGGGGGGGGGCAATTTACAGAGTCAGTTTATGCTAAATTGGTCTGTTTGTGTCCAGCAATGTTTTTGAAATTTACTAATTTTTCTTTTTTGAAGTATCAGACTTCTTAGTGATCAAGCAAAAAACATTATTCATAAATCATCCCCCCTTCTTCCAATGTTCTAATTGATTGCCCCAACACATCCTTGTTAAAGATATTGGTCACATGACTGTTTCTATTAAATGACTAACCAGCCCTATCTTTTTTGGGGACCACAGAAATGGAATGGATCTGTATCCTCTGTTTTAGTTGATTGTTTGGTCATCTTTGTTTCACAGAAGGATATCCTTGTTTGCTCAGATTAGCATAGTCTGACACAAGGCCACAAGTGTATGGTATTCAAACCAATGACTATCCTCCATAATGCTTACTTCAATTCCTGACCCCTGACAATACTTTTCAATGCAATTCTAGAATATAAACCATTACATTTACATCATGCATGTAATCGTGCTATTCTTTCAGTAATGCTTACACCAATTCCTGACCACTGACAATTTGAAATGCATTTCTTGAGTAAAATCATTTGCAATGCATTTATAGTAGACGTATAATAGCACTATTCTGTCAGGCAAGACATACTTGCAAGCCATTGCTTGTGGGTTTTGAATTGGGCTGGATTTTAGTCAAATGTGTGGCTGTGTATCTGAGATGACTTTATCTGAGATATGTATCGGCTGTCTGGATTTTGTCTAACTCTGAAACTGTTGTTGACTTTTTCTACCATAACAAGAACAAGAGCAGCAAGAACAATCCTCACCAATATTAGAGATGTAAACCGACATCTAAAATTCTGCGATTTTAACTTACAACCAATTGATTGCCCGGAGACTGTCTTACTGACTGAGTTAAATTGATAAGTCCAAGATATTAACAAAAATTTATTATGCAGACATGCAAGGGATTATTTGATTCTTATAGATAAATACATTACAAGTAAATATATATGTTTCATTTACTATTCATTCAATACAAGACTTGCCATAATTGTCTTCAGTCGGAATTGAAGGAGGAGTCGAGTTTGAACTTTTCAGCTGCTAGGCTTGTCATGTTTACACTTACGCAAGCATTCAGTGCCTTTTATACTTTTGTCGCTGAAAAAAATAAACATGATTTTTGCGTGCTCTGATAACTTTTTCCAATTCCCGACATCAGTTCAAAATCCACTAAACTTGCCCCTCTCCCCCTAGGGCTCCGAAATGAACCAATCTATCAGAATCGTAACAGAATCCTCTATTTCATTCCGACCATTCCTAGACAACCATGTGTATAAAAATGCTGGGGTTTGATCAGATGGTTTTTAAAAATGTAATAAAAATGTAATAAAAATTCTAGGGACCAGCATTCCAAAGGAAATTATGGATCACCGCCACCAATAATATACTGCTTTTTTACATTGTAAATTAAGCAGTGGTGGAGGTGAAATCTTGATGAAATCACAACCAGTATGATTTGGATCATAAGTAAATGATAAGAGAGGAAAAAAAAATATACAAGAAAACGCTTTGGTTAGTCACTCAATAGAGTGGTCTATTAGAAAATAAGAAAAAAGGAGTGATCAGTGAATGAACTAGGGACCAATTTAGCAAAAACCAACATTTTAAATCGACTCACCCCTCAAAATAAATTCAACTCAATAGGGGTGTTATTTTCAAAAAACTAAAACACTGTTTTTTCTTGACGTTAAAAGTAAATGATTATATTTTTCATTCACAAGTTACATGGTTGCGTCTGTACATGTGACACGTTCATAGCCAGCCAGACCAACTTGGAAACCGAAGAGACCCATCTTGACAGTTTTAGTTGATGATTTCCAATTGAGGGAGAGTCGATTACAGGGAGAGGTGGATCCGTGCCTATTTGCTAGGGTATTTTTACAAAGTTAGTTGCTGCTGTTTCTGTTGGAATTTGAACCCAGGTTGCCAGTCCTACTTCTTGTGCCAGTAACTGTTACACCACTCAGCACCTCCACTCTCGATGTTTAATGAAGAAGAGGTATTAGAAACCCTGAACCAAAACTGTTGACATTTCAGTTTCTAAGTTGGTCCAGCTGGCTATGTATGTATGTATGTATGTATGTATTACGTGTACAGGCTGCACCAGTGGAGCTAGAGGACTGAAAATTTGAACAATCCCTACTTATGATGTATAGAAAAAAAAACAGTTCTCTTTTGTTTTTTTTCTTCAAAATTTTCCCCTAAATAGCTTTTGAAAGAGGGTTCAGTTTGCAATCTAAACTTATGCTAAACTGATCCCTTATTTTATGCCCATTTTTTTTGTTGAAAATTTTACTTTTTTTTAACGATCAGACCTGAACAATGGAAGAAGTGACTTACTTGTTGATCACCCCCATTTGCCATCTTTTTATTTGATTACCCCCAACATGGCATGCTGCCAAGAGACTTGGGTTGCATGACAGTTTCTATTGATTGACCAACCAGTGTTTATTGTGTCTCCCTGATTGAAGCTTCCTTTCTTTACACTTGGGTGTATTGGAATCGAGCAGAAATAGTATCACACGGATTTTATCGAACAACCTTGCATAAAAATTGCAAAATACACGTACACACTATGAACATACACGTACACACGTACACCACTTTCTGTATTCACCCATGCCACATATGCATATATATACACAGATCTGCACCTGCACATACACAGGTCTCTTATGCACTGTGACCCAAATGTACTCGAGCACTCTTATATGTGTACACACACATGCATTCGCGTATATTCACACGCACACGTGTACACACACATGCATTCGCGTATATTCACACGCACACGTGTACACACACATGCATTCGCGTATATTCACACGCACACGTGTACACACACATGCATTCGCGTATATTCACGCACACGTGTACATGCACATGCATTCGTGTATAATTAAACACTCATTTACACACACGCATACCATGTATACTCTAATGTACACATGCACTGGCGTACACTAACGCACACAGGTTCACGCGTATATAGTATCACGCCTATGTACTCTTACGCTTACAGGCACTGTATACAAATGTGCACACTCGGATATCATGTACACACCCGTGTGGTATGAATGGGTTTATATTTATCATTTCGGATGAAATGTGTCACTGAAAAAGAGTTTGCAGTTGTTGTGTCTGTAAGTTCGAATTTCTTCGTCTTCGCACTTGTGTGGATGAATCGAATGAAAATGTACGTTATACATCAGGCAAGCTTCTTCCCTCTTCTCCGAATATCACCTTCTCTCTCTCTCTCTCTCTCTACTCCCCCTTTTTTTCCCAATGCGTTATTGATTTATCGTTTGGCGAACATCTCTAAATTGAAATGTGAAATGGTGAAAACATGTCTTATGCCGTCAGTATCGATTCACATTAGTGTAAAATTGTGGATATTATAGGTGCTGTTGAGCAATCTTTGGAAATCAAAATGGAGTCAATTTCATTCGAGCTCTCTGAATTTTAAAGTTAAAAAGGGATGGATGTAGCCATTTTGATGATAGATTTATTTTTTTGAAGGCATATTTCTCAGTATATGACTTTGAGAAAAAATTTATATTAATAGTTATTTGTGTATATAGAGGTGTGTATGTTTATGTATATATATAAATCAACTATATATGAAATGACTATGAATGTGCAAATGCATTAACTATGTATATATATCAGCTATATGAATGTGCATATGAATTAATGATGTGTATTAATGGAATATGCAAATGAATTAATGATATATATATATATATATATATATATGTGTGTGTATATATATATATGTTAACTAATTGAATGTGCATATGAATTAATGATATAAACTATATGAATTGACTAATGTACATGTGTGTATATATATATATGTATGTATGTATGTATTAAAACTATATGGATGCATATGATTATATATGAATATATAATAACTATGAATGTGTTTATGAATTATATATAAAACTATGAATGTAGATTTATATATATGTATGTACATGTGTTGTGTGTGTGTGTATATATATATATATATATATATATATATATATGAATGTCTATGAATTATACATGTATATGGGTGTACATGAGTTATATATGTATATATATATCTATATCTATGAATGTACACGAGATACTTGTATTTAAATTCACGTATGAATGTATATGAGTTATATATATATATATATATACATATGAATGTACATGAGCTATATATATTCATATATATGTATATGTATACGTATGAATGTACTTGAGTTATATATGTATGTATATGTATGAATGCACTCGAGTTATATACACGTACGAATGTACATGAGTTATATGTATATATATATATACACACACACACACACATATGAATGTACATGAGTTATATGTTCATATATATCGAGAGAGTTGTATGTATATGAATATACATGATATATATATATACATATATGCATGCACATTATATACATAAATTGTGTATGTGTATGTATATATATATATGTAGATACGTATATACATGAAAATTCTATGAATGGATAAAAAAATTGATATATGTGAAATAACTATATATTTTTACTATCTTTGTGAAGCCCACACGGAAATGAATCATAATATGTGTACATATGATGTCTAATGGCCTATTTTCTACTGTTGTATCTAATAATATTCCTGATCATTTTGATATTCCAACATTCAATATTGATATAAGTTTCGATAAAGATGGAAAAAATTATAAAATTGCCAACATTACGATTTAGACGAAGTAATTATTCTCGAAGGTTGCGTCTTGATTATAAAAGTAAATTTGATTGTGTCCATCTATTGAAATTGTACTTTCCACAAATGCATACATACTATCTCAATGCTCTTTGTGCAAATATGTGGCTGCAGAAGTATTTACATATTCATATGTAAGTACGTCTGTATTAGTAATGGGAAGGAACTGAAAATTGAAAAAATTCACTCTTTATGTCTAGAAAGAAAAAGGTTTCCCTGTTTTTTTTTTTGTTTCTCTTTATAAACTCCACACCCACCCACCCAACCAAAATTGTTTTCTAGCCCGTGTAGGGGGGTTCAATTTGCAATGTAAGTTATGCTAAATTCATCTTTCATATTGTGTCCAGCAGTGTTCATCTTTTATATTTTGAGATTTGAAAAGTTTCATCGATTTCTCTCCAACAACGGGCAAGAGAAGTAATTTATTCATTGATCCCCCTTTTTTCAAATTTTTCAAAAAAAAATTCATCCCCCCCAACATATTATTCTGCCAAAAAACATTGGTTGTATGACAGTTTCTATTGAGTGACTAACGAGATTTGAATGATATTTTTTCCATCATTGGGCTACGGACTTGGACAAACCCACCTACCTACCAACTCACACACACACACACATTTACACATACACACATTTACACATTTACACACACACTTACATATTTACACACACATTTACACATTTACACATTTACACATTTACACACACATTTACACATTTACACACACATTTACACACACACACATTTACACATTTACACACACACACACACATTTACACACACACACATTTACACATTTACACACACACACACACACATTTACACATTTACACACACACACACACATTTACACATTTACACACACACACACACACACATGACCCACCTGGCTCCACTATGAAACGGCTATTTTCAACAGTGGAAACAGTCCTGAAGTAATTTGGTGATTATCCCTGGGTATTCAAGATTACAGAACGAGTTGTTTTGTTCACGTCAACAAAATGTGAAATTCTAAAAATAGGGCAGGCAAGTTATGAGTCACTTGGACAATTTGGGTAAAATTCCACAGAGCTACGGTTCCCAACCTTATTTGTTCTCTGGGCCGCACTTTCGGAATAGAAATTTGTCCAAACCACTCCAAATTTTGTTTATCAAAAATAGATACATTCAAAACCAAAAAATAAACAACTCCAAGTAGGGTTTGATTAGTAACATATAACATAACTACTTTATAATATGATTAGGGGACATCCGGAAAGTATAAAAATATGCAGCCTCATAACATGATTCATCCCAATGACATACTTATTATTAGCATTTGAAGAGAAATAATGAATCAGGGGCCACCCATTTATTTTGCTTTTTTACCTTGTAAATTGAGCATTGGTGGCAATGAAATTGAGTTACCTTGATGTAAATAATACCAGTATGGTTCGAATCATTAATTCATGATCTAAAAAAGAACAAACCATGAAAGAATGAGTCAGGTGGATCACTCGATAGGGTGATCAATTAATAAGTTACTTTTTCCTGTTATAGGACTGTAATCACCAATAAGTCCAAATTTAAAAAAGAACAAGCTAAAATGCTGCTGGACACAAAGTAAGAGATCAATTTGGATAAATTTCATTGTTAATTGAATCCATCAATAAAAACTTAATCAGACGGGGAAGTTGAAAGAAAAAGTGCAAAACATTTTTCCTACCCCCTGAAGGGAGTGTAGGTGCAAGATTTTGAGTTACTATTCTCGACAGTCAGGGTGGGGCAAAGTCCGAATAGAAATACATGCATATAAATGTTAGAACATAAATAACGTAGACCCAGCAACAGTGTTTAAGTTGATCTGTTGTGGGTAGCTGTGATTTAAAAAAATGAGCATCTCGCTTACGAGGCACTAAGAATCACAATCTGCCATAGAGAGAGAAATCGACTTGGGTGTACCACTATAATCTTCAAAGCAGAGTTGCCAATTCAGATTTTTTTTATTCAATTTTTTGATCGTAGAAATCACTCTGAAATTACAAAAATTGGAAAAGAAACATTTATCACAGCTACACTGGACTTCCAAATTGGAAATTTAAAAAAAAGAAATCGACATAGGCAATATTGTACTCAAGGATTTGAAAAAATACTAATGAGAAATCTTTAAATTGGTAACCCGGCTTCAAAGCCTGATCCGTCTGAAGATCAAGTCAGATGGATTCGGTGGTGTTGGTGAAGTGGTCGAAAATTCCTATCCATGTGGTTTTAGTTGAATGTACTCAGTTTTTTACTTTGAAATGTTTCTTTTCTGATGAAAGAGTTTGTATCTTGAAATACATGCTTGTAGCTGAATGACAAAAACGAATTAATGGAATATGTGCCATAGTTTTTGCATTTGAACATGGTCTCCTTTTCAAGTTGATATTGACTGATAAATTGACATGGCAAACACCTCACACCATTTCCATGAAAGCATTCCTTCCCAATCTTTCTATGAGAGAAATGCTTGTATCTGATATTTCTTAATCATCTTATGTTTCAACTGGCTCAGGGACAGTTTTATTGATAGGTTGTTCTAGCTGACTGACTGTCGGCTCCTTTAGTGCAAGAAAGAAAACTTGTCTCTAGGTAACGCATCCATGATCTGACTTTCCGGCTTGTTTATTATTGAACGAATACACCTTGTGGCTCGAAGCGCCCCTTATGTAACTCTCATCAAGTACACAAACTCAAAGTGAGGTGTGAGCTTGTTTTAGTCAAGTAATCTTGTTTATATTAGATCTACTTAGAGACAAACAAACTCTCATTTCCTCATCGACACAAAGAAGCCTTTCTCATCTCTGGTCTTTGGTATTTGTCAGTGCTGAAAACACTGTACTCGAACACTGAAGGAAATGTCATGAAATCTGGAAACTTCTTCAGGTTTCTATACATAGATGTTTAAATGTCTCTTTGAATCTTCTCACCACCTTTGCCATTCTCTCTTATCGGAACGGTGTGGCGTGCTGCACTCTTTGAAACCCACTTCCTTAGATTGAGGGTCGGCAAACTACGACCAACATGCTTCATTGAATATATGATGTCGTACACAAAAATTCTTTGTTTTCATTATTAGAAACTGTCACCAATAGGTTTCTTCAGTTTTCAAGTTGGTCCAGCTGGCTGGCTAGATATGTATGTGTGATAGGTACAGCCCACACTAATAGAGCTAGAGGGCTGAAATTTTCAATATTTACTCCTTATATCTGGAAGAAATTTTTTTTCAATTTTGAAGACCCTTCTCCCCCCATCTGATAAGTTTTTCAGTGGGGTTTAGTTTTTAATGTAAGCTTATGCCAAAGTGATCCCCCAGTTTACATCCTGTAGCAATACTGCCTTTATTCTTGTTCTTTGAAAATTAGTTTTTTTTATTGATTACTACCCAACAAAAGGTGAGAGAGGTAACTTATCTATTGATGACCCCTTTACCCAATTTTTTAATTGATCACCCTTAACACAGCATGCTACTTGGAGATGTTAGTTATCTGACAGTTTCTATCAAGTGACTAAACAGACCTGTCTCTTGTTTGCGAATAATGAAATATGATATCAGGAAATAAAACAGAAGTCTCATTTTTGCAGTGGCTTCCAACAGTTCGATGTTACATAGAAGAAAATGTTTTTAAGAGTACAGATTCCTGCTATATGCGGCTGAATATGAATTGCAATTTGACAATATCTTGTCTCTAAAATACAACTCCATAGTTTTCATTATTTGATAGTACATTGAATCCTAAAAAGAAGAGTATACAACCAATGCATTCTCCTGATAATCACTTATAGAGCTGAAACATGGAACCTAACCAAAAGACAGACCTGCAAACTGAGGAGCCTGTAACGTGCACATAAGAGAATCATGCTCAACCTCACATTAGAGAGATCAGAAGACTGCACAGTATACAAGGAAGAAAATGAGTCAGTGACATCATAGAAACTATTAAAAAAACTCAAATGGCAATGGGTAGGCCATGTTGCAAGAATGAATGACAACCAATGGACATCGCGTCTCACAACATGAATCCCCACAACATGGGTTCTCACATGAGAAACTGAGGCCAACAGAACACAAGATGGAGAGATGAACTTGACAAATTCTGGCTCCGCAACACCCATGATAGAGAAGTGTGGCAAATCCTGGGGAAGGTCTATGTCCAACGACGGACGTTAAAGGACTGATGATGATAATGATAGTTTCTATAATGAATAACATTAAAATTTTCTTCATTCATTCAGGCCTGCAAGACATGAAAACGTTTCTAATCCCCCCCGTCTCAAGAATTAGCTGACCTTCACCATTATCTTCAGACTTTTTACATCCGTTGTTGGACATACACCTTCCCCAAAATTTGCCCATGACGTCTCTATTATGGGCATCATGGAACCAATTCTTTCTGAACTTGTCCGGTTTGTCACACCATCTTATATATTTAGCCCACCTCAGTTTTGCATATGGCATATGGTCTCTGCAGTTGTCTGACATTCTTGCAACTTGGCCAGCCCATTGCCATTTGAGTTTTCTCATGGATTCTATTATATTTCTGACTCAGGTATTTTCTCAAATATACTGTGCCATCTTGTGATGTCTCTGTGTTTAGTATGTTCCCAGTTTGAGGGTCAAACTTTTGGTTAATTTCTATATTTCTGCTCCATAGGTGACTATCGGGAGGATGCATTGGTTGTACACCTTTCTTTTCAGGTCTAATGGGATTTTCCTGTCTATGTATCTTGAGTTTGCTCAACCAAGATTTCTTCTTGGGATTTTTTTGAGATTTATTGTTTTTACTAGATGTAGTGATCTACTCTCTTCAGCTCTGGGTTTTCGATTTTTATCATTGTGTCTTTGTCGTCAACATGTTTGTTGTATTGCAATACATAGGTATCGATATATGAGGACTTACTGACTTATCTTTGTATTTACCTCGAGGAAATAACAAGTCCTAGTCAAATAAAAGTGTTTGTTAGAAACAGTCGACCAAAACTGCCTACATTGTCAATAAAGGTTTTTTCATTTCTTCCTGGCTAACTGCCCATTTTTATCTCTATATCTATGTATGTGTTATGCACACAGGGTACACCAATGGAGCTAGAGGGCTGAAAATTCAAATACTTACATATTATCCTGGGGAAAAATAATTTTTTTTTTTTTCAAATCCCACGTCCCTCAAAAGTTTTACAACTTACAATTTACAATGTAAGTTTATGCTGAATTGGTTTGTCTGACAGCGTTCACACTCGTTGAGTTGCAGAAGTCATATTGGGTTGAACTCTGCACTTGTCTGATTTATACACTCTATTGACAGATTGATGTCTGCTGCTTCTTCGATTTTCTTTTTTTTTTTTTTTTTTTTTTTCCTTTTTTTTTTCTCAAGTTTCCAACAGCATTCCCTGTTTGTAATCCAGGCTTCTTCCCAGAGAGGATAGATCAGCTGAAATGCTGTGTTAACGACTTGAATAACAAGGAGTTTGAATGTTGATAACCTTTTCTTAAAACTGTAGACAATGTCTTAAAATTTCTTGATTTCATCTTGTCTTTTTTTCCCTCTTTTCCAGGACCAGTCGACGTCGTATGATGACGATTTTCTCATCATATACAACAGAGTTCCAAAAACCGGGAGCACGTCATTTGCTGGAATAGCATACGATCTCTGTACCCGCAATAAATTCCATGTTTTGCATTTAAATATCACAAAAAATTCACATACACTTTCACTCTCAGATCAGGTAAGCAGTTTTCTTTACTGATTCATTTGTTCACACTCTTCATAAAGTTCCAACAAGTTGACAAAGAAAATTGATGTGTTCACTGAAGTTGGAAGAAAAAAAATGATGTAGTAATCAGTGATTGATAATTAGCCATGATCCTGTCTTCCATTATGCTTAGGGGTGCATATGATGTAGTAAATTAAAATGTATTTTGTGCAACTGACATAGTGAAAATAGGATTTTAGTTGTGTAACTGATGTAGTGAAAATAGAATTGTAGTCAAAGCTACTAACATTGTGAATATATAGATTCATTCATGTAACTGACATAGTAGAAGATATTTGCATTCCTGTAACTGATTTAGTGAAAATGGGGTTTGATTCCTGCAACTGATGTAGTGGGATATAATTTAATTCCTGTTCTAATGACGAAGTAAAATAGAATGTCATTCCTGTTGTAATGACAAAATAAAATAGAATTTCATTCCTGTTGTAATGATATAGCTATATAGAATGATGACATGAAGAAAGAAGAGTTGACATTTTTTTAGGCAGATAGTGATAATGTTTTGGTTCACCAATGAATACAAACGTCAACTCTTGCATTAATGTCATTTTATTTCAACATTGCTGTGGAAAGAAAGATATAAAAACATGATAAAATGAAATATTCGAGGTGGAATTGTGAATTGAGTGATTTTTCTTGGTTGACATAGGTTAGTTGTGAAAATTCTTTCTATACAACCCCTACTCTTATTTCTGTAATTGCCCTGCTAATTAATATTCAAGAGTCCTCCCTAAGAGTTGGCAGGGGCGAAACTGCAGATTCTTCAAAAATTTCTCGTCTTATGACAGCTAATAAACAATCCAAGGGGAGAACTTGCTTAACTAAGATTAATTGTATCTGGTAATTTCAGAATTTTCAAACTGTGTACCACTAAAAGGCCTTTCAGTTCAGTTTTCTTAGAAAATGAATGAATCCTCTTGTTCCTGTCAATACTGTATGTTTTTACTTCCTATGTGCCTATCCCTTCCTTGCTATAGATATTTCTCAAACAACTTTTTTCTTTTTTTTTTGTTCAGTTCATTCTCAAGTGTGCCATCCCATCTCCCACTTTTTGAACTCTGACTGATTTTCCAACCCCTCTGCTCATCCTCCCCCCCCCAGCAACAGTATCTATATAATTGTGTGTTATCACTTAACATTGTTTTAAGTTGAAGTCTTGGCTTTCAGGAACATTACCATGAGCAGTGTTGCTGACTAAAAAAAAATATTTGCACATTGGTTTGAGTGTTGACTGCCAAAGGATGCTAAAAAGTGCTAAATAAAAACTGAATAGCTAGAAACTGCTTGAAATGGACAAGAAGAACACCAAAAAGATGTTTTCAATGATCGGGATCAATTGTTGACTGCTAAAGAGTGCTAAAAAGTGCTAAATGAAAACAACACACTAGAAAATGCCCGAAATAGACAAGAAAAACACCCTAAAGATGCTTTAAATGATCAGGATTGCCTGTTGACTGCCGAAGAGTGCTAAAAAGTGCTAAATAGAAACAAGATAGCTAGAAAATGCCGAAAATGGACAAAAAACTAAAAACACTAAAAGTTGCCAAAAATATAATCATGTTTTAGCACTGCCAAAACAAGAAATGCACTAAATCAGTCTCAGATGCTGTTGATAGATGAGAGAAGAGAACACTTGACCCTGGCTGGGAGGGGAAATTGGGGTCACTTTCTTGAAGTGGTCAGCCACTTGGCTTGATGATATTTCAACCACTTGGATGAAACATTCACAACACTTGACCAATTTCAGAGATGCATTGTAGGCCTTACTATTTCACCCTGGCCATAAGAAATAACAGCATATATGGATATATGTGTTGCATTCTATTTTCTTTGAATGAAGCATTTTGATCATGTCATTAGGACATGTATGAAATTATATCCTGTTGTGTCAATTACATAAACGAAATGCCGCATAATGCATCAGTTACATGAACGAGTGTCTTTTACTCAGTCAGTTGCACAAATGAAATTATATTTTACTAAGTTGAGCAAACCAAATTCTATGTTATGTCAGTTACGTTAATTGAATTCTATCTTATAGTGTCAGTTACATCCCTCAGTATGATAGAAGACAACTTCACTTTGCTAATTATCATGGGTGTGGAGTATTTGTATTAGGCTAGTCTTCATTGCGTAACTTTGTTATCGAGTCGGCTGGAGTGTTGGGTACTTAGAAGGAGAACCGATCTACGTTCCTTCCAAGTTTTTAGAAGTCAGTTAGGGAAGGGGCAATGTTTTTTGCTAATTTTTAGCAGTCAGCATGTGCTCGAATCTCGTGTTGTACAAAATCAAGTTTTGCTCTTGATTCACTATTTGCTCACAGACCCCCAGATATACCTTTTGGACCTTTTATGTCCATGGCTCTCAGGTTGAGAATCACTTCATCAAATATTTCAAAGGGAGGGGCCCCCAAGGAGCCAAGACCTTAGCCTCTGAACATCCTTCTATATCTTTGCACTATGCGAGTATTATTATGAAAGAATTTCAAATTTATATTTGCATCCAGTACACACATACTACAGGTATGCTTTGATTAGTGTGGTCAATTTGTCCCAGAATTTTCCATATTGTTCTGAACTGTATTGTCCAAGATTTCATCATAATTAAAGGTATTAGGTTTTTCCAGCTTACATTATTTTCACAGGGATGCTTTGACTTTACTTCATCAAAATCTTCATTGATCTAAACCACCCTCTGCAAAGACTTATCCTGGGAAACTATCAGTGAAGGTTTCTTCCATGTTCAAGTTGGTCTGGCTGGCTCTTTACGTACGTTTGTATCACACACACAGACCATACCAATGAAGCTAGAGGGACGAAAATTTGAACATTCACTCCTTATCATACAAAAACGTTTTTTTTTTTAAAAGAAGTTTTTTTTTTTAGTGGGGGAGGGCTAATTTACAACATGAGTTTATGCTAAATTGGTCCCTATGTTATGCCTGCCTGCCTTCATACTTACTTTTTTTTTGTTGAAAATTCAGTCTTTTTAGTGATCCAATGAAAGACGATTGTAGTAACTTGTTGATTGAGCACTCTTAACATGGCGTGCTGCAAAATGAAAAAAAACTGCATCATCGTCATGTGATGGTTTCTATTGAGTGACTAACCAGACCAGGATTCTTCTTCCCCCCCCTGTTGATACTTAGTTACATAAATTCGTACACCAACACTATGACTGTACTGCATTGAAAACCCGCTCCTCTCCAGGTATTCCTGTGTTGTCACAGGGGAAAAATTTGCACAACAGAAGATATTTGCGCACATTGACTTCTCAGGGGAACATTATTCGAGACTTGAATAGATTTCCCGCTAATCAAACAAGTTTTTGAATCTTCTTTACCTGGTGAGACCCGAGCATTCTCATTCTCAAATCACAAATGAAAAAGTTTTTCAGGCTCTTGAAATGAACATGTCAGGTCACTCAGTTTATTTATTTAGATCAGATTCACTGCATACCCCTGTGGACCTCATTTCAACCTAAATTTATACTTACCTAACACCCCCACCCCTTTCGAACTCCCCCACCCCCCTGCTTTCCCTGTCCCCCTTTTTCAGTGACATTCCTCATATTTCTGCCTTCTCATGGTCTGCACTGAACCATGACCCATGGATGGTACAAAGGGGAGGGGGGGGGCTTTTTTTTTTTCTCTGCTTTTTAGGAGTGGAGAACTTGGTAGGGGTTGTCAGGGCTAAGAGCTTGAAGTTGTTGTTTCTCTTGACATGACGAATAGTTTTGAACCTCATGCTACTGGACCTGAGCTCTTTTAGACAGTGAATAATTGATGATGTGTGGGAATATATGTGTGGGGATTTGTGAGTGTGTGCATGTATCTATATATGTATATATATATATATATATATGTATAGTTTGCTTTTTTTTGTATTTGTTGGAGATATATAGTGCTCCATATTTTTCCCAAAATCTGTGTGTAAATTGAATAACATTGAAATCTTCTCCCTATAAAAGATGCCTCAGAATTGTAACATCAGGCTAAGTTGTAGTGACCCATATTGTAAAATCACACACACACACACACACTATATATATATATATATATATATATATATATATATATACTTCATATCCGCCATACAAACATATATATATACATATATGTATGTATATAGTTTTGAACATTAAAGAAACTTTTTCCAATTTTCTCTATCAATTATCTATCTATCTGTATATCCACTTATCTATCTATCTATCTCACTCTATGTATGTATATATATATATATATATATATATATATATATATATATATATATATATATATATATATCATAATATGAGAATTTGGGTGTGTGTAAACAATGTCCCCTAAAAATGTTTGGTTTATGGCCATATTTGTAACCAAGTATGTATATCCATAATACAAACGCATGTGCACACACACACACACACACACACATGCTCATTCATATATATATATATATATATATATATATATATACATATAACAGTAATAAATTTAGGTGTACATGTATATTTCTCTAAAATGACTACTGATGAAAAATCTGAGTCCTTGCTCATTATTTTTTTATGGGTTCCACACTTGTCACAGCCATTTCATGCCTTAATTATGTACCTTTCTCTTCTTTCACCTGTTTATCTGATCACCCCAACCCATCCCAACAAAAAAAGCACCCCTCCAGTTCTTCCCTTCTCTTTGTTCCCATAAAAATCTTGGAAGTGGCACAAGGGGCCATGGGGGGGGCGAATTAACAAGCACAGACATATAGATTCACGCTCTCACACACACGCTCACACTTTTACATGCACCCTCACATTCTCCCACATGCCCTGACACACAGACACACACACACACAGAGTCAGGGTCTTATATCCGCAAGCTCTCCCTCTCTCACATGCACATACACAAATGAACAATGAATTAGAAGCTTTGCTGCTCTTTGACACAGTCTATTAATTCCTCTACCACCCCGTCCACATCAACGCAATTTTAAGGACCTTCCCAACCTTTTAATTATCCGTCATAAAAACAGACATTTAAAAGATGCCAAAGTGTAATCACTGTCCTCACTGTTCTTCTAATTTCGTGTCTCCTGTGACGCCAGGACAATAATTGTCCTGACACTGTCTAGTGGTCATTTCCAAGATCAATAGGCCAAATCTTGGGTACACAGTGGAAAAAAAAAAATGTTTTTAATCTTTTCAGCTGACTCTAATATATTTTTAGTCGCTGATTTAAAATATGAAAAAACTTCATTTCTCTTCATGCACCATTTTTCCAGAAAATGCATTTTTCAAATAGGTTTACGCATTATTTTAAACTGTATGTATGGATCTGTCAAGAAAATTGTTTTTGATATTTTCTATCCTCTTTATTTATTTTTGGGTGCTGTCTTGGAATATGGGAGCCATTTTCTCCTTGTCATTTTTGTTTGACAAAATGTGTTTTTTCACTTTTAAATTACAGGCTTTTGTATAATTCTGTGCTAAACATAAGGTCAACTTGTTTTTAAGACCATGTTTCAATTGAATACTTTCCAATATTTAAATCCATGTTTAAAACACCAATTACTTTATCAATAAACCTGAAACATAACATAGTCTTTAATTTTGGCTCTCCCTATATATATATATATATATATATATATATATATATATATATATATATATATATAAGTATGTATGTACTGTAATTATTCCAGTATTATATGCATCCCTCTAAATAAGGGCTATAAAATCTTCGATAAAAAAATCCTTGTGTTTGATATCATTGTCTTTTCAGAATTAGTAGCCACTATCTTTAACCTTTGTTTGACTATTTACCCATTTTATATTGACTGGAGATAAGATTTTATATAACATAGATAATGTTATGAAACACAAAATTTACACGGTATTTAGAGCGAACACACAGACATGTTCACACAAAATTACGACTAGCTAGCTCCAAAAACAAGCTCACACCGAGAGGAACAAAATTATAAGCAAGCACTCACACATTCTTCTGTCAAGTTACTGATATGAACTCTTCGCTGAACGTGAGTTAGCTTAGACCATAGCTATAACTTACTTTCGGTCTTATTGTCTCGAATATGCCCCCCCCCACTTGTGTGTGTGTGTGTGGGGGGGGGATACCATTTAGTTCTTATGTATTATATGCACCCCTAAGTTTTTGGTTCAAAAATCTACAAAAAAAAAATGTGTATTATACACAAATAATCAACGATATGTTTTGTGTATACAGGCAACACCAATGGGGCTAGAAGGCTGAAAATGTAAGCATCTACTCCCTAGTATATCTAGAAAAAACAGGGTTTTTGGAAAATTCCGTCACTACATTGGTTTTTAGTGGGGGACCAATTTGCAATGTAGGTTGTTCCCAAACTGATACCTTGGTTTGTGTCCGGCAACATTCATGCTTGCTTTTTGAAAATTTAGATTTTTCTTGGTGATCACTCCTAAGAGAGAGGCTAAGAAAGCAAATTATTCATTGATCACCTCCAACGATGCATGCTTCTAAAAGAAGTTGGTCATGTTAGGGTTTCTGTGAAATCCTGGAAATAAGTTGCAATCATAGTTCTCTCTGTGTGCATATGCGGTTCATAACCATTGCCCAAAGCAAATTTATATGTGCGTATGCGATTAAAATTGTAGGATTGTTGCATAAAGCAAATGATTGCCTGAAGTTGATGCCACATATGCAAGAATTTCCCTGAAGTTGATACTAAGTGTGCACAAGCTTCCCTGAAATTGACGGCACATGTGCAAGAGCTTCCCTGAAGTTGACGGCACATGTGCAAGAGCTACCCTGAAGTTGACGGCACATGTGCAAGAGCTACCCTGAAGTTGACGGCACATGTGCAAGAGCTTCCCTGAAGTTGACGGCACATGTGCAAGAGCTTCCCTGAAGTTGACGGCACATGTGCAAGAGCTTCCCTGAAGTTGACGGCACATGTGCAAGAGCTTCCCTGAAGTTGACGGCACATGTGCAAGAGCTACCCTGAAGTTGACGGCACATGTGCAAGAGCTTCCTTGAAGTTGACGGCACATGTGCAAGAGCTTCCTTGAAGTTGACGGCACATGTGCAAGAGCTTCCTTGAAGTTGACGGCACATGTGCAAGAGCTTCCTTGAAGTTGACGGCACATGTGCAAGAGCTTCCTTGAAGTTGACGGCACATGTGCAAGAGCTTCCTTGAAGTTGACGGCACATGTGCAAGAGCTTCCCTGAAGTTGACGGCACATGTGCAAGAACTTCACATCCCAGTTCCATGTTTGTATGCTGCGCTGCATTTGCAACCTGAGGACTTGCATTGATTGACATGAAGCAAAGTCACTGTTCGATTCCCTTGTCCAGAAAAACGTCTTTTCTCTTCCAATTCACCATTCAAACGAGCCAATTGCTCACAGTAGCTTTTCATAGTAACAGTTCCTACAGTTTACAGCAATAATGTAGTAATTAATAACCATACTTGTGGTCTTAAGAATAATATATCATTATTATACTTATTGAAAACCGTCTTTTAGCTCTTACTTACTTGGTCAGTCTTTCAAATACCACTTATTTACATCACCTATTTCCTGTTCTGGTTTTTACCTCCCAGCAGAAACGGTGAACTAAATAATGCATACAATAAAGTCGTAACTTGATGTGTTACCTCATGGAATTGAAGGATATTTGTTTTGTATTATAACATGCCTATTTTTTGATAAAAATTTGTGTTTATCGAGATGTTTCTTTTATATTTCAATTTTAGCAGCCATTGAAATAGTAGAAAAAGAATTTAGTTATAAAAGATTCAAATTGTCAAGACATAGGGGCTGTGACAGTTTTTATTGAGTGACTAACCAGCCCTGTTTAAATTTTGATGTTGAATAGAAAAATGAAGTATAAAATATTGTTGTCCCTAAATTCCATCTAACCATAGATCCTTTCAAGCTCTGCATGTAAGCACACACACACAAACACATACACACATTTTGGAACCAGCGTAGAAAAGAAATTAATGTGTGCACAAAAGGTTAGTTACCTGAAATAAAATGGTGCTGGATGAATTTTGATTTCCAGCAACTAAAAATAATATGTGAATTGATGGGTGTTATTGTTATCAATTTCAACATCACATAGCATAAAAATAAGAAATATTTACTGATCTATTCAATGAAACAAACTGAAAAAAGTAGGTCAAATTAAAGAATGAAATTGCAACTAAATGTTACTTCATAGAATGCGGTATTTTTATTATATCAAAAGATGCTTATTCAGTTTTATTAGCCATGAAATATAGGCTGTACCATAATCATCTTGAAACCATTTCAAGCCAACATATGTATAAGCATTCAGTGCACACATACTTCTGTCACTGGAAAAGTAAGAATTGCACAACATGAGACTTTAGCTTTCAATGACGACAAAGAATTTCTCGATAGGATTAATTTCTCCAAGATGCCAGTAGAGGGTTGTTATTGTTTAGATATTTTGAAGATAATGTTTTTCAATGATTTCAATGCAAGAGGTTGATATGACGTAGGGAGGAATCAATTTGTCCAGCTCGGAAATTCTATCTTCCCACAATACCTGACTACTACTTGACCGCATACGAGCAGAAGCTAGAACCAAGTCAGTTTTAAAATCTGTCATTTTCCTTTCTCACGCGAACAGCTCCGTCCGTTCCCGCAGTCTCTATGGAGGATGTGTTGCCACGGACGACTGACATGAACACACGCTGGAAGAGCCAGGTGGTCTCACTAAAAATTAGCGAGGGAACGTTGATTGTAATGTACATTCCAATGTCAATTTTCGGCTGGATCTGGCTACTGATACTTCTTCTGATACAAAAAAAGAGACCAAGGTTATCTAGTGGGCTGGGAACATCAGGTTCATATCTATTAGATTAAGGAAGGGAGTTTTACTTGTAAAACATGATATTTACTATCTTGAATTCTTATTTTCGTTATATAAAGCAGTGGTTTCCAAACCAGGATTTGCAGACCCCTGGGGTTTATCAAATAATGTTCAGGGGTCAGCAGCAATGTTCCCTGCATTGTTAGCTCAGTCAGTAAGAGCAGAGCAAAGATTTGTATACAGCTGCTTCCAAGAGGGACACGGGTTCTATCCTTGCACAATGCTCATTTCTTTATTTATTTACACAATGTAAGACCACTCATTTTGCTACTGAGTAAAATCAGTACTGAGTAATTAGTTCCCAATAAATTGTCTCTGTAATTATTACAATTTATTTGTACACAATTGCTGTATATTTTTGTACATGTTAGGTCAATATATCTATGTATCCGAGTTGACCTTCTTGTATAGTATATATTTTCTTTTTAAACCTTCTTTAAGACCCGTTGAGTGTTCGCCAAATTTTGTTGCCGGAGTTTCTAGCATTTCTTTTTCTTTCTGTAAATTCATAGCATCATTACTCAGTCATCAAAGTCTTTTCCCTCTGCTTTTACCACTTACAGTATATATTGTGTATGTTTATACTGAATAGGTCGCTTATTTATTTTATTTTATTGAATTTGGACCTTTTTAGTGATCACTTTCCGATACAGTGCGAGAGTGGTTACTTCTTTGTTGATCACTGATTTCCCCCAGTTTTTTCCCCAACATGGCATGCTGCTAAAAGACGTTGGTAATATGACATTTTCTATTGAGTGACTAACCAGACCTGTTTTTCTTTTTTTTCTTTTTTCAGATGAGATTTGTATATAATATCACAACATGGAATGAAAAGAAGCCAGCTTTATATCACGGGCATCTGGCATACATAGAATTTTCCAAGTAAGTTGAATTCTTTTTAGTGTCTTTCTCATGTGAAGAGCGTGGTAAAATTTCATGAGTACGTAGTTACCTCCCTTGGATTTTCTTCCTCTTCTCCTAGGCGGGTAAGAAATTAGTGTGTATGCAAGCCCGCTGGGCTGAATTCTCGACCTATTCTCACCGAAGTGAGAGAGGACACATTTTTATAATATATCGTCAAGTGCTTTTTGGGATTTTATGGAAAAGACTTCTCAGATTTTACTAGGTAAAAATCCAGCCACTTTTAGCCTTTTAAAATTGCCAATATAAAAATGGCCTGTATCAAAATGGCTACCTGAGGCATCTTTGCAAAGATATCCTGGAACCTTAATAGTCGATGAATGATAATGGTGCAGTATGGTTGTTCTATGTAACCTCAACTATGTTCCCCTATGAGAAAACTGCATTCTTATTTACTGATACTCACTCTTATTTCCCCCCCAGCCAGGTCATCCATCTCTGTCAATGGTCCAGCCCACCATTTGACATCTGAATCATACTTGTTTGGTCTATGACGAGTGGCATGCCTATTGTGGAACAGGGTCGTCACAGATCTATTCTGAATATACTGTAGTGTACAAAAGTATCAGTGGATGTTCATGGTTGAAAGCTACCATTCTTGTTAGTAGACCTGTTGTTCTTGAGATTGTCAACCAAAACTGTCAACATAGGTTTCTTCAGTTTTGAAGTTAGTCTGGCTGGCTGGCTGGCTATCTATGTATGTATCATGTGTACAGGCTATACCAATAGAGCTTGTGGGCTGAAATTTTGAAGAGGGCCCCCAAAATAATTTTAGGGATCCCAAATAAAATTCCACTTTTTTCCCCGTAAAGACGTGGGGGGGGGGGTCAGATTCTGAATAGGGTGGCCTTAAAGTTTGGGAGGGCTCAATTTATATTTATGTCCGTTATGTGTTCAGGTCGCTCTGGTAGAGCTACGGGGCTGGAAATTTTGACATTTATTCCTTACGTCTAGGACAGATGCTGTAAATAGGTTTTCAATGGGAGTTGAATTTGTAATCTAAGTTTATGCTAGATTGGCCTCTCAGTTGTCATACTGTATCATTCATGCTTGTTTTTTTAAAATTCAGACTTTTTTTTATTGATCACTGCCCAAGAAACTTACTTATTTATTGATGACCCCTTTTTCCAATTTTTTGTATTGATCAGCCCCAACATAACATTCTGCCAAAAAACATTAGTCATACGAAGGTTTTCTATTGAGTGACTGACCAGACTTGTCTAGAATAAATCTTCCAAAATTTGCATTTTTCTTTAATATTTTTGTCTAAAATAGAAGTTATTAAAAATCTTGACTGAACGATGATTGTACAGACAGTCTATATATAAAGAGACTTTTTTTTCATAAGGAAAAGTTATTAAAAATTTAAATAGCTCAAAAACTTTATTGACGTTTTGTATATAGAGAAGAAATCAAAAAAGATATATAAATATACACACACACACGTGATTTTTCTGTCCAAAAGTTCAAACGACTTACGGCTTGGAATGGTTTCCTCAAAGAGAGAAAAGAACAGTTCTGGTTCGTCATTCAATAGAAATTGTCCTGTGACCAATGTCTTTCGGCTGCATACCATGTTTGGGGCGATCAAGAAAAAAAAGTCTGAATTTTCCGAAAAACGAGTAAGCACAAACTAGGGACCTATTAAGCATAATCTGGAATAGCAAATTGAAAAATTGTGACCATCCCTCTGCTAAAAACCTGTTAGTGGGGAGTTGAAAATTATAGAAAAAACGTTTTTGGAGCCCAATCCCACCTATAAAAATCTGTGTAGTTGGAGGATTTAAAATTAGAAAAAAACTAAACAAGAAAACAGCCAGACCAACCTGGAAACTGAAGAAAACTAAGCTGACAGTTTCGGTTTATGGTTTTTGAAAAATTGATCAAAAATGTGAAATTGCCAAACGTCCATATTTTCTCGAACATGGCCTACAGTCTTCCATTCAGATCTCGGAATTTTCATCCGGAAGAAATTTTTGGAATTTTTTCATAAGTCCTGAATTTGAACATCTATCACTTTCCGCCGGAAAGAAAAGAAAAAAACACGAAACTGTAAGGACAAAAATATTAACTATCGCATTCAAAAACATATTGAAAAGGTTGAAAGCGTCCATTCTTATAAGTAAACATGTTGAATAAACTTGCTTTCATTTGAATTTTTCCTTTGATATTTTTTTCTAAAATAGAAGCTATTAAAAATCGAAACTGAACGACGATTGTAAAGACTTTCTATACAAAGAGATTTTTTTTTTTTTTCCATCGATAGGAGTTATTAAGGATTTAAATTGTACAAAAACATTATTAACTTTCTGTATATTAAGATGAAAATGGAAGAGATATACACACACGTGAGGTTCTGTTCAGAAGGTTGAGGAATGGTTTTTACAAAAAAGAAAAAAATGACACAAAAATATAAAACAGGTCTGGTGAGTCACTCGAAAGAAATCCTGTGTACAATGTATTTTGGCGGCATGTTGTGTGGAAGGTGGTCAATTAAAAACCCGGGAAGAGGGATGGTCAATGAAATTACTTCTCTTGGCTTTTGTTGGACAATGATCATTAACAGAGTTCGAAATTTCGAAAAAAAGTGGGCATGAAATGAATGACCAATTTAGGAAAAACTTATACAGCAAATTGAACCCCCCTTAGAAACCTTGACAAAGAATTGGAAAAAAAAATGAAAAAAAATATTTTCTTAACATAATGAAGCGTAAATGTTTAATTTTCAGCCTTGTAGCTCCGATTAAAAAATAGAAGACTAAAAAAACCGATGTTTACAGTTTCGAGTAGTCACTTCTCTGTAATTTTTTGTAACTCCTACTGCTAAGTCTCAAAAAAAATTTTGTCTGGTTAGTCACTCAATAGTAACTATCATGTGACCATTTCTGGGCAGCATACTGTGTTGGAGTTGATCAACTAAAAAATTGGATAAAGGGGTGATCACTGAATAAGTTACTACTCTTGCCTCTTGTTTGACAGTGATCATTAAAAAGTCTTGATTTCCAAAAATTGAGTGGGCACTAACAGGAACCAATTTAACAAAAACTTGCATTGTAAATTGAACCCCAACTAAGCACCTATTATTCAGGGAATTTTCAAAAAGCAAAAAACTGTTTTTATAGATATGATAAGGAATAAATGTTGAAGTTTTCAGTTCTCTAGCTCCATAGGGGCTACCTGTTTACATCATACATACATACATATATACTCTGCCAGCCTGACCAACTTGAAAACTGAAGAAACCTGTTTTGGCTGACAGTTCCTAACAATACAAAATCTTCAACATTCTGTATATAAAGGGGAAAACCAAAAACGACGTAGGTCTCCTAAAAATGTAAAACAGGTCTGGTTATTCACTCATTAGAAATCATGTGCACAAAATATTTTGGCAGCATACCATGTTGAGGGTGGTCAATTAAAAATTTGGGAAAAGGAATGATCAATAAAGATACTTCTCTTGGCTTTTGTTGGGCAGTGATCACTGAAAGAGTCTGAAATCTCAAAATAAGTGGACACAAACTAAACAAATTTTGCATTAATTTACATTGCAAATTGAACTTTTATATTGGGCAAGAATTTAAAAAAAATAACAAAAAAGTTTTTCACAACATAATGATGAATAGATGTTTGGAATTTCAGCCTTCTAGCACCAATGGTGCAGTTTGAATGTGCAGTATATCCCTAACCAGCCAGACCCACTTGGAAATTTGTGAAACCTGTGGTGACAGTTTCGGCTGACAATTTCTAATGATACTGAATTTTTAAGTGTCTGTATATAAAGAAGAAAATCAAGAACAAATATTGGTTTCCTGAAGGACTCCTAGTGACTCAAAAAGCAATAAGAGAATTGAAATGACTTGAACGAGTCGAGAACATCGAAAAATGAAGAGCAAAGATAGTTCCTATGAAGAGATTAACCAGACCTGTTTCCTGAATGTGTATATTTTTTATTAGTTTCGGGTTAAAATCGAGAAAGTAATTATTAGGAGATGGTTTATGGCTTGAATATATTTGTGGCTTCCAAAAATGAAATCTATTATTGAAAGGAATGAATGATAAAATGGGAAACAAATACCCCAGTCCCTGTTTTACTTGTATTTATACGTGTGGATGTGTTTAATAAATTGTGTACAAGTACTGATATACCTCGTCTATTATCTGTACTTTTCCGACAAAATTTTGAGCTAAAAAATCCAGGTGTGTATAATACACAGAAACATAAATGTGGGGAAATTTTCCCAGCTTTATTGATAATAATATTGGCAGTGATTTACAATGAAAATACTCGTTCAATCACGATCTTTTCAAGTTATTAAAACTGAACGATTATGAGAATGTACATTTGGCTATAATTACCTCTTTTTATTTTTTTAACCTACGGCCTGAGAAGTGTGTAATGCGCTCATGAAAGAGTCATGCTCAACCTCATATGGAGAGATCATAAGACAGCACAATATATTGGGGCAAAACTAGCTGTTAGAGATATAGGATCCATTAGAAAACTCTAATTGCAATGGGCTGATCATGTTGCAAGAATGGCAAACAATAGATGGACATCCCGACTCACAACGTGGATCCTCAGAGATCACGTTCAAAACTGAGGCTGGTAGAATATGAGATAAACGAACTAGACAAGTTCAGAAAGTATTGATACTGGGACACCAACGACAGAAAGGTCTGGTGAATATTGGGGAAGGTCTATGTCCAAGGATGGACAAAGAAAGACTAACGATGATTAGTTTCTTTATGACAATATACAAATTAACACTCACACATACCAACACAGACTGACACTCACACACTCCTGCTAAATTTCTTGGCACTGAGATTTCACTCATGTTCTTGCCTTCGGATTTACATACATATTCTTGTGTAAAAAGTGGCTGTGGATTATTCATAAGAAACATTTTATTTGAAGATTGAAGCTTAATCAGGAGGTGCAGATTATTTATGATAACTGATTGTACATAGGGGTATGTGTATTTGTGATTATGATATACAGTTCTAAGTGTACCAATGCATTTAATGAAGAGTGTAGTTATATATATATATATATATGATTGTATTTGGTGGATCTGTTTCTTAATATGACCATTTGGTAAACAGTGCAGTGTTCATGTACGAAGGTTCATCAAATTTCTTAATGAGAGAAACATTTCACAATACATATATTAATTTTTCAACATAATCTCTTTCTTTATCAATGCACTTAACTGATTGCATCTCATTCTTGAAATGTGAATCATTGGAGCAATCACCATCAATTCAGATGGAAAATTCCCAGACCCCAAAAAATGGGTGATGATGACATGGTAGGTTGTGTCATCGGAGGTTGTGATGGTGTGAGGTATAGAAAACAAGAATGAAGGAACAACAGTAAAAGTGTACGCACTGCCTCTATAACTGCTTGCAACAAAACTGATGCTGAACGCCATTTTTGCTTTTGTATAAAAGTGAAAAAAAATTTTATATAGTCAACTTTAAAAAAACTGGGGGACACCTGTGTGTACTCACACATGCGCAAACACTAAATAGATAAGAGCAGTTTGAACATGGTGACCCTGTATCAAAGAAAAGTCTTATCAGTGAGTGACACCAATTCTTCCTAGACAGTCAGGGGAATGAATAGATAATTGTTCTAACAACACCCACACACCAGATGGCCACGATGAAAATTAAAACCGACACAAACTTATTTTCACACTGAATTACGTGCTGGAGAAAGCGAGAATAACCAAAACTATATATATATATATATATATATATATATATATATATTGATTTGGCTCTTGAGAAAAATTGATGATTGATTTCCCACTCGGTGTTCACTGAATATGTAGGTAAATGTAAGCGTTAACGGCCTACCAAACCAAGCACTCTACCATTAGGTCACAGTGATTGGTGATAAGAAATGTTGATGTTGATGATTATTACCACCAGGTACAGCCACCACAATCTCATTTGACTTCTTTTCTTATATCTTCTTTCTCTACTTCACTCCCCCCATATCTTCCTTTTTTTTTTTTTTTTTTTTCCCTATTCATAACATGGATGTTGAATCACTGTCTCCTGATGGAATTCTCTCTTTTTACAAGTGAAACTTTGGCAGTGTGAAAACTGCTAAATTAGCTAAAGCATATTGGCCATATACAGCCTCTTTTGGGTGTTATCTATCCATTTTTGGCATTTAGCCATTTTTGGCTGTCAAAAGTAGTGCAAAAATCTTTTTCAAGTTGGCAGCACTGAGTTTCAATCTCGGCCAATTTTTCTGCTAACAGCGATATCTCAGCCACTTGCACACACGTCTCTTTCTTTTGCCATCTCTCCTGCCTAAACAACGTAAATAAATTAATGTTTGTTCAATAATGATGAAGACAAGTGCCCGCACTCCCTCCATTGCACTTGTATTGTTATGATGATCCAGTGGTCATCAGCATCCCTCTTTTCCTGATGGACCTATTCGAGACTTACCATGGACCCCTAATTCCATTATAGTCATCTCTGGGACCGGGCTTGGTCAGCAGAAATAAATTATTCCCGGTGATTAACTCTTGTTAGCTAGGAGAGGAGACTGAGTAGGGTTGGGCGAGAAGGACCGGTTGTGGTTGTGGAGCTGAGGGTCAGGGAACCTCTAACCCTATTCCATAGATTCACTCATGTAGCTGAAATAATGGTTGCATAAGCAGACTTATAGTTATTATTTATTTGCTACATGTGAAAAGTCTTTTTTTGAATATCAAGATGAAGGAAGCTATCCTTGCAAGTCAAGCAGTAAATTGACTTGATTAGGTATTGAAGAAGAGTTACATCCCTTTGTAGCTAAAAATTCTGAAAGTGGCTAGATTTTTCCTTTTTTTTTTTTTTCATTTCCTGCTAACTTTATAGCTGAAAATGTTGACATGCTCAAAAATCATACGAAGTTTTTGAGCCGGTCTTGTATCTGTTTATATCATGCATACAAGCTGCACCATTAGAGCTAGAGGGCTGATATTTTTAACATTTGTGCTTTGTTGTCTAGAAAGAACATTTTTTTTGTCTTCTAAAAATTGCCCCCTAAATGGGTTTTGAGTACGGGTATTTGATTTACAAAGTATGTTTATGCTAAATTGATCCCTCACTTTTTGTCCACTTGTTTTTTTTAAATTCTGATTTTTTTAGTGATTACTGCCTTTTTTCAAATCTTTTGATAGATCACTTCTAAACACAGCATGCTGCCTGAAGACATTGGTCGTATTAGTGTTTCTCTCATGTGACTAACCAGACTGATTATTTTTTTTACCCTAGTTTTCATTTTTTTTTGCCTCAGTCTCATTTTTTTCCTCTCTTTCATTTTTTTTCCTCTCTTTCATTTTTTTCCCCTCTCTTTCATTTTTTTTCCCCTCTCTTTCATTTTTTTTCCCCTCTCTTTCATTTTTTTTCCCCTCTCTTTCATTTTTTTTCCCCTCTCTTTCATTTTTTTTCCCCTCTCTTTCATTTTTTTTCCCTCTCGTTCATTTTTTCCCCCCTCTCTTTCATTTTTTTTCTCCTCTCTTTCATTTTTTTTCTCCTCTCTTTCATTTTTTTTCTCCTCTCTTTCATTTTTTTTTCTCCTCTCTTTCATTTTTTTTTCTCCTCTCGTTCATTTTTTTTTTTGCCTCTCGTTCATTTTTTTTCTCCCCTCGTTCATTTTTTTTCTCCCCTCTTTCATTTTTTTTTTCCTCTCGTTCATTTTTTTTTTGCCTCTCGTTCATTTTTTTTTTGCCTCTCTTTCATTTTTTTTTTTTGCCTCTCTTTCATTTTTTTTTTGCCTCTAGTTCATTTTTCTCCATCTGCTACTTTGCTGTTGCCGTATCCCATTTGTTTTTTTCTTTTTCAATTTTTTTTCCCACGTTTCTTTTTCTCTGCTCTTTCTCTTAATATTTGTATTCATATATTTAGTTCACACTAAGTAAGTCCTCATGTCTAAGTCCATATGTGCTCCCCCTTCTATCATCTCCGGAACATTTGTTTTATAAATCTAAAATGTGCGTGCCCAAGGTCGGCATTTTTAAAGAATGCCCTGGCTTCAAGGAACAGTTAACCCAAACTGTCACCCAAGTTTTCTTCAGTTTTTAAGCTGGTTTAGCTGGCTGTGTATGTATCATGTGTACAAGCCGCACCAGCTAGAGTGCTGTAAATTTTAATATTTACTTATGTCTAGAATAAAACTTCTATTGTTTTTTTAAACCCTCCCTACCATCCTGCCAGAAAAAAAAATTCTTGGTGGTGAGTTCGATTTATAATGTAAGTTTATGCTAAGTGGGTCTTTTTGTTAGTATCAGACAGCATTCGCTCCCGATTTTTTTTTTTAAATTCATACTTTTTAGTGATCCAACAAATGGTGAGAGAAGTGACTTATCCATTGATCACCACTTTTCCAATGTTTTCATTGATCATCCCCAACGCAGCTTGTTACCAAAAGATGTTGGTCTCATGATGATTTCTATTGAGTGACTAACCAGACCAGTTTCTACATCTTCCTCTCATTATTTTTCTCATAATATCTGACTCTTCCTATCCTTTCTCCTTATCACTTGTATCTTCTTCTCCTGAGTCGTTTGCAAGGATCAAGTGGCAGCAAGTCATTTCCAATCTTTGTCACTCTTTTTGCTGAAGTTTGAATTGTCTTGATTCTCTTCTGGATTGCAAATTCCTCCAGGCTGTTCGGAAGCTTTTTTAGTGGCTCAGATATGGTCACGTTGGATACACTTGTCCTCAAAGTTAAGCAATGTTGAGCCTGGTCATTTCCTTGATGGCTGATTGTCTGGGAATGCCAGGTGCCGTATGTGACAATAAATGTATCCCTTGGTAACGTCAGTCTAAGCTCTGCCTTTGATCGAATGGACATTTTGCCATGCTAGGACCAGACTGTGAACCCTGTCCTTTCTGATTTGCACAATGCTCCATGAAGGATCTATGATAGCGTGCTCTCCTAGGAGCCACTAATGCT
This sequence comes from Thysanoteuthis rhombus, assembly GCA_963457665.1. Classification (NCBI taxonomy): domain Eukaryota; kingdom Metazoa; phylum Mollusca; class Cephalopoda; order Oegopsida; family Thysanoteuthidae; genus Thysanoteuthis; species Thysanoteuthis major. The sequence goes on along the minus strand of OY735240.1, from coordinate 21,417,935 downwards.
CCTATTAAGTGACAGTGATCACACAGTAACCCAGGAATTACTTTTATGTTGTATGATTTTTTTAGCTGGCAAGGTTCTGTATTATCATTATCATTATTATTTGCAATCTCACACCAGTTGCCTGGTGGTAACCGCTGGAGTTTGAGTGACAGCAAGTCTCCTCAAATCTCCAGCCCTCCTCTCCTCGTACTCATAGGTCATAGTGATACTGCGGTTTATAGTTTCACACCGGGTTGCCCAGTAGTCATTGCTGACGGCTGAGTGACAATAAGTCTCTTCAGGTCTTCAGCCAACATCTCTTCTCTCTTTCGCCTATCATGCCAGTGCTGCGGTTTACGCTTCTGCTTTCATTTCCCTTTCTCTGTTGGGTTAATGTTGACAATTAACGTTGCGGTCTTTATATTTCTAGCACTTTATTATTAGTATTATTAATCACTGTTACCCTCAACAGAGCAGTTTAATCACTGTTGCTGGGTTTAGGTTATCTGTGTGTTCTGACATTATATGCATGCATTCATGTATGTATGTACGCATGTATCTATTCAGACTTTGTCCAGCACAAGCGTTTCAATGCTGGAACTTCAAATTTTGCACACACACTCCCCTCATTGAATAAGAGATTTTTTTTTTTTTTTTTTCTTTTGAAATTTCCCTCCCTAATAGCCTTTTATTTGGAGCGGGGGTTCAATTTACTATGAAATGTTTTTGAGGAGTTGAACTTTTTAGCCAAAAAAAAAGCTGGAAAAGTAACTTATTCGTTGATCGACCCTTTTTTCCAAATTTTGATTGATCGCCCTCTTGAAACACTATCCAAATCAATTTTTAGATTAGATTTTTTTTTTGTTGTCATAAATTGATTATTCAAACCATACTGATAGTATTTTAAAGAAGTTGACTTCATTTTACCACCTCCACGGCTTGAGTTATGAGGTAAAAAGAAAGGTATATGGAAGGTGGTGATTCATGATTTTCCTTGGAATGCCAGTTATTATTATATAACACTCCAACAACTTATAGTGCATATGCATCAAGATTTTCCAAGATGGCCTTTCACTATAGAATTGGTAATAGCGATATATTCTGAGATATCACTTGGATAGTAGTAATGGAATTATGCTTTAAGGTGTTTGCTGCTGATTTTGTGAGCCATGTCCTCTGTTACCGAATATGCAAACAGGATTTTTTCTATAGAGACTGCGGAAACTAAGTTATTAGAGTAATTTTTTTCTGTTAAAGTCTCCTAACTTATGGGCTGCATCTCAGTGGCATTGCAAGGGTTCTTAGTACCTTGGGGCCCAAAGACAGGGCCCTGAGGCAATAGTGTTATATCTTTGGAGTGGGCATGATAAACAATTAGCAGTTATTATGAGCCAAAGGCAGTTTTGTCTCGGTCGATTGTTATCCCATTTTGAAGGCTTTGGTAAAACATGTGCAAAGACAAAACGAGAATTTGTGTTAGTGTGTAAAGCGTTTTTGCACCCCTTCGAACCTGTGCCCAGAGGCAACTGTTCCCCTTGGCCTCGCTCTTGCCACGCCTCTGCAGCACCTTGTACGTACAAACGTGCACCTATAATTCTGGGTCTATTTCCATCTATCTCTCGATCTTTCCACCATGTGCATGTTTTGATTCTTTGTTCAGTCAGGCGTTGGTCTCGGTCGATTGTCATCCAGTTTTGAGAGCTTCAGGGGAAACATATGCAAGGGCAAAGCAAGAATTCGTGTGTGTATGTAAAGAAGGCTCTCTTGAGGATTCGACCCCCTTCGACAGCTGGGCCCAGGCATTGCTCGTTCAGATTGTTTATCGTTTCAACAATTTCTGTTTACTTGTGCAAGGGAGTCAAGAAAGTACAGATATGGGCTGGCGGCATCTTTCTTTTTATTATATGAAGACGATTTGGACAGGGAATAAGTTCAGTAGAAGGACAAGTTTGCTATGTATGAGGATATATTGTAGTAAGACCCGAGTGTTTTTCTTGGGTTTCATTCAACAAAGAATGAAGCAATATATGAAAGTAATTTGAAAGTTAGCAAAGTTTGAAAAGCAGCTTCTTATAGAACTGACGGCACCATATTTTGAAAATACTGCGAAGGAAACAAAATAAGCAAGTTGCTATATTTATACATATGAAACAATAGAGGAAGGGTTGATAATCATGATTGCTACATATATATAAAGAGAAGGGTGTATAACCACTGCATCCTCCCAATAGTCACTTATGGAGCTGAAACATGGAACCTAACCAAGAGACAGACCCGTAAATTGCGAACCATGCAATGTGCACATGAAAGAATAATGCTGGGCCTCACATGGAGAGACCACAAGACAGCACAGTACATTCAAGAAAAGACAAGAGATAGCGACATCATAGAATCTATTAAAAATCTCAAATGGCGGTGGGCCGGCCATGTTGCAAGAATGGCAGACAATCGGTCGACATCACGACTCACAACATGGATCCCCCGAGACCACATGCGCAACCGAGGCCGGCAAAATATTAGATGGAGAGACGAGCTAGACAAGTTCAGAAAGTACTGGCTCCGTGACGCCCATGATAGGGAAGTGTGGCAAATCCTGGGGAAGGTCTATGTCCAACGACGGACGCTAAAAGACTGATGATGATATATATATATATATATATATATATACCATTCTGCTTAACAGCCTGCTAGTAATGTAAAAGTTGAATAACTGATTTCAACCCATATTCTCATCTTGTTCGCTCTAGGTCCTTTTCATTTCTTTCAATACGATGATATGTATTTAAGAAATGAACATTATAGTGATGAAGTCTTGGTTTTCTTCGCAAGCATCAACTTAGTGATCCTTGTAAGTTTCAAGTCTGGTCGAGACCGGGACTTGATTCTTACAAGTTTTTTTTTTCTTATACCTCCCCCCCTCTCCTAGCAGGATGTAATTCCACCTCCGGGAAATGTCCACACTAATCACACTGCTGCTGAGAGCACAGGGAAATTTGTCCTAACGAAGAGTTTTCTACACTCTAAGATCACGATAGTTGTTAATGAGTGTAATGCTATCAGCTAGATCTGCCTGAGTGCCACCAGGTGGCAGAGCTGGTGGCATCCATGTTGGAAGATTTACAAGACAGAGGCAGCCATATTGAAGTGTTTCTCTTTAGTTTGATCAGAACAGTTATCGGAGTTCTACTGAATTTACACAGGGAAATTGAACGGAGGACCTCCTGCGTATGAAGAAGATGTTGATAACCATTATACCATCTGAGCGGACTTTGAGCAATAAAATTAAGAACTATAAAAAAGTGAGGAAAATTGAATAAGCGGCAATTAAATCATATTAGAGAGAAAAGAAATAGAAATTCAAAGAATGAAATTAAAAAAAAAAAAATAATGAATGAAAGAAAACAATTAAAAGGCCTAATTAACAAAATTTTTTGAATAAATAATCAATCAATCATTTCCGGAAAGAAAACTGACTGGAAAGAAATTCCAAGATGTCAAAGCTGAAAATTATGTCATAAGAGGAATCGGTCGGCGCCTTTCAAAAAAGCCAAATCCATTTGTAAGATAATGGTTTCGCATAGCTTGCAGGTTTTTTTTTGGTTTTTTTTTTTTGACGAGACAGTGTTTTAAAAATCGATGGTATTTCGAAGATGAAGTGGGAATAAAAAGAAATTGAAATGAAAATGTGAGAGATACTAGAAACTAAGACAAGATGGAGATATCGAAACAAGATGTAGAAAATGCTATCTTGATTGAATGGTTAGATGATAATAATTATGTTAACAAGGAGAATAAAAAGAAAATAAAAGACTGGGATTCCAAGGGAAATTATGAATCACCGTCACCTGTACATGTTACTGTTTACCTCGTGAATTGAGCTGTGGTGGTGGTAAAATTGAGTTACCTCGATGAAACAACTGCCATTATGGTTTGAACCATGAATTTACGATTGAAAAAAAAACAACAAAACATGGACATAAACTAAGGGATCAATTTGTCATAAACTGTCATTCTAAATTGGACCCCCAAATAAAAATTTTTTTTTTTTTTGGTGTGGGTGGGTGGGTGTCAAAAAGAAAAAATGAATATTCCCTACACTGATTAAGAATGGTGTCTGCAAAATTTCAAGTTTCTGTGAACAGTCAAGGCTGGGCCAAACCCGGATTGATATATAGATAGATAGATTCATATAAATGTCATAACTCATGAATAACCTAAACCGAGCAACAGTGATCAAACCGGTCTGTTGTGGGTAGCGATGATTAATAAGAGAAAAGGAAGAAGTGGGAAAGACATGAAAGAGAAGAGAATAAAAGAAGGCTCCATTAAATTTAAACATCATTATTCCATTTGGAGCAATTCTTCTGACTTATTGTATTCGAAATTGCTTTTTTCTATTATGTATCGGTAATTTTGGTAGTTTCATATTTATGAATACAATTCACAGAACCAGAATTTTAAAACACACTTACGATTTATTTCCTTTGTTCTCAAAATTGTTCGTCAGTGTGCGGTCACCTCAGTTTGAGAACAAAGAAAATCAAGTGTAAGTGTTTTTTTAAAATTGCGGTTTTGGGAAATTTATTCATAAATATTGAACTACCAATATACAACTCTGCACACAACACATGGGATATCATTAAATCATTGGCTTAAAAGACCAGTGACCGAAAACTAATATGATTTTTTTGTTAATTATCTTCTGATTTTAGTACTTTCTTACCTATTTTTTTTAACGATTTTTTTATGTTTATCATTTTCTGAACGTTGAAAAAGTATTACCTTTCAAGTGGTTAATCTAGTATTTCTGATTTGATTAAGCATACCTGCCCTCATTCTGAATCATTCACGCTCGACTGACTTGATTAGAAATGATTAGGAAACTACAGCCTGAGGGCCGGATTTGGCCCTTAGCCTCATTTCATCTGACACTCCATTACGTAGGAAAATTCTTTGTTTTCCTTTCCCAGAAAAGACTGAAGAACAATAAAATTCAGTACTAGAAATATGAGCAAAAGTTCCATTTGGACACAGGCCTCAAATGATAAATATTTCGATACGAGGCCTCTCTATTGTTCTATCAATATACACAAAACTTGCTATCAATATACACAAATCTTGAGCTGCAATTTGACAATATTTTGTTCCTGCTTGTTTTTTTCAAACATTCAGATTCTTCTTGTAATCACGGCCCAACGAAAGATTGGAGAAATAACTTGGTTTATTGTTCACCATTTTTTCCAATTTTCTAATTTATCATCCCAGCATTCTGCCAAAAGATGTTGGACATCTGATGATTTCTTTTGAGTTGATTAACAAGTTATTCATTTATTTTTTTTTTTCATTTTGTGGAACAGTCTTCATATTCAATGTTTTGAATATGAGACCTGGTAAAGAGAACAGAGAAAAACGTCCAGTAATTCATTGAAAATTATCCGCAGGATTAATCTAGGACGATGGATTCAATATTGCAATGGCTTTTTCGCGGAATTGTCAAACCAAATTAGTGCGACAGCACGGAAGAAAACATGTTTTAAATGATGTTTTTTTTATTTCGTTTTGAAAACAAATTGCCTGTAGGAATGATTATCTTGAATAAATTAGCCGAATTTTAATTAAGAAACGAGCTAATGGGTTACTCTAATAATGATGATAATAATTCTTCTGAGACAAAGGATGATTGAAGACTAAATTGAAATAAAACATGGAGGCAGATCACTGTTGGATTTCCCTGGTTGCAACCTGAGGGATGGTTTTAATATATTTGCCGCAAAACCAGAGGATTAGAAATGTGAATTGAAATGAATGCATATCACATCAAATATCCTTTCATTCCTTCTTTCCTTCCTTTCACTATTGGTTTGTTTTTCTTCTGTTAGTTTTTCTCTTTCCCCTCTATCTTTCTTTTTTGTTTTTTTTTTCCTTTTTAGGGTTCTTTTTTTTTTCTTTTGGATTTTGATTTCCTCCTTTCCTTTTTTTTCTTTCTTTCCTTCTTTCTTCCCTTTCTTTCTTTACGTCTTTCTTTTCTTCCATTTTTTCCTTCCTACATTCTTCCTTTCTCTCTTTTATCTTTCTTCCTCTCCCCTTTTTATCTTTTTCCTCTCCCCTTTTTATCTTTTTCCTCTCCCCTTTTTATCTTTCTTCCTCTCCCCTTTTTATCTTTCTTCCTCTCCCCTTTTTATCTTTCTTCCTCTCCCCTTTTTATCTTTCTCCCTTTCCCCTTTTTATCTTTCTCCCTTTCCCCTTTTTATCTTTCTCCCTTTCCCCTTTTTATCTTTCTCCCTTTCCCCTTTTTATCTTTCTCCCTTTCCCCTTTTTATCTTTCTCCCTTTCCCCTTTTTATCTTTCTCCCTTTCCCCTTTTTATCTTTCTCCCTTTCCCCTTTTTATCTTTCTCCCTTTCCCCTTTTTATCTTTCTCCCTTTCCCCTTTTTATCTTTCTCCTTTTTATCTTTCTCCCTTTCCCCTTTTTATCTTTCTCCCTTTCCCCTTTTTATCTTTCTCCCTTTCCCCTTTTTATCTTTCTCCCTTTCCCCTTTTTATCTTTCTCCCTTTCCCCTTTTTATCTTTCTCCCTTTCCCCTTTTTATCTTTCTCCCTTTCCCCTTTTTATCTTTCTCCCTTTCCCCTTTTTATCTTTCTCCCTTTCCCCTTTTTATCTTTCTCCCTTTCCCCTTTTTATCTTTCTCCCTTTCCCCTTTTTATCTTTCTCCCTTTCCCCTTTTTATCTTTCTCCCTTTCCCCTTTTTATCTTTCTCCCTTTCCCCTTTTTATCTTTCTCCCTTTCCCCTTTTTATCTTTCTTCCGCTCCTTCTTTGCTTCTTCCGCTCCTTCTTTGCTTCTTCCGCTCCTTCTTTGCTTCTTCCTCTCCTTCTTTGCTTCTTCCTCTCCTTCTTTGCTTCTTCTTCTCCTTCTTTGCTTCTTCCTCTCCTTCTTTGCTTCTTCCTCTCCTTCTTTGCTTCTTCCTCTCCTTCTTTGCTTCTTCTTCTCCTTCTTTGCTTCTTCCTCTCCTTCTTTGCTTCTTCCTCTCCTTCTTTGCTTCTTCCTCTCCTTCTTTGCTTCTTCCTCTCCTTCTTTGCTTCTTCCTCTCCTTCTTTGCTTCTTCCTCTCCTTCTTTTCTTTTTTTTTTTGCTTTCTTGCTTTCTTCCCTTCTTCATTTGCTTCTATATTTCTTCCTTCCACTTCATTACTATTTTCTTGTTTCTTTTCTTCTTTCACTTTGTTTTGCTTCTCCGTTCTGCTTCTCTCTTTTGTTTCTCTGCTTCTTCTTTGCCTATCTTCACATCTTCTCTTTTTCTCCTTTCTTCTTTTTGCTTTCCTAATTGTCTTTTCCTTTTTTCATTTGTGACCCCCCCCCCCATCATCTTTTTGTCTTATTTTAATCTTCTCTTTTGTCTGTGTGGAGAAGAAGAAGAACCCACCCCCACCCCCAACTGATTTATTCCTATTATTATTTTCATTTTTCTCTCACCTTTCGACCCCTTCCGCCCAACCACACTTTCTTTGTTGCACCTGCAATGAATAAAAGCTTTCACTTTTCCTGGCTATTGGCCCACTAACTCTGGGGGACAAAATATTACAAGCTCTTAGCCTTGAGTTCCCCTCTTACCTTGTTCAGATATTTCTGGGTCAGCCCCAGAAGGTTTTAGTTCTTTTTGGCTTTTCAAACCTGCTCTGTGCAGAAAAAAAAAAATAGGACAGGGCTTCTCCAGGGGTCAGAGTGGGTGGTAATACTTCTCTTGGGGCGGGGGGCGTCATGTAAAGATTTTAGGGGTCACAGATATATTTGAAAACCTTTTTAAAAGAGTACTAGTGTTTTGGGGTTTTTTTTTATAATCTCCATACAAAAAATTCTCCATTGCCCCCCCCCCCCTCCCCGCTCCGAGTTTAATTTTTGAGTGGATATCTCAGTTTCCAGGTTTTGCAATGGTACATCATAGCTGGTATTATGCATTTTTTATAGTGTATTGGCAATTTGCTTTTCAGTATGTCTTCATTTATACCTATCTAGGTCAGGCGGTAAAGTATAAGGAAGACAATGGAAGAGAAAAAAAATTGACACATAATGTATAACCAGAGTGGCTGTGCTAAAGAAAAAAAAAAAAGAATGTGTATATAATCTGGTTATAACACAAGGTGATTTCAAAATAGACTGTTTCAAAAATTTCTTGAAGCAAAACGATCTAAAGATATTGACACTTACAATGTGCAGTTTTGTAGAGAAACATTTAATATTGCTAGGTTTTACACCAAAAGGTGGGTCTAGTAGCACCAACTGAAGATTGAAGAGTTCGAACAAAAACAATGAATTCCTTTGATTTCATTTTTTTAAAAAAACAAACCTTTTTTTAGGTGTCTGTTGGAGTACTCTAACGAATTCGCAAGATGTTAAGCCAAACGATTTGTCTGGTACCACTGACGGAAGATTTTATAAAAGTCTAAAAAAAGAATCAGAAATTCCATTGCACGAATGGAACACGTGTCAGTTACAGTAATAAACTTTCAAGTGTTTTTCTACAGAATTGTGCATCATATCTGTCGATGTCTTGAATAGCGCTGCGAAAATGAATTTTTCAAACCGTTGATTTCTTTTGTAAACACCCCGTATATTCAGCACTACAGGAAATACTGGTTAACGTGACTGATGCACAGGTCCATTAATCCGTTCGAATTTCTATAACTTTTAGGGTATCTCCGTGTGTGAAGCTCTGTGTTAGCATGCAAAGCAAAGAGCTTCAAACATCAGTGTTCATGCAGACTAGAGTAATGTCTGTTTTCGTTTATTTTTTCCAGATTTGGCGTTCAAAAGAAGCCGATATTTATCAACATCATTCGAAAGCCACTTGATCGGTTAGTGTCGTATTATTACTTCGTGCGTCATGGAGATGACTTTCGACCCTACCTTAGGCGGAGAAAGGCAGGAAACAAGCAGGTGAGTCTCATGATTGTGTGTATATCTATAAATAATATATATATATATATATATATATATATATATATATAAGTTGACTCTTGGGATGTTGATGCTTGCATCTATCCTGAATATAATTATGTTGCACACAAAATTGTGCTCTTTAGATAGAGAGTATACAATCTGTGCAAAAATATGATCAAAGGTTACAAGCTGGGTTGCCGAATTTGGTTCTATTGTACCGAATTTGGTGCTATTGTGCAGGATTTGGTTCTGTTGTGCCTAATTTGGTTCTATTGTGCCGAATTTGGTCTGTCACATGGTTCGTCTATTTGGTTGATGTGAAGGTTGGGTACTATTCTTCAATTTGACTAATTTGATTCAAAATCGTGATAAAATATGAAAATATTTAAAACAATGATAATTTTGCATTAGATTTGTTACCAGGAGAAACTTTCTAAAATATTTCTACGTTGTGTACGTGAGCCTGAAGTATCTAGTTTAAGATGAAGCGGGGTTGCCGATTCAGCACTTATGGAGCTAGATCAGCATTTGTGGTGAGTAAAAGTAACTGTCACCAAAACTTATCAGAATAGGTTTCTTCTGTTTTGTAGTTGGTCTAGCTGTCTATGTATTTATCATATGTACAGGCTGTACCAAAGGAGTTATAGGGCTGTATTTTTCAACCTTTGATTATTACTATTTCTACAAAAAACTTATCTTCGAAAATTCACCATTAAGTTGGATCTTGGTGTGAGTTTCAATTTGCAGTGTAATTTTATGCTAAAATGATCAATTTGTGGTGTAAGTTTATGCTAAAATGATCCCTATCTATGCCAGCATTGAAGCTCATTTTTGGAAAGTTCATTCTTTTTTAGTGATCACTGTCAAACAAAAGATGTGAGAAGTAAATTATTCATTGATCACCCTTAACATGCTGCCAAGAGACACCAGTCATACATTGAGTGACTAGCCTGATCTATGTCTTCGAATGATTATTATATCATTTCAAATTTATTGAAGAAATAAATTTATTCTAGTTTATATATTTATATCATCATCATCAGTTTTTTTATTATCCGCCGTTAGACATAGACCTTCCCCAGGATTCGCCACACCTCTTTTGTGGATGTTGTGAAGCCAGTATTTTCTGAATTAGTGTAGTTTGTCTCTCCATCTTGTGTTCTGCCAGCTTTGGTTACGTGTGTTATTTGTGGAGATCCAAGTTGTCAGCCGTGACTTGATTATCTATAAAGAATTTCACCATGGTTATATAAGATAAATATATACATATATACTTTGAATTTTCTGGTTTTGATTAGTGTACATCTTGATGTATTAGGATCAAGGTATTACTGTACTAATTGAAGTAACTAAGTATGAGCTTATTGAAAGGGAGCATTTAATCATATGGTCCTAGAACTGTGATGTTTTGAATAGTACAGAAAATATTGGAATGAATCAACAGCACCAATCTTAGTGTAGGTCTACCTGTTATTAAAGAATTAGGTTCTTCCCTTGCATGATTCGGTTCTTTTTTTGTGACCATTTTGAAACTTTCTTGCATATCTTAGTGTCCATGGTGGAATGTGCCTTGCATAGTTTGGTCCTTTTTATGTGTCAATTCTGGTACTTTCTCTACATGATTTGGTCTTATAGGTGCTCATATGGGCACCTCCGGCATAATTTTGGTGTTTTAGAAAGCCATTTTTGTACTTATCTAGTATAATTTGGTCTTTTATAGGTGGTCATTTTGGCACCTTTCTTGCATAATTTGGTACTCTATAGCAGGCCATTTTTGTACTTTTCTTACATATTTTTGCCTTTTATTGGTGGCCATTTTTGTACCTTAATTACATAATTTGGCCCTTTATTGGTGGCCATTTTGGTGCCTTTCTTACATAAGTTGGTTTTTTGTTGGTGGCCATTTTGGCTGCTTTCTTGCATAATTTGGTACTTTATCTGTGTAGATTATGGTACTTTTTTTTGTTGCTTTATTTGATTATTCTTAGGCGACCAATTTAGCACCCCCAAGTGTAATTCTACTGTTTTGGGTTGCTATCTTGATACTTTTTTAAAATTTGGTTCTTTTAGGTAGCCATTTTGATATTTTAGTTGAAGAGGTTTCAACAGCCCTAATGATAATTTGAATTTTCTCAGTCATCTTTTCGAACCAATCAGAGACAAAATAAGTTTTAACCAATTAAGGAAGGATTCAAGCATGAATACTGTGCCAAAATGTTGTTTTCTTTTATTGCTCCTCAAACTGGAAATCTAATGGCAAGACAGAATTCTTAAACTATATCTAAAATACAATTAGATTTGTTCCTAATAATGTGATATATTAGAAACCGCCATCAAAACTGTCAGTATAGGTTTCTTCAGTTTTTTAGCTGGTGTAGCTGCCTATGTATCATGTATACAGACCGAACTATTGAAACCAGCATGATGAAAACATTTAGTCCTTATTATATGTAGAAAAAAAGATATTTCAAAAATTACCCCCTAATAGATTTTTGTGGTGGTTTCAAATTGCAATATAAGTTAATGCTAAATTGGTCTCTTTGTCTCCATTTGTCAGATTTCACCCTTTTTTTTATCATATTTCAATTTTTTAGTGATCACTGCCCAACGAAAGGCATGAGAGACATAGCATATTCATTGATCACTGTTTTTATCAATTTTTCAATTGATCTCCCCGAGCACAGCATATTGCCAGAAGACGTTGATCATGTATAGGTTTATATTGAGTGACTAACCAAACCTGTATATTTTGGGAATAAGTTGCCCAGTCGCTACGGAAAGTACGCTAATGTCGAGAGTTTTAAAAATAATTTAGATAAGTTTAGAAATTATGAGCTTACAAGGATATTTTGGGGGATCTGTCAAAGGCAATGCGATACTCAGTCTTGCTCTGAGGAAATTTTCAAGAGAGTAAGATATGTATATTGAGTCAAATTGTGAATTATGTACATTTATTAGTGGTTCTGCGGATTTTATGTTTGTTTTTCAAGTTGACGTGTAAATATTGTTTATAACTGGGGATGCTGAAAGGGGCAGAATAAAATAATAATTCATAAAGAGAAAGAGGTTTGTGTCCCGTGCTCATTTTTAACTGAAGGGTCCCCCCAGGCGGTTCTGCAATAGGACTTTTGCCTTGAACATGAGAGAAACCTGAACCAGGTAGGATGTCAGTTATGAGCAACAGGGGACTTTTCTTCTCTTTTCTTACACTTTCTCTCTTTCTCTCACTCTTTCTCTTTCTCTCTCTCTCTTAACTTTCTCTCTTGCACACTCTGTCCCACACTTTCTCTCTCTTTCTGTCACACAGTTTCTCTCTCTTTCTGTCACACAGTTTCTCTCTCTTTCTGTCACACAGTTTCTCTCTCTTTCTGTCACACAGTTTCTCTCTCTTTCTGTCACACAGTTTCTCTCTCTTTCTGTCACACAGTTTCTCTCTCTTTCTGTCACACAGTTTCTCTCTCTTTCTGTCACACAGTTTCTCTCTCTTTCTGTCACACAGTTTCTCTCTCTTTCTGTCACACAGTTTCTCTCTCTTTCTGTCACACACTTTCTCTCTCTTTCTGTCACACAGTTTCTCTCTCTTTCTGTCACACACTTTCTCTCTCTTTCTGTCACACAGTTTCTCTCTCTTTCTGTCACACACTTTCTCTCTCTTTCTGTCACACACTTTCTCTCTCTTTCTGTCACACACTTTCTCTCTCTTTCTGTCACACACTTTCTCTCTCTTTCTGTCACACACTTTCTCTCTCTTTCTGTCACACACTTTCTCTCTCTTTCTGTCACCCTTTTTCTGTCTCACTCACTCTCTTTCTGTCTCGTTCACTCTCTTTGTATCTCCCTCATTCCCTCACACACTCACTCTCTCTCTCTTCCTCATGCTCTCCATCCCTCTGTCTTCTTTTCTCTCCATATCCCCCCCATCTACCCCCCCCATCCAGGGCTAAAAGGCTACCCCTTGTGAAACTTCTAATGATGCAAGCCTTGGTTTTTCTGAAACTCTGCATTTTCTCTCTTCTCTGTTTTTAACGATCTTTGCCTTCCTTTAATGAAAAAGGCAGGCGTCTCCGCTTGAAGAAGCCCCAGAAGGGAAATCCACAAACCCTTCCTGTTATTCATTTATTTATTCTTAGATTTATTTTTTCCATCTATACATCAATATTTTTTTGAATTTTTAAAATAGAAGCTGTCAACCGAAACTGTCAACATGAGTTTCTTGTTTTCAAGCGATATTCTATTCATTGGCTATCTATCTATCTATCTCGGTCTCTTTGTATCTATCTATCCATCTATCTATCTCGGTCTCTTTGTATCTATCTATCCATCTATCTATCTCGGTCTCTTTGTATCTATCTATCCATCTATCTATCTCGGTCTCTTTGTATCTATCTATCCATCTATCTATCTCGGTCTCTTTGTATCTATCTATCCATCTATCTATCTCGGTCTCTTTGTATCTATCTATCCATCTATCTATCTCGGTCTCTTTGTATCTATCTATCCATCTATCTATCTCGGTCTCTTTGTATCTATCCATCTATCTATTTCGGTCTCTTTGTATCTATCCATCTAGCTAGCTAGCAGTTGAACTAGAAGGCTGAAAATTTGAAGATTTGATTTTGTCTTTTTTTTCTTTTCCAAAATTCATCTCCAAGTAGGTTTTTAGCTGGAGATCAATTTATGATGTATGTTAATGCTAAATTGGTTCCAAAGTTTGTGTCTGGCAGCATTCTCGCCGTTTTTTTGAAAGAATATTTGGATTTATTCATTGATCACCCCCAGCATGGCATACTGCCAAAAGACGATGGTCACGTGACAGTTTCTATTGAAAGATTAACCGGACATGTTAGATTTTTTTTTTCTTCATTTTTCATTCTAGAAAAGAAAAAAAAATCTTTATACCATGTATATATATATATATATATATATATATATATATATATATAACTGAGTGGACATTCCGCTTGGTTTTAAAATTGAAGAAGGAGTGACAAAAGTCCATGGTTATGTGCACATAAAACCATCCTTCTCTAACCTGCTTTTTTCATCGGGAAGAAAAAAAAATTTCTATTTCATATTCAGATGCTCTGGATCTGTGAATATTTTTTTGCTGACTCCCCAAAAAACCCTTATGGTCCCCAAAAACCATAAATCTAGTACCATAAACCTTTTTAGAAACAAACTCTTTACCATTCCCAAACTGTAAATGAACAAACGAAGAAATGAATAAAGAAAAGTATTGAGTAAAAAAAATACTGTTAAAACCATAAAATCCATGAAACTACAATACAGTGAATTGAGGAGAAAAAGTTTAATGCCTAAAATAACATTCGACTAAACAGATTAAGAGTGTAAATAAAGTTTTTTTCTCTACAATGATTGTCTCTGGGTTTGTATTATCTAGATGAATAATTCTTAGTTGAAAATTTTCTACAATCTTTCTTCTTATTACACAAAGATTATTTTGGTAAAATCATTAGTTTACAAGTCTAGATGTTCTTTTTGCAGCATATGCCATTTTTGTCAGAAGTCTGTGGTAGCCACTAAGTTGTACATATCTATGCATTTATCATTTCCCAAACTTTTTACATTTTGTTCAATCTGTACGACATGTTTTCTAAGATTTGGTTTTTCCTGGCACGTTGCAACCTCCACCCCCATTAAATTTCTCAGAACTGAACTGCGAGTGGTATGGGATAGTTTTTAAAAATTCCTAAAAATTTATGTATCAGTTATGGTCGATGCTAACATTAGGCCAACCAGGTGCTGACCTTTTGGGATAAAAATTCTAAAGAAGATGAAGCTAACGCGGGTGCAAATTATCAAGTCTTGCTCAGCGCGTATGAAAGCCTTGAGTAAATTTAATATCTTGCCGAGGGTGCACGAAACCCTCGTGCCAACTTTGGCAACAGTAACATTCTTGTTTGCTGTGACTGAGTGTGTACATTTGTATATCGTTCAGCAAGTGAATAATTATAAATTTAAAGGGATGTAACTAGTAGGAAATGACTGACAAATTTCTTTGTCTGGGTCATCTTCCTTTATTGTTGTCTGAGATAGCATTCTGAGAAAATCTGTAGATGGTGATGCTGGCAGTGTGGCCCTAAAGCAGTTGACAAGATTGTATAAGAAATTACTGACAGCAGTTAGAAGACAATGGTGATGAACGAGTGAAAGCAATGAATGTCTTGAAGCGGTTGACAAGATATTTTGTCAATATGGCATTACACAAAACCATCTTGGTTCTAAATAGTTTTAAATACCTATACCAATTTGTATATATAAATATTGTAGGCACTTAATACTATGTAGGAATGATAATTTATGAAACTCATGAAAAATTTTTTGTAAAAACAGATAACTACTCATTTATTTGTCTCTCTTTCCATTTATTTTAATTGTTTGTCTGTCCCTCTCTTTCTCTTTTCATGGTCCGTCTGTCCCTCTCTTTCTCTTTTCATGGTCCGTCTGTCCCTCTCTTTCTCTTTTCGTCGTCCGTCTGTCCCTCTCTTTCTCTCTTTTCGTCGTCCGTCTGTCCCTCTCTTTCTCTCTTTTCGTCGTCCGTCTGTCCCTCTCTTTCTCTCTTTTCGTCGTCCGTCTGTCCCTCTCTTTCTCTCTTTTCGTCGTCCGTCTGTCCCTCTCTTTCTCTCTTTTCGTCGTCCATCTCTCTGTCCGTTTCTTTCTCTCTTTTCGTCGTCCGTCTGTCCCTCTCTTTCTCTCTTTTCGTCGTCCGTCTGTCCCTCTCTTTCTCTCTTTTCGTCGTCCGTCTGTCCCTCTCTTTCTCTCTTTTCGTCGTCCGTCTGTCCCTCTCTTTCTCTCTTTTCGTCGTCCGTCTGTCCCTCTCTTTCTCTCTTTTCGTCGTCCATCTCTCTGTCCCTCTCTTTCTCTCTTTTCGTCGTCCGTCTGTCCCTCTCTTTCTCTCTTTTAATCGTCCATCTCTCTGTCCGTTTCTTTCTCTTTTTGTCATATGTATGTCCGTCTCTCTCCCGTTTCATTTTGTCCGTCTGTCTCTCTCATGCACTCATTCATTTTCTTCTCTAAACCTGTCCACTCTTTCTCCCTTGTTTCTTCTTCAGTATTCACCCCCTGCCCTTTACTATGTATTCATCTCCTTCTTTTTCCCCATTCCAATCCCCCTTTCTTTCCTTCCTGTCCGTCTCTCCTTCCCCCTTCCTCTCTCTCTTTCCCTTTCTCCCTCCTCTACCGAACCGTCTAATGTCTTCATCATCAAACCATGACTAATACAGCATAATTGTAAATGCAGGCTCCCCTCCTTCCCTGCCTGTCTCCCTCCTCCCCAGTCCTGGGACACTCTTTTCTCTTCATCAAACCTTTCTCTCTCTCTCCTATTTTTCTCCCTTTCAAACAAATTTCTTTTTGGTTCATGAACCCCTTTTTCAGGTTTTCGTATTTCGAGTTGAAATTTTTTTTCAAGAACCTTCTCCCGTTCTGCACGTACTTCAAAGTCAGACATTTATAGCCATATTGTGTAGCACATTAAGATGTCACAGACCTAAGTGTAAACCTTTTATGACTGATTTTCACCACACAACAAGATCAGTTTTTTGGGGGACTTTTTTTTAAAGGTACTTTTTGTTGTTGTTGGTACTCTTTAAAGATATGTTGATACCTTTCTTGTACATTTCTTTTGGCGTGTTCTTTCCTCTTCGGCCAGCCTTTTTTTTTTCTTTTAAGTCTGTTTTCTAAGAATCTGAAATACTTACCATTCTCCACTTTCTGTTTGAAATTTATTCATTCCATCTTTTCACCTCTGCTAGCAAAGTGTCATTCTGTCTGTCCACACTATCTCTAAAAGTTCTCAATGAATTTCAATGAAATTTTGATGTCACAGAACTAAGTGTAAACCTTTTATGACTGATATTCACCACGCAAGATCAGTTTTTTTGGGTACTTTTTAAAAAAGTACTTTTTGTACTTGTTGGTGGTACTCTTTAAAGATATTTTGATACTTTTTTTTTTTTTTGAAAATCTGTTTCTTAGAATCTGAAATGCTTACCATTCTCCATTTTCTATTTAGAATTTATTCATTCCATCATTTCACCTCTGCCAACAAAGTGTCATTCTGTCTGTTCACACCATCTCCGAAAGTTCTCAATGAATTTCAATGAAATTTTGTAGAAGGGTTGGCCATTTTTGAAAACTGTCAACCCAAACAGTCAAAATAGTTTTCTTCAGTTTTTAAGTTGGATGGACTGGCTATGTATCCTGGATTGTCATAACTAATTCAGCTAGAGGGCTAAAAGTCTGAACATATACTCTTTATTATGTTAAAAAGAAAAACAATTTTTTTTTTTTTCAGTTTTAAAAAGAAATTCCAACCCTAAATAAGTATTACATGGTGGGTTCAATTTGCAAAGTAAGTTCATGCTAAATTGAAACCCTAGTTTGTGCCTGGCAGCATTTGCATTTGTTTTCTGAAAATTGAGACATTTTTAGTGATCACTGCCCAGCAAAAGATGAGAGAAATAGCTTATCATTGATTCCCCCTTTTTTCCCATTTTTCAGTTGATCACCCCCCAAAACTGCATGCGAAAGTTGGTCTTATGACAGTTCCCAATAAGTGACTAGCCTGACCATCTTTCTACCTCTGCCAATGAAGTCTCATTCACTGTCTACACAATATCTCCATTAGTTCTCAATTAGATTTCGTTGAAGGGTTGGCAATTTTTCATTTTATTCCTCCATCTTTTTACTTCTACCAATGAAGTTGGAAGAGAGGCCTCTATTCACCTGTTTTTAGTAGAGGGTTCGATTTGCAATGTAAGTTTTTGCTAAATTGATTCCTTAGTCTGTGCCTAGCAGGATTCATACTTTTTAAAAAAAATTTGGACATTTTTAGTGATCACTTTTGTCCGATCGTCCGCACAGCATCTCCAGAAGTTCTTGATGAATTTCAATGAAATTTTGTAGAATGGTTGGCCAAAGTGCTAAAGAAAGAAATGATTGAACTTTGAATGAATACAGCAGTCTGTTTTTTCTCCCCATCGCAGTATTCTCCACTCCTGGATTTTATCCCCTTCTCATTCCAGTTCTGTCTATCTTTATTACCTCCCTTCTCACTATCTCTCACTTACTTCCCCCTTACCATTTGGAAAAAAAAAAAATTAGAAAAATTACTATTCCTGTCCCATAATGGTTGTTCCATTTGCATATACATTTCGTACACGGAATGTAACATCTATTTGGGGACAGAAGTAGTGAGGAATAGATGTTAGAATTGAGTTTCCAAATAAAGCTTGAATTTCAGTATTAGCGACAGGGGAAGGGCAAGAACAAATTTGAACAAATCAAAACATCCAGGCTGCGTATTCCGGTCAGGGGATCTTTATGAGGATTTTAGAGTTTTCATGTGTCCGACACATTGGGTCCCTTGGAGCCAGGTGTTCTCGCGTCAGTCTATACGTGCTTGCTTGTATAATAGAATCACCTCAGAGAAGTTTTTTCTGTGTAACTAGAATTCTTAATGATGATATCATAAGTTGGTTTGCATGCAGTCTGAGATTAAAACAGACATAATGGATTTGATATTCACTTGGGTGAACACTCAATAGAGGTGACATGAAAAATGAGGAGTCATGTCTGTTATTACCTTACGTAAGTAAACTCTGTGTTTCAAAAAATTGAATGATGTGTTGTATAAAATAACATCCATGTACGATTATGATAATACCCTGTATAGAATAACAAACAACATGTAATATGACATAAGCTATATATCAAAATCATAGCTGAAAGGGGGATGGTTTTAGATCAACATTACTGGGGTGCCATGTATGAATGTTTTATTTTTAAATTCCTGTAACATATGGTAAACAACTGATGATCCTAATAAGAAGAATTCATATTCAGTACCATGATATAAAATTCTGTGTGAAAAATACCAAAGAAAAAAACGTAAATTGAATTAACAGATATCTAGAAATGAGTGACTGAAATGACATGAATTCTTAGGATATTTTATGTGACATTAACTCTCAAATCTATTGAGATATATATATATATATATATATATATATATATATATATATATATATATATATATATATATATATATATATGATATTAACTCTCAAATCTATTGAGATATATATATGATATTAACTCTCAAATCTATTGAGATATATATATGATATTAACTCTCAAATCTATTGAGATATATATATGATATTAACTCTCAAATCTATTGAGATATATATATGATATTAACTCTCAAATCTATTGAGATATATATATGATATTAACTCTCAAATCTATTGAGATATATATATGATATTAACTCTCAAATCTATTGAGATATATATATGATATTAACTCTCAAATCTATTGAGATATATATATGATATTAACTCTCAAATCTATTGAGATATATATATGATATTAACTCTCAAATCTATTGAGATATATATATGATATTAACTCTCAAATCTATTGAGATATATATCTATATATATATATGATATTAACTCTCAAATCTATATATATATGTATATATCAATTCTCAAATATATATATATATATATATATATATATATATGATATTAACTCTCAAATCTATTGATATATATATATATATATATATATATGATATTAACTCTCAAATCTACTAATGTATATATGTCTATATATAAATTGTAAATTGAGTTTAGCACAATGGTAAGGGCATTGCTACATTGAAGCAGTTACCCTGCTGATGGTAAGTTTGATTCCTGCAGCCCCATTTTCTCTAATTGTTCATTCTGTTTACGTTGTCTAAATTGAATGATGTATTAACCATGGAATGACGGGTGATCATTTCAAATAACTTTCTCTACAACATTATGCAATCAATAATTCATTCTGTTCGACCAAATATGTCCCTTTCTAAAATAGATATGTACATATATATATATATATATATATATATGTATTATATCAGTTGATTTAACCGTCAAATCTATTGATATATATATAATATCAATAGATTTAATTGTCAAATTTATATATATATATATATATAATATCAATGGATTTAACTGGTAAATAAGTTGAAGTGGCTACCCTACTGATCGCATGTTCGATTCCTGCAGTACCCCTTTTTTCTTCAATTATTCTATTTATATCGTCTAGGCCAAGTGATATATTGTGTAATGATGGAAGATCATTTCAAATTAGATTTTTTCATGTAATATAAGGAAATTTATAATCGTATATATATAGATTCAGGGGTCGGACAAAATAATGGAAAGACCATTTCAAACTAATTTTTATTTAAATATTCTGAATAAGGAGCTGGCCTCCCTTCAGCTTTAATGATATCGATATGTCATAGAATTGATTCATACAGGTTTTGGACCGTATCTAGAGAAGTTTCATCAAGCGAAACCTCCTTCAGGGACCCTGGTGGTGGGAATCAATTTTTCAGTTGCTGCTTCAATTGATATCACAAATGCTTGATTATATTGAGATGTGATGATTGCAGAGACCGATCCAAATGTCCGAATTCCCTTTCATGTAACAGTTGGAGCGAGACAGCCAGGATCATAAACTTCTTAAATCTGCCTCCAGACATAAACGCCAAAATGTGTGAATTAATGTAGAAGAAGATCCGTCCGAGTATATCACATTCACCAATTGGTCCATTGACCAATTGCTATGGTCATTAGACCGCTTTTTCACGACGTTCCATACTGATTTGTAAAAGCAAAGGTTTACCAATTGCGACCCTTCAGGAATGGGCAAATCCATGAAGCTCAATAAACCGACCAGAGTTATAGAATAACATGATATGTAATAATCTGTAACATATATTCCAAGGTGAACATCTAATGACCTCAACAAGAAATTTTCTCTCATATTACAATGAAATCTAATTCTTTGTGAAACATGAATCTCTTTGATCATCTTTCCTTAACAGTTATCTGTGAATAATTGACTTACATGACAAATAGAAGAATTAACAAATGAAAAAAATTCTGTTTGTAAGATCTGTAGTTTTGATTTGTCTATGTGGGATCACTACTTTTGATTCCTGTACGTGAGATCTCTGGTTTTGATTCCTGTACGTGAGATCTCTAGTTTTGATTTCTATACATGAGATCATTACTTTTGATTTCTGTACATGAGATCATTACTTTTGATTTCTGTACGTGAGAGCATTACTTTTGATTTCTGTACGTGAGATCATTACTTTTGATTTCTGTACGTGAGAGCATTACTTTTGATTTCTGTACGTGAGATCATTACTTTTGATTTCTGTACGTGAGATCATTACTTTTGATTTCTGTACGTGAGATCATTACTTTTGATTTCTGTACGTGAGATCATTACTTTTGATTTCTATAAGTGAGATCATTACTTTTGATTTCTATAAGTGAGATCATTACTTTTGATTTCTATAAGTGAGATCATTACTTTTGATTTCTATAAGTGAGATCATTACTTTTGATTTCTATAAGTGAGATCATTACTTTTGATTTCTATAAGTGAGATCATTACTTTTGATTTCTATAAGTGAGATCATTACTTTTGATTTCTATAAGTGAGATCATTACTTTTGATTTCTATAAGTGAGATCATTACTTTTGATTTCTATAAGTGAGATCATTACTTTTGATTTCTATAAGTGAGATCATTACTTTTGATTTCTATAAGTGAGATCATTACTTTTGATTTCTATAAGTGAGATCATTACTTTTGATTTCTATAAGTGAGATCATTACTTTTGATTTCTATAAGTGAGATCATTACTTTTGATTTCTGTATGTGTGTGTGTATATATATATATATATACACACATATATATTACACGTGCACATATTTACACTTATTTATACGACAGGAAAAACTTACCGCTGCATGAGGCTGCAATACTAGGGTACCACATGAAGATCGAACTAGCCTCCAATGACCTCTGAAGCTAGGTTGCCAACTTTTATTCTACTACAGGCTCTGTGTGTGTGTGTGTGTGTGTGTATGCACACACACACACATACATATATATATATATATATATATATATATATATATATATATATATACTCACGTGTATTAACCTTTACTCAGAATAAATACACAAATCTGAAGAAATGAGCTACTTCTTCTCTCAACATGTGTTTTGTGTTTCACCCTGACTTTTTAAAAAATTCCCGAGTCTCTCACTTTTATCCTTTATCGGCTGTATTCAAAGAAGCACACATGGCCACAGGCTGCGGGTTGAATGTGGGGGAGGCAAATCTCCTCCCTTTTATTTATTTTCAAAAAACAACTTTTCTCTTCCCCCGAAAAGGGCGCTGGGATTTTGAGGGTCGTTGCCGTGACTCTTAAAATGTCATTGTTCAAAATCAGGGCTTCTTAGAAACCAGGTTAGGTCAGGTATGGTTAGTTCCTCTACAAGAAAAAAAAAGGACAACAGTTGCTTCTTTAGGGCACTCCCAGTGATGACTCGGTGGATTGTCCTGCTTATCATGAGATGTCAAACCTCTTCTCTTCTCCCAATGAGTACGTTTTGAGATAGGTTCTGGTCTTGTGTACACCAATGCCGAAAATCTTAGTACCTAGGGACCTGTAAACCCAAACTGCTCCTCACCATTACACTGGGAGAAAGGTATAATCGGTGTCACGCCTTAATGTCTGTGGCCAAAATCTAGGGGAACCTGGCAATTTCTGGAAGATCTACCTTGAAAATGTGACTGTGTTGAAATTTGGAAAGACGAAAGAGAATGTGTTTGTTCAAGAGAAGAAGATGAGGGTGTCCAAGTTGATTTTTCGATATCGTAGAATGACAGTCAGTCAGACACACATACCTATCTATACTTATAAAGACCTTAGTCACCATGTTTGTTTCGTGGTGAAGATACAAGTTCTACTCTCAATCTCTCTTGGAAGCTGATCAAAGAGAGGTAGACTTATGTGACCAGCAACTAAAGTGCGACTGAATGCTGTTACTGATGCACAGTCACAGTTTGCTGTGTTTTCATCTCTGTAAAGCTGATAGCAGAAAGGATGATTTATGTGGCCAGCAGCAAAAGTGTGACTGTCTGCTGTAGCTGACACACATACACTGTTTGCTGTGTCTATATGTCAGTTTTGCAAGAAAACATAAATTTTACTCTTTTTCTTGCTGATTAAACTGAGTAGGACTTGTATAGCCAGCAGTTACAGTGTTACTGACTGCTGTAGCTGACACACATACACAGTCAGCTGTGTGTGTGTGTGTGTGAAGGTTTGGCTTGAAAACATAAGGTTCATTCTCTCCTCTTCAAGGCTCACGTAAGAGAGAGAGAGAGAGAGAGAGAGAGAGAGAGAGAGTTATATGATGCAAACCAACTCATGGTACCATCTCTAGAAATACTAAATGAACAGAAAAACTTCTTTGAGTTGATTTTCTACCAACATATTCAACCAAAGAATTAGACAAATTTTCTTTCACTAACCTTGGAGTTGATTTTTCCATGTCATATACCATCAATATTTTAATTTCCAAATAAATACGCACACACATACACACATATGTATAATCTGAACTATCGGAAGTGAGACTGACTCAGGAGTGAAAGTGTATGGAAACAAGGTTTATTGATCCGTAAATGTTTTCATTGATGGTCCAGACATGTTTTGGCAGGTATTCCCATCTTCAGTAGTGTGTGCTGTTTGTTTGTGTGTGTGTGTGTGTACCATTTTAATGGTTTTGAGTTTGTTGTGGAACATAAGTCTACCATCAGGAGCCTTGCTTTGTGAGCAAAAAATGGGATCCCATCTGCTTAGGTATATATATATATATATATATATATATATATATATATATATATATAAAATAAATAATTGAGTTATACATGTATATGTATCAATAATTGATAATTGAGTCATATATATATATGTATGTATGTGTGTGTTGGGAGAAAAGACAGCATTACAAGTAGGACAAAGGGATTTTGTCCATTGCTCCTGATGAGTCAATTTTTCCTTGATTCTTTCGCTTCTGCTCATCCGTACTTTCCTTTGTTGAATGTTAAAAGCTTTTTGATTAGAGTCAGGTGGTAAAGGATATTGATGAGCATTTTGTCCATTCCTTGTCTGCCCTTCCAAGGTTTTCACCCAACGTGCTCAGATTTAAGGAGGAACTGTTCAAGACTCCTAAGCCAATGTGGAAGAAGGGAAATCTTTACCAAATGTTTCTAATGGAACTGACCGCTTTGGCTTGGGGTGTCTTCAGTTCAGGTTTTTGGATGAGGTTTATTTATTTATTTACTTTTTTCTTCTTCAGTGGTGCCAGTTGACTGATGATTAGGAGAATGGGTGTGTGGAGTTCGAGGTCTGGCGGGGACAGTTTTCAATCAATTAGCTGTAATGTCTTTGGGAAAGGCCTTTGTCCAGCAGTGGGCTTATGATGGTGATGATGATTTGCATAAGAAGACACAGGAACACACACATTTTTTGTTTTGAGAAGTGGAGATGAAAGAACAATTTTGAGAGAGTGGGAGGAGAGAAGGCGGAAGAGGCTCCCAATAGAGGGGAGAAGGGAGAGGCATCGGGAGAGGGATGGGAGGTAAGAAGCTTTGGAGGGAGAGGGAGGGAGGGAAGAGGTGGAGAGGCTTGGGAGAGTAAGGGAAAGACAGAGGCTTCAGAGAGGGGGAAAAAAAGTGGTTTGAGAGAGGATTCAAAGAGAGATGCTATGAAGAGCTATGAAGAGAGAGAGAGAGTTTCCCCGAGAGGAAAGGAAAGAGAGAGAATTAAGAGAGAATGAGAAATAGTGATTATAAAACAAAAAGAGTATGGGGGAGAGAGAGAGACAGACAGGGAGAAACGTTCAAAATACTTTATGATGACTACAAATTAGCCGAAAGAAATTGCTTCACCTTCCTGGCTGGGGAATGGTTTGGAGCCAGGTTGGTCTTGGGTCTACAAGGGGTCATGTTCATAGAGACCTTCACACCTTTTTTTCCCTACTCAGTTAAATGTTAGAATAACAATGTGTCAGTACACAAACAAAGAATGAAACAGGTTTGATCAGTCACTCAATAGAAACCATCATGTGTCCTTTGGCAGCATCTTGGGGTGATCAATTAAATGATAGGATAAGGGTGTGAATCAGTTATCTTTTGCCTCTTGTTAGATAAAAAAAAAATTGAATTTTTTAAAAACAAGCATTAATGTCACCAGACACTAAATAAAAAATTCAGCATTAACTTACATTGTGAATTGAACTGCCCACCAAAAACCTATTTAGGGAGGGGGAATTTTCACAAAACAGCACAAATGCCTATTCTGAATATAATAAGGAGTAAATGTTTGAATTTCCTGCCCTCACGCTCCATTGGAGTAACCTGTATATGTCCAGCCAGCCAGAATCACTTGAAAACTGGAGAAACGGTTTGAAAAAAAAAAAGAAGCCAAAACAAAGTAACTGTAGGTCTATAGTGTAACAACCATTATATTATTTGACCCGGGGTCACCTCTGTTT
>OY735240.1:21332567-21387567 GCA_963457665.1 Thysanoteuthis rhombus | reverse complement strand
GGAATTGACTATGAAATTTCTGGGAATCACAAGATTTGAAAATAAACTGAGTTCGTTATTTTGCCGTAATATCGTCATAAGAAATATCCTCTTATGAATATTCTGTTTATGGCATGTGGAACTAGAACATGGACTTTTCTCATCTTCAATATATCTATCATTGCTTTTAGGTCGTGAAAGTGAAATTCTCATCTGTGATATTAAATCCATCTGAAAGATAGTTTTGAAAGGATATTGTACTACTTATTACCTACGTAGCATTTCATCCAAAAACCATGGTGATGAAGTGAGTTTAAATAACTGGTTTTATTGCTCATTGGTATACATTGTGTCTATTGATGATGTATTCATATTGGAAATGTGTTAATCATTTTTGACTGACTTGAGTATAAGTCTTTATAACTCTTTGTACAAGAACCATGTCTTATATTCAAGAATACATTATTTACTAAGATGAGGTAGTTCGTGAAAGCAATCTGACTGCTAAAGATCTGCAAGCAGTGTGGCCAATTCAAAAAATATTTTTGTGCTAATTTGATTGCCAGAAAGCTCTGAATAAAGAGAAAATAGCACCAAATCACCCCAAATTGATAAAACATCCCCAAAAGGTGCTAAAAAGCCGTAAAAAATGTCCAAAATATTCAAGCACATCTCTACCTATTCAGCTACTCTTGCCCTGCTGGAATAAGAATCGGGTGAAATTGGCAACATTGTCTGCGAGACCAGCTTGTTAACTATTATGGCAGAATGGGGTAAACATATGCTCTCCCCACTTTTGTTTCTATGTAGCTTGTGAGGTGACCTCGAACTTTGAAAAAAAATTCATTTTGAAGACCATATATTGAATATCATGTTGCATCTTTCTTCCGCCATCTTGGGACCGCAGGCCATAAAATCTGATAATGGTTCATGGAATCGAGTCAGAGAGAATTAATGGTCTTTGTGTAAAAGTCATAATTTGAAACGTCTGCTCAGAAGCCGATAATCGCAATGAAATTTAATACAAAGTGGCTGAAATCTTGCTGCATTTGAAATTGATATTGGATTTTTCTCTCCTCATTTGTGGTTAAGACATGTTTTGTATGGGAGCATGTAGATGTACTCTCTTTCTTTCACTTTCTCTCTTTTTCACTCTTTCACTTTCTCTCTTTTTCACTCTTTCACTTTCTCTCTTTTTCACTCTCTCACTGTCTCTCTTTTTCACTCTCTCACTGTCTCTCTTTTTCACTCTCTCACTGTCTCTCTTTTTCACTCTTTCACTGTCTCTCTTTTTCACTCTTTCACTGTCTCTCTTTTTCACTCTTTCACTGTCTCTCTTTTTCACTCTTTCACTGTCTCTCTTTTTCACTCTTTCACTGTCTCTCTTTTTCACTCTTTCACTGTCTCTCTTTTTCACTCTTTCACTGTCTCTCTTTTTCACTCTTTCACTGTCTCTCTTTTTCACTCTTTCACTGTCTCTCTTTTTCACTCTTTCACTGTCTCTCTTTTTCACTCTTTCACTGTCTCTCTTTTTCACTCTTTCACTGTCTCTCTTTTTCACTCTTTCACTGTCTCTCTTTTTCACTCTTTCACTGTCTCTCTTTTTCACTCTTTCACTGTCTCTCTTTTTCACTCTTTCACTGTCTCTCTTTTTCACTCTTTCACTGTCTCTCTTTTTCACTCTTTCACTGTCTCTCTTTTTCACTCTTTCACTGTCTCTCTTTTTCACTCTTTCACTGTCTCTCTTTTTCACTCTTTCACTGTCTCTCTTTTTCACTCTTTCACTGTCTCTCTTTTTCACTCTTTCACTGTCTCTCTTTTTCACTCTTTCACTGTCTCTCTTTTTCACTCTTTCACTGTCTCTCTTTTTCACTCTTTCACTGTCTCTCTTTTTCACTCTTTCACTGTCTCTCTCTTTCACTCTTTCACTGTCTCTCTCTTTCACTCTTTCACTGTCTCTCTCTTTCACTCTTTCACTGTCTCTCTCTTTCACTCTTTCACTGTCTCTCTCTTTCACTCTTTCACTGTCTCTCTCTTTCACTCTTTCACTGTCTCTCTCTTTCACTCTTTCACTGTCTCTCTCTTTCACTTTTTCTCTCTTTCACTTTCGTTTTTCTCTTCCAACTATATTTGAACCCACATCCTGTTTTTACATGATGAATATGCCAATTGGCATAGACAGTCCAAATAGAATAAACAATTGAAAAAATTGGAATCGAATCTGAATCACAACAGGTGGTTTTCTTGATGTGACTACTCTCTCACCCTAAGCAGCGAGTTTGTGAGTCAGAGGCCCAAATGAATGTTTTATTTCCAAATCTTCTCTTGTTCACTCACTGACCATACTGCTCTTTATGTTTCTCAACATGAACAAATTACATCATGAAGAAATGGATATATAATCCAATAGAATAATTATTAAGGTATCATTTGCTATTCGAAACTCTATTTGAACTGACATCCCATTTTTACATGATGAATATCCCATTTGGCCTCAACAGCATAAATAGAGAAGAATATCTATCCATCTTTATATATATATATATATATATATATATATATATATATATATACATGTAATGTTCTACAAGCGAATACATATACACTCACATACATGTGTATGCATATATATACACACACCCATAATTACAATTGATATACCCAACACCCATGAAAATTATATGTATGTATATAATTTATTGATAATGGTTGATCAGTAAAGTCAGTAGTGATCCATCTTTTGTTCCCTTCACTCTTTTTTAGCCATGAAGGGGGATAACTTTTGGTAGTCTTGGTGCTAGTTTGTTTTAGTATGGAATCAACAAGAACTTCCTATGTTTTTTTTTTTTTTTTTTTTTTTTTTTTTTTAAATGAATATTTTTCAAGTGTCGAAAAAAGTTCAGATCTATCTACAGACGAACCAGACCCCCACCGCAAGAGATTTTTCACCCAGGAGTGGTGCTCTGGTGCTTGATGGGTTATTTGTCTATTCTACGAGCATCTGGGTAGTTCCCACACCTCCCCAAAAAAGACTTGTTAGGACATTTTCAACCGGATGTTTTTTGTTTTTTTTGTTTTTTTTTTGGTCTTCTCTTGAAATGTCTGTCGCTGTGACTGCACTGTCTGTACATTCGAGATCTACGCAGATTCGTCTTGTGATTCTCACGTCCGACCTTCCTTAACTTCTACCTTTCCATCTGCTAAAACTTGGACAGTCGGGGATGGGGCTCGGGTAGTTCGACTGTTTTTTCACTTCGGGTAAATGCAGGTGTCCTGTGCTGATTCCCAAACCGATTTCTCTTGTCGGGGTCAGGGCATGGTACTTGCTCTGTCAGTATCACTACTCCGCCTTTTCTCGTACAGCTGTGTATTCAGAAAGCAGGGGAAGGTGTGGTCCGTTCACGCGTATCTTTTTATTATTTTTATAATTTTTCGAAAGATCGCCATGTTTTGTTTCTTCATAGGCTTTTGTTATTACAGTGCCCTTGAGGAGTGCCGTTGAAACGACTTTGCTGTTATAACCAGAAGATTAAAAAATATGACAAGCAAATTATATATTTACTTTTCATTTTGCTCTTGAAAAGGTATAATCTTCAACAATAGTTTTCAGAGAGTAGAAAAACAAACATGCCGTCGTCATTGAAGAGGGCCATTAAATCAAATGTCGTTACATCGAGAAAACCTAGTCACATTTTAGCTAGTTCCTGTGGAAGACCTAGCCCCCTCTGTTGGTTGGGAGCTAGCTACAGCTGTAGTGACAGATTTGAATTTTGAAAACATATTTAAAATTTTTTAGATGAAACTTTTAGAGTTATGTTCCTTTTATTTATATTCGGATTTTTTCTGGTTGTGCTCCTCAATTTAAAATTTCAATTTTCACCTTAGATAGACTATAGGACTTTGTCATCTAAAACCTCTTAAAAAAAAGGAATCAGTTGACCTAAAATGTGTGCTGTAAGTAGACTGAGACATGCTGAATGGATTATAGTTTTATTTTTTGTCTGGGATGTGTATTTCTCAAGTTATGCAAGAACATACATCACAGATACTGAAATGTGTGCTGTAGGTAGATTGAGACGTACCGAATGGATTATAGTTTTATTTTTTGTCTGGGATGCATACTTCTCACCTTTTATAAAAGTACATTCTTGATTTCCTCTCTTCCTTCTAACCTTCTCTCTCTCTCTCTCTCATTCGCTCTTTAAATTGCTAACATCTCTTTATTTCACTGCTTCTCATTATCTCTTTCTGCTTCTTTCTATTCTCTCTGAATCCCTCCCTGTATCTGCCTCTCCTTTTTTCTCAGACTCTACTCTTCCTCTCTCTCTGACTTCTCTCCTCCTGTCTTCTCTTCCCTTCATTCTCTCTTTTCTCATTTTCCATTCCCTCTCTCTTCTCCGTTTACTTCCTCTCTCCATTACACCTTCTCTATCAACCATAACTGTCAATATAGGTTTCTTCCGCTTTTAGATGATTCTGGCTGGCTATCTATTGGTCTTGTGTACAGCTGCCTCATTGGAGCTAGAACACTGAAAATCAGGCCATTTACTCCCTAAGTCTAGAAAAAAAATAAATTTGTTTTTTGAAAATTGCCCTCACAAGAAGATTTTTTAGTGGAGATTTAATTTGCAAAGTAAGCTTATGGTAAATTGGTTCCATATTTTGTGTCCAGCAGTGTTTCATGTTGTCCCTCCAAAATTCAGTCTTTTTTAGTGATCACCACCCAATAATAGGTGAGGGAAGTAATTTCTTCATTGATTGTCTCTTATTCAAATTTTTTAATTGATCACCCAGAATGGAACATGCTGTCAAAGATATTGGTAATGTTGATGGTTTCTATTGAGTCACTCACCAGACCTGTCTTAGTTCTCTGCATTTCTTCCCTTGTCTCATTTTCTCCTCACTCTCCCTCTTTTTTTCTCACCTCACCCTCTTCTTTTTCTCTATTGCTCTCTCTTTATTAGAAACCATGAACCAAAACTGTCAAAAAAAGTTTCTTCAGTTTTCAAGTCAGTTTGGTTGGCTATTTATGTATGTATCAGGCATGCAGACCCTACCAGAGAAGCTAGAGAGCTGAAATTACTCTTTATAATGTTTGCAAAAAAACTTTTCTTTTTTTTTTTCCACCCCCACTCTCCTTCTCTGCTTTTGTTGGTCAATGATCATTAAGAAAATCTTGCTAAAAAAGCATGAAAATGAAAACTGCCTGACACAAAGTGGCCAGTTTAGGATAAACTTACTTTGTGAATTGAATCCCCAACAGGGAACCTGTTTTTTTTTGGTGGGGAGGATTGAAGAACTAACACATGTAAACAACATTTATTCTAGACACGAGGAGTAAATGTTTGAATTTTCAGCCCTCTTGCTCCATTATTGCAGTTCATTAGTGTATTGTGAAAATAACACTTGGTTTTGTAGAAAATCTGGAAAGGTCACACGGATCATGGTTTGAATACCTCTGTATGTGAAAATAATCGTGATATTAGATATATTACTGATTCACAAAAAGTGAGGTCACACTATGTACTACTGTAGTAGATTTGGTATTCTTGTGTGAAGATCTATCATTTCAGTATGTCAGTCAGTCAGTCAGTCAGTGATGGTGGTCGGTACTAGAGATGCAACTGTATCTAAAGAAAACTTTTACAATACTGTTCGCATGGATCCCTGCTGTGGGTTGGAAAAGGGAGTCTTTGCCTCTTTTTCTGAATCAGGCCCTCTCACCGAGGGCGAGAGGGTCAAAGGTTGTAACCTTATAGTCAATAAAATATTATGGTACTGTGCAATCTTTTTATGTAACCCCAACTTGATGTCCCCATATTAAAAGATGGTATCATCTTTTGCTGGTGACAGGGGTTGCCGCTATGTGATATCTTAAGAATCCCCCCCCCCAGCCCTCCTCAAAAAATTCGACGCCCACAACTCCTGAGTTGCTGGTTAGTTCAGCTGTGAACTTTCTCACCTGTTATTTAGACAGAGCAATCTCAAGACTGACCCTTACAAAACAGTAACAGGATTTATTGTGGGAAAACGCCCTGCAGGCCTGTGGGGAAGAGGAAGTCAGTTCTAATTTTCCCTGGGCTGGAGATTATTCAGGTGGTTTGTGTTGACATAACACTCATGAAACCCTTATGTGTTAAATGGACAGTTATGTTTATTTTCACACCCTTTTCGTTTGGTCTTGTGCCAGACTGAAATTCAACTTCTTCTGAAATGAAATGAGTAATATTTTCTATAAAATAACTTTCATCCAATGACTTTTTTGTTATACTGAGTGATATCGTTGGGTTATTTTCTTGCTTATCATTTTGTCTTGCTTCTTATTCTAAGTCACCCTTTAAAACAGCTCGAGTTGAGTGAAGACTTTTTAAAAAATTTTGATTTAGAACACTAATTAAATTAAGTGGTTTTAAGATTCTTAGTTCTTATCCACAAATATGCCCATCATTTTTGACATATATATACTAGTATATATATTAGTGAATATTTTATTAAGAAATGGATATGTAACCTGACAGAATGATTATGAATGTATTATAATATCTGAAACTTAATTTGGAATGACCTCCTGTGATTATGTGGAGAATGTGTCATTTGGCCTAGACAGTGTAGACAAAATGAAGAATTAGAGGAAATGCTACTGGAATCGAACCTGAGACTAATATATATATATATATATATATATATATATATATATATATATAATCAATGGATAGTCAGGAATGCTCAGATTAGGTGAATAGGTATGTATTCATAGTCTGTTGTTCCCGACGATCTATAAAATTTTTACCGTATATATATTTCATACAGGTTTGATTGAATAATTGTAATGTTTTTGTCAGTTCAATTTTCCGATCAATTTCTCCAATTCTCAAATTCTGCTTTCCATGGCTGGTTCCACTGAATGAATAGATTTCCCCAGAATTCATGGTGCATTTTATTTAATAGAGCAAGATATAGACCAAGAATAAACGAGATGAGAATTTGGAGTGGAAACAGTTATTTGGGCCTTTGCATTACTGGCGGCTATTCAGCTCAATGGTAAGAGTATCACTACATTGAATTGGCTACCCTATCAGTCACAGTTTCGATTTCTGCAGCAGCCCCATTTTCTCTATTTATTTGTGATTAAAAAAAAATATATATATATATGTGTGTGAGCGTATGTTCACACATGTGAGGAATCGGCATATATTTATACCTCCATCCCAACAGAGAGAGAGAGAGAGAGAGGTTATCAAGCAAGTGCTTGATCACAGATGGATGCACTTACTGCAAACAGGAGTGCCAAGTGATGGGAGATGGTGGGTCTATCGGCCTGCCGCTGTTGTTGCCTCACCATGCGAGTCAACAATGGTCGATGTGGCAGCAGACAGAAATAGCTGCAACAGACGGCGTCATTCAACTGGATTAAGACAAACGAATCATCAAACGAGACGAGCAGAAAATAATGGAAATCTACAGCCAGTTGCGAGGGGGTCGAAGGAGTGCAAGGGCCTCCCATGTGGCCGAGATAGTTGTGACTTTCCAATTGTCAGAAGGCATTGTTCAGTACGACAAACTGAACGAAGTAGTTCAAAGTATAGAATAAAACCTCAACCAAACAGGTTTGGTTAGTCACCCATTAGAAACCATCACATTACCAGCGTTTTTTGGCAGAATTGGGGGCAATCAATTTTTTAAAAACATTGGAAAAAGTGGTGATTAATGAATGGTCAAGTGGCTCTCCTCACCTTTCGTGGGGCAATGATAACTGAAATTAAGTCTGAATTTTCCAAAAACAAGTAGACTCCAACCAATGGATCACTTTAGCATAAATTTACAAGGTAAATTGGAATCCCTGATAAAAACCCTGCAAGAAACTATTGACATGAAAAAAAATCAACTGTAACTTATAATCTTGAATTATCATTGCTATATTATCCCTATCTACAAAAATATTGAGCACTCTTCTTAAATAGATTGTAACAATATATATATATATACATATCAATTGAATGCATAAATCTTGTCTCTGACAATGGTACATCTTTTTACACCTTATTCAGCTATTCAGACCATTGTCAATTAAAATATTGTCTCCACTACAAGTACTGTTAGAATAAAGATTTTTTGGAATAATATAAGTTCCGGTGTATATTCATTATATATATATATATATATATATATATATATATATATATATATATATATATATATATATATATATATATATGATGAATATACACCAGAAGTTCCCTTATTCAGGGTTGAACACTCTTCAAGTGGGGTAACTTGTTCATTATAAGCTTATGCAATGCTCTTCCGGCTTAAGAATAGAGTACTCTGGTGGATGAAGAATTACGCTTGAGTGAATATATCGCTCAAATTCAACATTACTGATTGTCCAGTCCTGCATAGGGCAGAGGTAAGATACAAGTCTCAGGGTCTGAAGTGACGGTTTCATTCCTACCTTGTGGTACTGGATGGGATAATGGATTATCTATGGCCACACTGAAGAGTTGTGATACAATGAAGCAGTTATCTGTGGATGACACAATTGTTTAATTATTATATATGGGTATATATATATATATATATATATATATATATATATATATATATAAAGAATGAAATGACTACTTTAGATGATGATGTGTTATGCAAATGAAATTTCTTTTAATATTTGCTTTCTCAAAAAAATATATAAGATTCTTTCTTGGTGAAACCAGTATGCACAGGCAAAATGCTGAAATGTATTTGGAAATTTTATTTGTACCACGCCTGGTCTTCTGAAATCATCATTTCACTTAAATTTTGTTGGATAAATTATAATCCATTATAACACATTGGATATGTTTATATCTATATGTGTACATGATTGTCACTGGGCAAATGCTGGAAGTATATACAGGAGGTAAACCATGTATCATGATGTAAACGCATTCCTAATGAGTTTGCTGTAGGAGTGCATTGAAAATCAGGAAGAGAGGCATTGTCAGTGGTCAGGAATTGATACTAGCATTACTTGCAGGATATGTATGACTTTTTTTGCCTTGGGAACTTTGTTTCGTTTGATTGGACAACAGGAATATTTTGCACTGCCAAAACAAGAAACCTGATGAATCCTACGTAAAAAGTGCTAGATTGGCAACTTTCCAGCCTCCATATTTCCACGGGTCCCCTCTCCACTTGACCTGTTTTCTTTTCACTCAGTAACCCCCACCTGCCCAGTTTTTTTCTCGTGTACCGCTCTCACTTTTGAAAAAAAATTTTTTTTTTCTTTTTTCTGGAACTTATCCCCCCCCCCCGTTTTCATTTTTCTTGACCTTCCCACCCTCCACCCCCTATTAGCCCCCTTCTTCTTTTTTTTTTTTCAAGTAGCACCCAGTACTTTCCCCATGTTTTCGTTTTTCTTAGCCTGTCTACCTCACTAGGGTCTCTTCGACCCTTACTTCCCCTGGACCCCAAATTCTTTCCTCGGCCCATAAATCACCCCATCCCCGCCAGTGCACGTTTCCTAGTCCCCCCCTTAATTTCTTTCTCCCGCCCCATCTTTTGACTTCAAATCACTCCCCCAGCCCCTCGCAGACCACACTTTCTGTAGTGTTTTCTTCCTCCCTCCCCATCCAATCATGATTTTTTTTTCTTCAGTCCGTTTTTCCTTTTCATTTTTCAATTTTTTTTCTTTCAACATTTTCTCTTATTCTTCCCCTCCCCTTGCCGACCCAACCCTTACCTCACGTCTGATTCCTCGCCAAAGCAGAAATGCCCGGTACATTCAATTAGCTGTTTGCACCTGTATCGAGGCACGCACTTCTCCGTTCCGCCCTTGCCCTCTCATCCATGTTCTGAGTCCAGGCCACTGCTTCACGTAGTCCGTCAGCTAAGACAGGCTGCTGGAAAAAGCTGTCGGTTTCGGGGTTGCCAGGTTTGAATTGCGGTGAGCTTCAGAAGGACTAAAAGTAGTTAATGAAAAGAAAAAAGTAAATATATAGTTCTAATTTTATCAAAAGTTTGAATAATCAAAACAAAGATAAAGACAACTATTTTTTTACAATCAAAAGTCTAATCAAAAAATGAGTAGATACATAGCTATGTTCACTAATTAGGTAATTCTGCTGATTTGGCATCACACATGTATTAGTTATTCCCTGTGAATGAATTTGTGGTCATTGAATTTCCATGAGATTATTTTTGATAAAAAAAACAAGATATATATATATATATATATATATATATATATATGCAGTAGAGAGTAGATATTGCAAACCTAATTTGTACTGCTACATATATATATATATATATATATATATATATATATATATTTATATAGCAGTACAAATTAGGTTTGCAATATCTACTCTCTACCCTTTATACATATACATATGAGAATTAGGACTTGAAATTACTTGGACCTTTTCATTACCAACAGTTGTTAAACTCAATGGTAAGCAGCTACCATAACGATTGCTGGTTTGATTCCTGCTGCAGCCCCATTCTCTTTAATTGTTTATTCTATTTACATTGTCTAGGCCAAATGATACATCCACCATGTATCAATCCAAATAGAATTTCAATATGCAATTCGTAATCATACATGTAAATATATATATATATATATATATATATATATATATATATATTTATTTATATATGCAGAGATCAAATTTTTGCTTTCAACCTGAATTCTCATCTCGTTTATTCTTGGTCTATTTGTCTCTTTCAAAGTGATGATTATGCATTTGAGAAATGGACTTATTCGGTTGGTCAGAATGAATTATAAATTGCTTTATATCATAAAGAAACCTATTTGAAATGATCTCCTGTCATTACATGGTTGATATATAACTCAATCTGGACAACGTCAATAGAAAAAACAATTGAAGAGAATGGGACTACTGCAAGAATCGAACCTGCCACCAATAGGTTGGCTGCATCAATGTAGTGATGCTCTTACCATTGAGCTAAGCAGCCACTAATAACACTAAGGCCAAAAACAACTTTCAACCCGAATCTCATTTATTCTGATCTATTCATCTTTCTCAATACAACAGTTATTTATTTAAGAAATGGACATTTATATATACACTTGTGTCCGTAATGCATTTGTTGAAATTGACTACCTGTAATTCTAGTGATTTCTCCATATCTCTTCCTTATTTTTAAACCTAGTAGTTCCACTGTTAATATTGTAAATAAATGGTTACATCTAAGAAATTCATCCGAAGATTTAGGTAGCTGAAGTGACATCAGATATGAAATTTCTTCATTAAGAGAACTGGTGGGAGGGAATGCTTCATGGAACTGGTTGGAGGCATTTGATATGTTGATTTGTCAGATAGTTAATCAGTGACAGCTATCTCTGCAATATATTCATACATCCAAAAACTACTGTCCATTATTATTGTAATCGATGTTTTCGATTTATAACAGCTTCAACTGGCCATTTCATTTTTATATCTCTTGATTTTAATTTATTTCCAGACGTTTGATGACTGTGTAGAAGAAGGTGGTGAGGACTGTGATCCGTCAAATCTTTGGATGCAGATTCCCTTTTTCTGTGGTCACGCTGCTGAATGTTGGTAAGTATTCGTAGGAGGTTTCGTAGCATGTATTCTGAGGAGGGTAGTATGTTTGGAGTATCTCAAAAGCAGCCATGTTTGATGATTGGCATGAAACCTGTGGAGAAGGTGCTACACAAGCCAGTATTTGTAGTGTCAGCAAGTATGACCCACTCTATGTTGGATAGTCAACTTGCGGGTGAGGTCGGCGCATGATCTGACCCCTGGGTGACAAAGTGGAGCAAGCACCAACAAATAATAATACAGTCCTTATGTACCTGAATGATAGGTTGGCGTCACATGAAATAATTGTACTGCACCATTATCCTTCATTGACTATTTGATTCAAACTTCTGGACCCCTCACCCTCAAATGCGCAGTTTGCTGCCCCCTTTGCCCCCCCTCTTTGCAGACATTCACAGAGATGAATGAATTAGACTTTTTTTCGACAAGTAACTTGATTCTAGGCATAGATTCAGAGACATACCTGCATATCATTCTTGATTGAGAGTCTTGCTCGAAAATTGTTTCAGATTTTATACATTGTTGGAAAACCTTGTCCACAGCCCACACAAGTAGTATTTAGTTGGTTTTGATTACTTAAGGAATCTCCTTACAATCCCTGTGTACCCCTGTAATTCAATTTACCAAACTCGAGGGGTACCTGGGTTTGGGAACCCAGTTCTTTGATATTTTAAAACTATCTTAGAGGTCAACTAGGGTTTCTTCAGTTTTTAAGTGGTTGTGACTGGCTATATGTGTGTCACTTGTACGGGCTGAAATTATGAGCATTTACTCTTTATGTCTAGAAGAAAAAATTAATTCTTTACAAAATGAAATTTTAGGGGGCTTCAATTTACAATGTAAGTTCATGCTACATTGCCCCTTAGTTTTTGTCCAACAGCATTAACACTTTTTTTTTTTTTTTAAATTCTAACATTTCATTGATCAAACAAAAAATGATAGAAGTAACTCGTTCTTTTATAACTTCTTTTTCCAATTCTTGTATTGATCGTCCCCAACATGGGTAGATGCTGAAAGACGTTAGTGACATGATGGTTTGAATTTAGTGACTAACCAAACCTGTTTTTCTCTCTCTTAATCTACACAGGATGCCAGGTTACCGTTGGGCTCTAGAACAAGCCAAATACAATCTCGTTCACAATTATCTTGTGGTTGGTATCACAGAAGAGCTCGGGGATTTCATTGCCATCTTAGAAGCTACATTACCTCGATTCTTCAAAGGAGCTGTGGACCTTTATAACTCAGGTAAGTAGTTGACGCTTGGGGTGTGTTCTGTCTTGGAACCAAAAGGGTCGGCTCGTTGTCACTTTGAATCGTCAAAGCTTGAAATTTCATTTTGGAGTTCTTCTTGATTTTTAGGAATTTTACAAGTATGGCATGAACTGTTTCTTACAGCTATAAAAGAGCTGTGTGCGTACACATGAACGTATGATTTTGAAGGGAGTGAATTTAAGGTTTGAAAGTTTACTTGATCAAAACAAAGATCTATAACAACTATTTTCTATGATCAAAAGTTTATGTAATCAAAGTGAAATCACTTTTTCAACAAAAAATAAATAGATTTTACCAATTCAGCATATATATATATATATATATATATATATATATATATATAATACTTCCAAGATATATGTCTTTATTTTACTATATATACATATATAATACTTCCAAGATATATTATACTATATATATATATATATATATATATATATATATAATACTTCCAAGATATATGTCTATATTATACTATATATATATACATATATATATATATATATATATGTGTGTGTATACACGCATATTTATGTATACATTAAGTAGGTGTAGGTGGCATAATGGTTATCAGTACCAGCAAGCAAAATAGAATTGGCTAACCAAGTTGGAGTTCAAGTTGGGAACCAAAACCAACTCCTTACTCTTTCTTCTAGGCGTTTTTTTATCATTAGAAAAAAGGAATAGAAAGAATACATAAAAAAAGATGAGTTTGGTTGGAGTTAGGGTTGAGATAAAGTCACATACACACATACACACACGTATGCTGTGTACAGACCTTCCTAGCTTTATGCATTTTGACACTTTCTTATGCATTTCGATACTTTCTTATGCATTTCGACACTTTCTTATGCATTTCGATACGTTTCCACACATTTCGATACGTTTCCTCACATTTCGATACATTTTCAGGCATTTCAACAGGTTTTCAGTCTTTTCGATAGATTTTCAGACATTTAATACATTCTCACGCATTCTGTAAAAAGTGTTGGATTTATTTAGATTTATCAAATTGCTTTCGATTTCTGATAAAGATCTTAACTAATGACTCCTGAGATGAGAAAACTTTTCGGTAAGAATTGTTGGTTGTACATCTGTATATACTCGATATACTTTTCCAGGCCTTTATTTGAAAATAATACTACCTGAACTTTTGAAACTTATTTTGAATAGACTTTGAGATCAGCAGGAGCCAGATAGCTGGCTTGGGAGCCCTTGTACATTTGAATGGAGCTAAAGACTGAAATATTGATGAATTCATTTCTATCTATCTGTTCATGAATCTTTCTTGATTTGGGGACTTAGAACCTGAATAAAGCTCTCTAGGAGTCTGTTGCCAAAAAATGTTTAGAATGGTTGTTCTAACATTTCATTTCAGATACTGAAATTCAATTTTAGCTAATGTTGGATACATCATTTTCAAAATTTTCTCAGGGGAACATGCCCCCAGACTCTATCAGATGGGGTGGCAAGATGGTCGTACACTTTTCACTCATTTTTAATAGTGAAACCTGACAGTGATGCGTGCGTACGTGTGTGTAAGGCCTTGTTGATTTTCCAATGGAATTCACTTTGCTCAGATAATCTTTTATTGCCTCCAATGAGATATTCACTTTCATCTGTCGAGATTGTGAAACGTGATTTAATGAGAAAATATGTCAACAGGCGGCTGTTAGGATTGAAACCATCTCACCAGGTTCTCATCTAATTAGTTATCTATTCTCTGATGCTGCGTTATTCAAACTGTTCTGCAGAATGCCGTAGTTCTGCACGACCTTTCGAGTGATTCCCCAGAACCAAGTGACATTTTCACAATATACTTAATATAATAAATTCTTTGTTACACAAATAATTCCTTCGCGACTTTTACGTTCGGGTTCGTAAATATTTGGATAATACAAGTTAGATACTTACGTAGATGGAGATCTATGTCAAAAGAACGTTGTTTTTGAAGGGATTCCTTAGAAAATTCCAGACTAATTGATTCGGAGTTGAATTCTAAATACTTATTTGAAACATTTATGTTGAAATTGAAAACATTGTGGTTATTTATGTGAGACAGATGCAGTTCAGTCATTCAAATGTATATTTTTCCTTCCGTCAGCTTCATTCTTACTTCTCAATCCGCGTGTGTATTTTCTGTTCGGGTTTATGCAAAGGCGATTCGTACTGCGGAGGGATTATCAATCATCTCGGTCTATACACATTGGTATAATTCTATAAACAAGGCCCTCATCCATTAGTTACATACATATGTAAATATATTATAAATGCATTATATTACTTCGTAACTCTATTTGAAATGATCTCCCATTATCACATAGTGAATGTATCGTTCGGCCTAGACAGCATAAATAGAATAAGCAATCAGTGAAAATGGGGGTGCTGCAGGAATCGAACCCGTGACCAATAAGGTAGCTGATTCAACATAACATTGCTCTTACCATTGAGCTAAACAGCCGCCGTTTATTCAAAGGCCCAAATAACTGCTTCAACTCCAAATTTTTGTTCTGCTTATTCACTGTCTGGATCTCTCCTATTTGTTTCTCAATCTGAACGATTGAATTATTGAGAAAATAGATACATAATCGGGCAGAAATAATCATTAATACATTTTATTGAAACTCTTATTTGAAATTATCTCTCCTTATTAGCCAGTGAATGTATTATTCGGTGTAGACATGGTAAAATGGAATGAACAGTTTAAGGAAATGGGGCTGCTGGAGGGATCAAACCTGAGACTG
Organism: Thysanoteuthis rhombus; assembly: GCA_963457665.1. Lineage (NCBI taxonomy): Eukaryota > Metazoa > Mollusca > Cephalopoda > Oegopsida > Thysanoteuthidae > Thysanoteuthis > Thysanoteuthis major. Next base: position 21,372,005 of record OY735240.1, on the reverse strand, counting down.
ATGAGGTGGCAGCTTCAATGTAGCGTTGCTCTTACCATTGAGCTAATGTATGTAGATATGATTGATGAAGGGAAAGTTGTTTTTGAAAGGGTCTCCTAGGAGATTTAATTATTGAAAAAGGTTCCCCCGAGTAAGTAAAGTTTGCAGACCATTGATTTAAATGTTTTTGTGTTGTGAAAAGTAAATAGCCAGTAATGGCTTGATACCTGTTGTCGGCCACAAGTTTTCCTCTCTAAGTTTTGGCAATTTTGAACATCCTCCCCAATCTTTAACCTCATTCAGTTCAGAGGGGATGTCAATTGGCACTTTTTGCTCTAAATTCAGTGCATTTCTTGTTTCGTGGCATGTAAAACTTTTAGCCCTTACTTATCACTTTCTTAGCAATTTCTAGCTATATCCTAGCTATTTAAATAGTCAAATGTAGCCATTTCAGCTAATTAAAATGGCTGACCTCTTTAGCATGTTTTGGCGGTTCCTTATGCTTTTTCGAGGTCAATTCAGTGCAAAAAATTTTTTTGAAGTTCTCTTCACCGATTTAAATGTGATTGTATCAAAACTTGATTTATGTAATTATATGAAATTAAAAGAAAAAAATCACTTCAAATATTGATTTTTCTTTCTATCTATTTTTGTTAGGTCGAAAGTCACACTTACGGAAGACATCCAACAAAATTCCTCCGAAGGAATCAACGTTGCTAAAAATCCAACAATCAAAGATTTGGAAGATGGAGCAAGAATTCTACGAGTTTGCTGTCGAACAATTCCACTTTATCAAACAACGGACCTTTGATCTCGTCGAGGGCGAGTACGTGGAGAAAGGTTACCAATTCGTTTTTGAGAAAATAAGACCGAAGTGACATAGGCGTCACAGCCGACGGCGCCAGCGCCCCAAGTGGAGTTGGCTCTTCACGCAGACTTGGCAAAAGAAATCCGTGACATTCTGGAACAAGAAATTCTGAAAATTTTAGAAGGAAAAAGAATTTTCAGGATTTGGCAAAAATGAAAAATGAGAAAAATTTAACGACAAATTTTTTTTTTTTTTTTTTTTTTCTAAATGATATGAAATCAAAGGAACTAGATTTTATCTAACTTTCAAGGATATTAAAAATAAAGGAGAAAAAAAATTACGGAGAAGTAACAAATATATATATCATGACCTGAATAAGAAGATGATGGAACTTTCTTTTTTGCTGCAAATTAAAAAAAAGAAGAGGAAAAAAAAAAGAAACAAACTTTTCGTACAGTGAAAGAAAAAAAAAAGGTTTTCAATTTTGTAGCAAAAAAAAAAAAAAAAAACAGAGCAAAAAATATTGATGCTGGACAAAATTTGCACATAGAAAAAATTATAAAAATCGAAAAAAGCATTTATTGAAAATTTATATATATGTGTGTATAAATACATATATATATATATATATATATATATATATATATATATATATATATATATATACACACATGGAGTGAGCATTGAGTCTTCTCCTGATTTTAAACATCTAGCATTGTTTTCAAGATACGATTATACATGATCACGGAGGAACTTGATGCTCAACCACATATATAAATATATATATATATAAAAGAGGTTTTGGGAATTTTTTTTCTTTTTGCTGAGTGGTCGTTATGTAGGTAATTTTATATTATCTACGGATGACTGGACGTTAAAGACGATTATAAGAAAAACATGAACTAAAAGAATTAAATTCAAAGTCCTTTGAAAAGGATACTACTCAAGTGACAATGTTGATACTCGTATGTAATTGAATATATATCTGTATATATGTATATATATATATATATATATATATATATATATATATTTCATACTTACATACGTACATAGACAAGAACAGGGACTTGAGAAAGAAATTGAAAGAAATGTTCTCCTATGGAGACGATTTTTATTTTTTAACTTTTTTCTTTCTTCAAAATATCAAAAAAAAAAACAAAAACAAATTATGGGACATAAAAAGATGAAATGGTTTTTGAATAAATGAAGAGAAATGAAAAAAAAAGTCCATTATACAATGTTGAAAGTCTTTTTTTCAGAAGCAGTCCACCAATTCCTCTCTTTTAGTCAGAAGGAAAGAGACTAATAGTAAATACTGTATATCACCATCGATAAACCGTACTCCTCAATTAAGCATCAATTTCGAATGACAAAGGCTTGATCCTATATATACTGTGTGGTGCAAAAGTCACGAAGGGATTTAAAGCAATCAAAATTTTTTCTTTCTTCTCAGATAAATAAAGGAACCCTTGGGAATTCATCCTGGAAAAATACACCAAGCAACTGACTAAAATAATACAATCTCACATCGAAAACTATCAATCAATTACACTAATCCATATTCCTGTTATTTGAATTTGAGGACACTGCATCGATGATTCACCGGGCTTAACAGCTCCAGACTTTTCTCTTTAGAGTATAAAGTCTATGTTAACAAACCAAGAGATGTCTAGGCGCTAGTGATTTATATCTGAGGAGAAATGTAGCTTAGGACCAGATCTCCTTCAAAATGTTATGCAGAATGTCATTAAAAATGTAAGAATTTGTCAAGTTGAAAATGGTGGACATTCAGAAGAAACAATCTTCCGTTCGTAGGTTAATTTAATTTCCCATTTCATTTGTCAGAAACAATTTTGAAAAAATCATTCAAGCTAAAAAGATATGAATGTTTTAAACCCGATCGCGACTTTTGCTGCACCTTGTACGATTATTTAAACGAATATGAAAAACAATTATGTCTCTAATGATAATATGTGCCTGGATGTTTTTGTTTGAAATATTCTTTTAAAAAATGCGGTTCAAACCTGGTGAAATACAGTAATAATGATAATTCAGTACTGGGCTATTGATTCTGGCAAGGTTGGAACCGGATGTGTCCAGATTTTCTAGATTTTTCCAGATTTTCTAGATTTTCCAGATTTTCTAGATTTTCTAGATTTTCCAGATTTTTCAGATTTTTCAGATTTTTCAGATTTTCTAGATTTTTCAGATTTCTGGACCGAAGTTTGATACATATTTGAAATATTAGGGTGTTCAGAAAGTGATTACATATAGTCGTGTTAGAGAAGAAATTATGTAATTTTAAGTCACAATTGCTGTTTTTAAACCTTTCAAACCAAAGCAGGCATTTACAAGCCTTCACTACATCAGGGTACACTTCACAAATGTTTCTCATTGTCTCCGTAGCAGTACTACCCTTTCGAAATCCATACAGTAAGCAATGGCGAATATCTTGCTCTTTGAAGTCTCTCTCCCCCGTGGGGTTAAACTTTACTATACACCATGAACGACACCCCGCCGGATAGAAAAGATGAACTAAATCCAGATGTCTTTTTTTATACCATTTAACCCTGGTTTTGTTTTAGTTGATGGGCTTATTATTTCTAGCTGTGAAATATGTTGAATTATTTTCTGAACACCCTAATATGAATTGGACAATGAAAAGTGAAGAACAAAATTGTGTTTAACAGATATGAATTGAAATATTTCTAGAACAGCGTCTGTTTGAACTTTATTAATCCACTGAAAAATTCTTGAAGTATAGAATATAAAAATATTTGAAGAAACGTTAAGAATGAAGCTTTATAATCTTAATCAGGTTATCCTTGCAAATCAGGTACTAAAAAGAGTTGTGCCAATATTGAAAGAAGTTATCTCCATTTATGGCTGAAAATGGCTAAGAGATGTTCATTTTTCTTTTCTTTCTTTTTTTTTCACCCCCAGCTAACTTTTTAATTCAATTCATACAAAGGCTCCAAAAAATATAATTATACAATGTATAGATCAGAAATTGATAATTATTTTGATTTTTCATGTAATCTCGGGTACCAGATCTTTGATGTGAAAAATAGTATCTTATAACAAGAACAACAACTTGAACTTAGTAAAGTTTGGTGTCAAAAAACATTTTATTACTTACCAATACGTACGATAGGTGGGTATATCAAAATAAGCCAGAAGCAGCAAATATCAATTATTAGATTATATAAACAATATAATTTTAAATGATATGTTAGTTGAAATAAAATTCAAGCATAAATTCATATGGTACTCCAGGAACCTTGAAAGATTTTTTTTGGACCTGCCCGTTGCCATTCAAGTTTTCCAATAGATTCCGTTTTCTTCCCGACATACTGTGCTGTCTTGTGATCTCTCTCTGTGAGGGTGAGCATGATTCTCTCATGCACGCGTTGCATGCTTTTCAGTTTGTAGGTCTGCTTCTTGTATATGTTCCATTATCCTTGTCTAGACGGAGGTGCTAATAGTTTTTGGTGGACGTCGCTTTCAGTCAGAAGTACAACACACTATGAATATTTTAACTGAAATTGTACTAATTGAATTTTTTTTTGTAAATTCAAACAAATTAACGATTTATTGTGATTTTTTATTCCGTACTGAAGATCATCACCAACCAAATCACGAAAACACTCGATGGAAACCAGCCACGTGTGAACAAGCTGGCTTTAGAAGAAGCTACTTGACCATGGACCACCAGCATTCGATAAATCGGCTGAAAGAAAAAGCAGCTGAATATAAACTACCACATGCCATAGCATTTATCGACTTCGAAAAGGCGTTTGTCTCAGTAGAAATCCCTAAGGTCATGGAGGCCATCAGTCGATAAGGTGTAGATCCAGTACATGTTGAAGTACTGAAACATATGTACGATCACAGCATCTCCTTTATCAGGTTACATAAAAACTCGGACCCCTTTCAGCTCCAGAAAGGAGTAAGACAAGGTGATACCAGCTTACCTAAACTCTTCACCGCCTGCCTCGAGATGATCTTCAGAAAACTAGACTGGGAGAGTAAAGGAATTGTATCTGAGCAACCACAGATTTGCAGACAACATTGCCCTTTTCGCAAAGAACCTACACGACCTCCAACTAATGATAGATGAATTAAATGAAGAGAGCAAGAAAGTCGGCATACACATGAACTTCAGCAAGACGAAGATCATGTGCAACAACCACATCGGAGATAAAAACACTAAGATCAAATTCGAGGACACAGAACTGGAGGAAGTAGATCACTACATCTACCTAGGACAATGAATCTCCATGAGACCCTCAAAAGAAGAAGAAATCAAGCGAAGAATTACACTAGGATGGCAAGCCTTTGGTGGAGCAAACTCAATCTTCAAAAATAAGAAGATCCCATTAATCCTAAAAAGAAGGGTGTATAACCAACACATCCTCCTAATAGTCACTTATGGAGCTGAAACATAGAACCTAACCAAGAGACAGTTCTGCAAATTGAGAACTATGCAACGTGCACATGAAAGAATTATGCTGGGCAGAATATTAGATGGAAAGACGAGCTAGACAGGTTCAGGAAGTACGGGCTCTGCGACTCCCATGATAGAGAAGTGTAGCGAATCTTGGGGAAGGTTGCCCATGATTAACAATGCACGTTACATACAAGTACGTTTTATGCAAGAATAAATGAGTTGTCAGTTGTTCTTCGTATCTCTATTAATTCCCTCAAATTGATATTTTTCGTTAGTATTAGGAACGTCGTCAATCCATAGTGAACCAGGGCCGGTACAAGGGTTTTATGCGCCCTAGGTGAGGCATGAAATTTGCAGCCCTGTTGTATTCCACTGACTTTCTCTAGCTTGGATTATGTCCTTGGTGACCGTCTAGGTCAGCCATTAGACGGGCCGGTTCTGACGCCAAGTATTTTTAATCCGTTTAAAATTACCTTGCTGAAGAAATTCATCACACCTATCCACATCTTCACATATAATAATTATCAATATGCAGATGTCTTCTGTCACGCTATGGTACGCAAATGAGTTAGTAAAGTATAATTTCATTCATGTTCTAATGACGTGATAGAATGTTCAATATGAGGAAAATATTAATAATCCGTTTGTAGTAAATAGAATGCTATTCTCTTAGTTCACTGCAATCCAATTCTCTATTAACTACGTGCAACGTACGCTCATATACTTTATGTACGCTGTCATTTTTGAAGATACGTGTGAAGTAAACAATGAAATGACCGTTTCTACAACCAGTGTTCAAATAGTCCTTTTTTTGAGATAAATTTCAAAAACAAGACTGTTGATAAAATTCTGGAAACTAATATACTGAAATTTGGTGTTTCTCAATCCCAGCTAAAAGCTGGCCTTAGAATACTGATTTTCTAAGCTGACAGGTCGGTCAGCTGATCTTCCCCGATTTGGAAGATTAGCATAACAATCTTCCTGGGCTAATGCCGTACTAAACTAAGCTAAGCTTACTAAGTATACGAGTCTATGATACGAACCACTACGCTGTTCAGTAACATATATGAATTGACTCCGTGAAGAATCAGGGTTCAGTTTTAGTTGTGCATTGCCTTTTCTATGTCATGAATCCAGCCTTCCCTCTTGATCTTGTCTAATTAAGTACATTACCAAATTCGACAATCATGTACAAGTCCTCAATGCTTTGAAATCTCGCATGAATGAAAGTTGATATTTTAATACATTCACTGCCAGTGTCACACAGCTTTTATATGCGTCTTGCCTTAGGTGCACATGTGCGTTCATTCCGCAGTTTCCTTCAAGACAAATATAAATAGCCGCCAGAACCAGATCCTGCTTTATGGCACCAAGCAGTGGACGTGCTCATTTTATAGCGCTGCGAGTGAAGAATGAAGAAAACTCTTCATTAGGACTAATTACATCCAGAAGCTAATTGAGTACACTCTAAGCTATGTGATTAGGGTGGAGTTTTCCTTTCGGTTGACTTGCATTCTGCCAAGGGGTTGGTCATTAAAAAACTTGTAGGATAAAGTCCTGGTCTCGACCAGACTTGAGACTTGCAAGGATCTCTAAGCTGACGCTTAACAAGAACCGGGAATTTGTCCCTGGTATCCTTACTCCACGGGGAGTTGTCTCTTAAGAGACGGGAATGTCTCTAAGGGAGGCTTACGATCAAGGCATAGTGAAAGTACTGATTTTAATCTCCTGAAAAAGTTGAGCAGCGTCGAACTTGATCAGAACTCGTATGGGTGACCATGTAGGAACACCAGGTAATGTGGCAGTCATTCTCGGCGGGTCCTCCTGAGCTGAGATATTATATTATAGATAGAAAAATTGATTTTCTTTTAAAAAAGAAGTGATCTATCATTTCATGTTGAAAAAAGGGTGTTGTACTGCCCTGTGTCATATTTATTGAAAGGTGGCTCCAGGGCAGTCAATGAAATATTGACTAAGTATATATATATATTCCAAATCTGGAATAGAGCACATTGGTAGATGGGGTTTTATGTGTAAGTAAACACATTGCTTAGTTCGGTCCTGCTGACCGTCTAGTTCTGCATTGGGCAGGGTTAAAAATGTTAGCCTCTGGGTCTGAAACGAAGGTTTCCGATCCTACCTCGTGGTACTTGATGGGATAGTCTATAGCCACTTTGGAGAGTTGTAATACAGCGAAACAGCTATCTGTGGATGAGATAATTATATATATATATATATATATATATATATATATATATGTGTGTGTGTGGTACAAATCAGGCTAGCAGTATAACATAATATAATGATATATCAATAATATAAAGCCACTTCTGAAATGTAATGGATTTATTTCATAGAGTGCTCGATACATACAACTTTTTACTATTGAAGATTCGCCTGATGAGGCCTGGAGAGGGTAGAAACATGAGCTAGTTTGTGCAGCAAATCCACAGTCTACTCTCTCTCTCTCTCTCTCTCTCTCTCTCTATATATATATATATATATATATATATATATATATAAAGCTAAATCTGAAAATATCAATCCAATGATTGAAAATTTGGCCACAAAGCATCTCTAGGATCACAACGAATCAATAATGATATGAAATGGCCTTGTACCATACTAAGTTAAGCTTGGTTAATAAAATAAGCATACGAGTGATCGCTGCCACTCGATACAAGCATGGCGCTTTCTAGGAGAGCACACTTCCACATGTTCTCCATGGAGCAGTGTTTGCTTAAGACAGGACCGGGTACACAGTCCGGTCAGGCTTGGCAAGATCCTCAGTCTATCAGCTGCTTAGCATAGGCTGGAACGACCACAGAGCTATCTTGTTCGTGTATACAGCACCTGGTATTCCCTGACGGTCACCCATCTGGATACTGACCAGACTCGACGTCGACTTAACTTCGGTTACCTTACACTCAACCGATGTATCGAACGTGATTTGTTCGTTTAGTGTGTGTATGGGGAGCGGCTTACAGTCAAGTCACGCTGAAAGCACCTGTCCACATTTAATCACCATAATTAAGCAGTGTCGAACCTGATTAGTACTTAGATGGTTGACTGCCTCAGAACAATGAGTTCAGTGAGCAAATTGTGGCTCACTGCCAGACAAAGAAAACTTCTGAGTAATCTTTGCTTTGACGTACGTGTACCTGAGACCCCAGAAGTCGTACACAATCCTGGTTTGCATTTTTACTTCACACGTTTTTTTCTCTGTCTTTTCAGTTTGATTATGTGAACAAACAGTTAATACGACGTCTTATGGACCACTGAGGTCGGATCAGAGAATCTTGACCTGCTCGAAATATTCATGTATTGTAAAGCGACAAGGTGGCATCTCATTGACCCCTTTTGAGGATCCTGGGATATGTAAATCCAGAGGTTCCTATGACTACTGCGATATAGATGTGCGTCCATATCTCTTCAAGTAGTCTACCGGGACGTGTGTATCTTGTGCCGGCTTTTACAACCACAGACAACAACACCATCTTAGTAAGAATCCCACACGAAAATTAGTTAGCGTTACATGACTAAACACTGAAATGGCGAATAAAAATGTCTAATGGGACAAATATATCCCACAATGATTTTGATTCTTCAAAATATGGGAACATTTTTGATTTGATATAAGAACAGATGTCTCTAACCAATGAATAAAAACATTTTTTGTCTTTTTGCACTCTTTTCAGAATTTAGTCATTAACTTCCTCTCTCTGCCACTTGAAACAAACGTTAAATTTTTATATTTCAATGCAGAAAAAAAGAAGCCCACTATGAAATTAATAACACCTACTGGTGCCAGAAATAGTTATAGCTCAGGTAAAAAGCCAGGATTTCATATACAGGTTTTCAAGCTAAGCAGGCCCTCCCCACTTGGAAGGCAAGTAAAACAAGATCTCTTTAACCTCTTCTTGCTGATTTGAACTCGGAATGCACTGAACGAAACTCATTAAATAGGTGACAAAAAAAACAAAACAACAAAAACAACGAGACTCGATGAATAATGAATCGGACGGAGAGGAGAAAAAAAGAGATCACTTAATGGAAACGGTCACGTAGCCAAAGTTTTTTGACACCGTGCTGTGTCAGGGGTGATCAATTAAAAAATGTCAAAAGAGTAGATCGGTGAGTGAGTTACTTTTTTTTTTTACCTCGGGCGGTATAGCACCGTGTCAATGCTGGGATCGGGATTTTACAAGTACGTAGAGTTTATGCCATACCACAAGGTAGATTTAATATTGGATCTCATAGGTTATAATCACCAGATGAGTCATATTTGTATAGGAACGATTTTATTAGGAACTAACTGTGGCAGGTGGCTATTGTTTAAGTGACCTGTCAGTCGGTGAGAGACGCCTGAGGAGATGGTGTCTCTAGGTACTTTCTGACTGAAAATCTTACATAAGCATGCTAAAAGGTCGCTTAGTACTGTCGCGTGACATTTGACCATATAATGCACTTATATGCAATTTTTTTCAGTTTATATATATTTTTGTTTGTCTGCGCTCAAATGGGATGATCTCATTGGTTACCTTCCTATTATTGTATAACAATAGAAATTACGCCATAGAAACTCTGAAAACTTCGTGTCTGATCATCACACATTAAATAGCTTCAGGTGTGTTGAGACTTGATAAAACATCAAATTAGTCTACTTGAATTATTAAAAAACAAATTATCTAATGAGATAGCTTTAGGCTCCTTAGTGCTGATCCGTAAATAAATAACCCCGTCATTTGAGACGGGTACTTTTTAGTTATTTACTATCACGGTAGAAAAAATGACGGCTCTGCTGACTATATAATTCAACAGAATTAGTTAGAATTTTTTCATGCTGAAGTTAGTGAAATAAAATAGTTGTCTGGCCCAAATTTGATTGGACGATAAGAAACTAAAACTTTATCATAAATACAAGTTTTGGAGGTTTAGATGTAGAGAGAGATAGAGATAATAATCTGCCCATTGCCTGAGAGTGGACGAAGGACCACACGATCCCTTGACCACCTAAGAAGCCAGAGGCCCGAGGTTTGTATCAACGAACGTTAAAATACTTAGTTGAACTTTTCAAGGAAGCGTTCTCTTCATCATGGTGGTCGTTTAGAACATTTGTGACTTCGCATTTTGATTGTGCTTGTTCAGTTTGAAGACGTTCCAACCAACCTCGCCAATATTCCTTCTGCAGATTTCTAGAAGACTTCGGCGTAGAAAGTGTTGGTCGAGAAAGAAATTATCCAACTGTGTTGAGACCTTATCATAGCAGTGATCACAGTACGTATCTACAACAAAACGAAACAAAACAAAACAAAACAAAACAACAAACAAAACTAGTGTAACTGCCACAGGATACAAACTAAGTAACCAATTTAGAATGAACTTACATTGCAAATTGAACCCCAAGATTTTAAAAAAAAGCATATAGAGGGCAGGATTTAAATAAAACAAAAACAAGATTTTTTCTAGTCAAGATAAGTAGTAAATGTTTGAATATTCAGCTTCAGCTGAACACGTATAGATAGCCAGTCAGACAGCCAGAATTACTTAAAAATTGAAGAAACCTATGTTGACCGGGATACAGTTTTAGTTGGTGGTTGGCAGTTTCTAAAAAAAACTGAGAGAAGGATTGAAAGACACAATTAGTTGGTAAAATCACATTTTGGGGGCAGAACGGAATCCTTTTAAAAATGTTATACGGGAATAACCCTTAACCGAAAAGTACCAAAAATCTGATTAAGAAAAAAGTTAACATGACGTCATGATTCCACACCTGACATCCCTGTGGTATGATTCGAAGACATGGGGCAGATTTCCAAGGCATTTAACTCATTCTAACATCAGTAAAAGCTTAGCTATTTTTGAAAAACTCGTGAAAAATGTGAAACTATTTATCAAACAGAGGGAGAGAAAAATCCCATTCAAAACAGATAATTTTCACGACCAGACCTACATGCATTAAACACTTTTCTGTTTATTCTCTCATTTATACAAAAAAAACATTGTTGAAAATAGAAAAAGGCAGCAGACACCCTTCTGAGTAACAGTGACAAGACAAAGAGAAATCTTTTATGTTCATATCATAGTGTATATGTACATATTCTATACTCCGTGAATTTCAGTTTTCTGGCTTTTCGGATAATGCAGAGGTTTTCAGCCTTTTTGGCATCACCGCCCACTTTCAATCAGAATTTATTTCGACCGCCCACCAGTGTCGTAAATATTCAAAAAGATGTCAAAAAATTTCCAAATCTTACAAAACAATAAAAATGAACAGCTTCCGCGTTCTTTAATGGAAGTCATCTAAAACAGTACTATCTGGTGTGTCTGGTGTGGGCGATAAGCCACTGTGCAGGAAATGGTGGGCGTTTTGAAATATTGATGGGTGATATGGATTTTTGAGCTTTGAAATCTGTAAATGAGAATACAAAAATGAATCACCTGGAACATTTTTTTTTATCATGAATTTACCAATTGGCATTGTTATCTCACATCACAATCTTCCAAAAGTGTCACAGATATGTATGTATGTACTATCAACAGAAAGTGTTGTACAGACGTGTACACACCTATACAAATATTTACACATTTTTTCTACTAACGTACATGATGTAGATATCACAGTGCTGCTTGGTAAATTAATTAAGGAAATGTTTCTCCGATAATCCTAAAAAGAAGAGTATACAACCATATTCAGCTCCCGATAGTCACTTATGGAGCTGAAACATGGAACCTAACCAAGAGACAGACCTGCAAACTGAGAAGTATGCAACGTGGGAGAATCATGCTCAACCTTACATGTAGAGATCACAAAACAGCACGGTATATAAGGAAGAAAACAGGTGTCCGTGACATCATAGAAACTATTAAAAAACTCAAATGGTAATGGACAGGCCATGTTGCAAGAATGAAAGACAACCGATGGACATCACGACTCACAACATGGATCCCCAGAGATCACATAAGAAACTGAAGCCGACAGAACACAATATGGAGAAATTAATTGGATAGATTCAGGAAATACTGGCTCCGTGACGCCCATGGTGAAGAATTGTGGCGAATCCTTGGGAAGGTCTATGTCCGACGATGGACGTTAAAAGACTGATGATGATGATGATGATGATGATAGCCTTCAAAACTTAAAATCCTTTTCTCATCCGTCTTTTATCGTCTGTCGTTCGATATAAACCTTTCTCAGGATTCACCAGACCTCTCTATCGTGGGCGTCGCAGAACCAATGTTTTCTGAACCTGTTCAGTTTGTCTCACCCTCTCATATTCAGCAGGCTCGGTTCCACATTCGATCTCTGCAGATTCATCTTGTGAGTTGTGTTGTCCATTGGTTGTCTGCTATTCTTGTAACATGACCAGCCCATTGCCATTTGAGTTTCCCAATGGATTTTATGATATCTCAGTCTCTCGTTTTTCCCAAATATACTGTGCTGTCTTGTGATCTCTCCATATGATGTTGAGCATGATTCTTTCATGTGCTCGTTGCATGGTTTTCAGTTTGAGGGTCAGTTTCTTTGTTAGGTTCCATGTCTCAGCTCTGTAGGTGACTACCGGCAGGATGCGTTAGTTGTTTGGCCTTCTTTTTAGAACTAATGGGATTTTCTTGTTCTTGAAGGTTGAGCTTGCTCTACCGAAGAAGGCTAGCTATCCTAGATTGATTCTTCACCTGATTTCTTCTTCTTCCAAGGATTTCATGGAGATTCATTATCCTAGGTAGATATAGTGATCTACTTTCTATGGTTTTACATTACTGATTTTTATCATCGTCCATTCATTTTCGACATATCTTTTTACATTACCTTTGTTTTGCTGGAGTTCGTGTGAAGGCCAAATTTCTCACTTTCTTCTTTCACTTCATCTAGCTCTAGTTGGAAGCCCAGGAGTTTCTCAGCAAAAAAGATGATATCATCTGCAAATCTGAGGTTACTGCCCATCAAATTTTCACAACTCTCACCATTTTCTGTACAGTTGTCCACCATCCCCCCAGAAGTTGAAATCGCTCGTTGGTCGGCGATATGGCCCAGGTTGAGAAACCCTGCTGTATCACAAACCTTAGGGGGTCTTTTTATTCACTCTCCCACCAGTGCAATATGCAACACGGGGTGGGAAAATAGGAGACACCTTTCAAAAATAGCTCCAGCCGACGCGACTAAGCAACCAAAGCGACTGCAATCACGAAAGCGTTAGGCACGAGCCCGACCTGTTCCTTTGTGTGCAATGGAAGAGTGCTGTCCAAGGGCACCGTATCCCCGCATCTGGGCCGAATAATAGTGGGAGATCCCAAAGACGAATCCAAAGGCTCCCCAATGCGCTTAGCAGTGCGTAGCCTCAGTAAAACCTCATTGGCTTACGCATTGCACCGGCGCACTCAGTCTTTGACACACACTCCCTCTCCGGCCCATTCGGCAGGCTAGTGTCAGTACCGACTCTTCGGTCTTTGCCGGGGAACAGATACTACACTTTGATCCTGCCGAAAAGGCCAGAAAAGGGGGGAGCCAGATGGAAATTACTGGGCCACATTCTTGAACAAGTCACAGTTATCCTCGCAAACAAAGCAATAAATTTTTTTTATTCCAAACATAAATCAGATAACAGGAGATACATTGTAAAGCCAACAGATACTCAGCCAATACAATTAAAAGTGACCTAGATAAACTAGCCAGCTCTGATAACACATACACAAAAAAGGGCTGAAATTGACCCAAAGGGTGACCTTCAAGAACCCCGAAGGCTTGGCGAGAGAGGCGTGGAGAATAACGGTGGAAATGTGATGCACAAGCGGAGACGGCTTTTCCTTGCTCAGCGTAAAGACGATTGACAAAATTTGGCGAAGAAGACGAAAAAGAATTCTGATACAGTTGAGCATTATAAACTCGGACGTCTGTAGTTTCCGAAATTGCCGTGTTTTTGGTGCTGTGTAGGCGAGGTCGTCCTTAACTTACTAACAGATCGGGCCATAAACACCACGGAGTTACGTGTATAGCCCAGAATTTGAGAGTACCCTGGTATTGATAAAATACACGTTTGATTTTTTGAAATCTCAATAAAATATACATATACCACCTCCAAACAATTACCTTCTTGTTTTGTTCTACGAGAAGAAAAATACGAGAAGAAATTTTTTAAATGTTTCTAAAGAAATTCTAAGGAAAAATTGTCATTTAATCATCATCATTATCAGTCTTTTAACGTCCGTCGTTGGACATAGAGCTTCCCAACGATTCGCTACAATTCTCTATCATGGGCGTCACGGAGCCAGTATTTTCTGAATTTGTCTAGTTAATCTCTCTATCTAGTGTTCTATCAGCCTCGGTTTCTCATGCGATCTCTGGGGATCCATGTTGAGAGTCGTGATGACCATCGGTTCTTTTATTCTTGCAACATGGCCTGCCCACTGCCGTTTGAGTTTTTTAATAGCTCCTATGATGTCACAGACACCCGTTTTCTTCCTGATTTACTGTGCTGTCTTGTGATCTCTCCATGTAAGGTTGAGCATGATTCTCTCATGCACACGTTGCATACTTCTCAGTTTGTAGGTCTGTTAGGTTCCATGTTTTGAAACCCCCTGAAGAGATATTTTGGGGATGGTTTTCATGATGATGAATCAGAAGGGGGGCTCTATTTACGTAATTTTTCAGCAACGGTAAAAATGATTTTTGATGATGTAATAAGAGAATATTCTGAAAAAATTATTTTTTCTCGACTAAAACTGTGACGTAAACTGCGTTTTTTTTCAGGAAGGAATAAAATATTTTTTGACGTATCTCATATTGCTATGTTTGTACATGGATACCTTGAATATTGATGTTTTGATTAGTGCATCTTTTAACGTAGCATGGTTGAAGTTTATCTTCCCAAACTCATAATTAGGGGATTAGAGGTCATATTTTTCACTTTTGGAGGTCGAAATCAATCAGAAACCTTAATTTTTCACTTTTAAGGGGCAAAATCTAAGGGAATTTTGTTTATTTTTCATCTTTTGTTGAGGTCAAAATCGGAGCGGTAGATTTTTTTTCTCTGTTTTTTGTTGCTTTTTTAAAGGGATTTTTTCATTTTTAGGGGTCGAAATCGAAGAGGAAGAAAGAGAAAGAAAGAAAACGAAAGAAAGAAAGAAAAAAATGGGAAACGAAGAGAAAAGGGAGACCAGCGAGAAAAACAAAGACAAAATGAATATAATTTTCCCGTTATCAATCATTCAACTGGTGTCGCTAATGATGATAAATTTGAATTGAGTATTTTATCAATGGTTTGTTCTGTTGACCAATCACAACGGAGAGAATTATTTCATTCTTAATATGAATTACCGAATAATTTTTTACTATTACTATTTTTCACTTATATCAGTCAAAATCAAGAGGAATTTTTTCTAGTTTCAAGGTTCAGAATCGAAGAGGAATTCCTTATTTTCATTTTTAGGGGTGAAAATGGGGGTGAAATTTTTTTTTCCACTTTCAAGATTGTGAGTAAGATTTTTCCACCTTTAGGGGTCGAAATCCAAGAGAATTTTCATTACTTTGAGGGATCAAAATGGGAAGCAGGAGTTTCCTTTCTATTTTAGGGTTAGGGTTGACAAATGAGGGGTGAGATTTTTTATTTTAGGGGTCGAAATCAAAGGGATTTTTTAACATCTACGGTCAAAATCAATGGTCAATTCATTTTTTTCATTTTTAGAGATGAAAAACAAGAGGGAAGATTTCTTTCTATTTTGGTAGGGGGAATTTTTCTGTCACTCTCAGGTGTCCAAATTGAGAGGTATTTTAATGCTTCTTCAGGGATCAAAATGCATGGGAATTTTTTTTTTTTTTACAGTTTTAAGGGTTGAAATCGAGGGAAAGATCATTCCCACTTACGGTGGTTGAAATCCAAGGCATTGTTTTAACTTTCAGGGGTCAAAATTGAAGGGAGGGGGGTTCCCCAATTTTAGGACTCGAAATCGAAGATATTTCTTTTTCAATTAGGGATCAAGAAAAAATGGAAGATTGTTTACTCTACGTTTAGAGGTTAAAATCGAAGGGAATTTCTTTTCAACTTTTAGGGGTTAAAATCAAGGGGGACATTATTTTTCACTTTTAGGGGTTAAAATCGAGGGGAAGATTTTCCCCCTTAGGGTCGATATCAAAGGGATTTTTCTACGCTTAAGGGTCAAAGCCAATGGAACAAAAATTGAAGGATGACTTTTATTTCCACTTTTAGTGGTTGAAATTGATAGGTATTTTTTGTACTATTAGATCGACCCTAAAAGCCAAAAATTCGAGAAGGAAGAATTTTTTCCAATTCAAGGGTATCTTTTTTTATCTTCTTTTAGGAATTGAAATCGAGGCGAATATTTTTTTTCATTTTTAGAGGACAGCAACCAAGGAAACCTTTTCTTCGTTAGGGCTCGAAATCGAGGGAGGCGACTTTTTTTTCGTAGCGGTCAAAATCGTGATGGAAGATTGATTTTCTTTCTTTGGTTGCAAAATCGAGGATGGGAATTTCTTTCCCTTTCAGAGAAAATAGACGTTCTCTCTCGGTTATCATACAATCGTTTAGAAGTCAAAATCGAGTGGAAATTTTTTTTAAATCGCAGAGTTAATTTTTTTTCTCATTTTTGAGGTCAAAATCGAGAGGGAATATTCACTGTCATTTCATAGGCTCAAAACTGAGTGGGAACTCTTCCCTCTTTCTAATTTCACCCCCTTTTCAAAATCAACTCCCCGTATCCTTTTTTTTACTACTTGCCCAATTTTTGAACATTAATCTCCCTTTCAACATTACCCCCTTTTTAAATTTTTTTCTCATCATTCACCACCCCTTTAACATTACGCCCCCATTTTTTTTATATTTCAATTTTTCTTCCATTTTTTAACATCAGACACCTCTTTTTTTCTTCAAATCAGCCTCCCTCTTTTGGAGTTTAGCGTTGACACCCGTTTTCCACTTTGCCCCCACGACCCCCTCTTCAATATCCATCTCTTTTTACATTATCCTGATCCTTTCTTCACACTAGCCAAACACCCCTTTTTGCATAAGCACCCCATTCTACAACATTAACCCTCCCCTTCGTTTATCAGCGTAGGAAGTGGCAATAAATCAATTTCAAAAACCAATTAAATTAAACGCAATCTGATTTCTATTTATCTATCTTTCTTTTCCTCCTTTGGACAGCAATTATAACCACCCGTCAGGGAAGTATCTTATTGAATAATTGCTTGAACATTATTCTATTATTTACCTTATCTATATAACTATTGCAAGATTTTATACAGAATTTTTTCACTTCATAACAGAACCCTATTTAATGCATTGTTCTCTATGTTCTCTCATTTTACAAACTCCCGCTTTACGAACCATCATTACGCACAAATTAGTTCGCCAATTCTGTTCTAGTAACAATGAGAGATAGGCGGTGTCAAATTTATTTTGAACTGTGATTGAGACACACCCTCTCATGTCACCTGTTATCTTCTAAGTTGTTTTTTCAAATATCTGTTTTGTACACATTAAACTACATGAGAATAAGAAATATTAACCGATGTTTAATTTGATAGAGCAACAAACTGGACAAAGAAGTTCAAAGTATAGAATAATATATTAATTCGAAAAAGAAGGCCCAAGAAGAGATCCCATAGCTACGAAACAGTTAACATGTAGAGGTAGCCTTTGTGGTCATAGAAAGGAACTTGTGTAGTGCATCTAATCATAAGTTTTCGAAGTATATTAAGTCACATCCACACTAAAACAGATGATGTAGCCATGGGATCTCCTCTTAGGTCTTATTTTTCGAATTACAATACGGCTAATATTGGAAATGAAATTCTCAACGATATTAATAACATATCAACTGAATGCATCAGTTTGTAGAATGCAGCCACATTTGTATTATATTATAAACAATGCCAATAAAGTTTTATTCGTTAGGAGAGATAGACTATGCCAAAATAATCTTGAAATGAGTTTGTATTTGCACAAGCTTAAATCCGCCCATACTTTTGTCTCAGGAGAAGATTTTTGTGTATGCTGAATTCTGAAAGATTGAAGGGGACTTTGTCTCTCAGGTGGAAAAAAATATTCGAAACCTTCCTAAAATGTATTCAGTTCTTTCTTTATCCCAAGTGTAACCCTCCACAAAATATAAAAGAAATTCGTTTGGAACTTTTGGAGAAATCGTGTAGACGAACAGGCAGACAGACATGAGTGGATATATATATATATATATATATATATATATATATATATATATAGTGTCATCCACAGACAGCTGTTTCGTTGTATTACAACTCTTCAGTGTAGCTATAGACAACCCATTATTCCATCCAGTACCACGAGGCAGGATCGAAACCTTAACTTCAGACCCAGAGGCCAGTATCCTACTGTTGAGCCACGGAACTGGAGGCTGAATTTAAGCGATATATTTATTATAGCTTAGATTCCCCACCCACCCAAATGCTCTATTCCTATGGAAGAGCATTGAATAAGCTTACAATGAACGAGTTACCGCATTCAAAGAGTGCTCAACCCTGAATAGAGGAGCGTTAATTATTGTGTCATCCACAGACAGCTGTTTCGTTGTATTACAACTCTTCAGTGTGGCTATAGACAATCCATTGTCCCATCCAGTACCACGAGGTAAGATTGAAACTACCTCTCCCGACTTTATTTGCAGCGATAAAAATAGCTTCACGAATATGTTAGAAACGTATCGAGACGTGGGGATGGTGGTTATGAAGAGGGTAGTGAGAGTAGAGAGGAAGAGGAAGGGGAGATAAAGGGAAGACATCAACGCTAGAGAGAGAGACTGGGGAGGAAAGAGAGACAGAACGGGAAGAAAATATGGCGTCAAAAGAGAGAAACAAAAACATCTAGATATTTATATGAAAAAATGTCTAGGCTTGCAACTGTGAGCAACGGACGTATCTCACATTTCAGTATGTCAGTCAGTGACGACAGTCGATGTTAGAGATGGTAGCGCATCTTGGAAGAGGTGCAGTTAGTGATTTAAAGATAAGAAAGTTGAAAGAGGTGTAAAAAGCGAGATAAAGAAAGATATGAAAGAAAACGTTAAACGAAGAATAAAAGCGGGGAAGTGAAAGAGAGTTAGAGGGAATAAAAAAGGGGGCCTCAATAGGAAGGTAAATGAGGGCTTAAACAGGTAAGAAGAAAGCGAGCTCGAAAAAAAGGGGCTTTTGAAAAAAAGTGGGGGGGGAGCTTGAAGAATGAGAGGAGAAAAAAAACGACGTGAAGAGAATCAGGGAAATAGAATCGAGATTAAAATTCTAGAAATTGTTGAGAAAAAAAACAACAAACCCCAAAACTATAGAAGCAATCACATACAAACGGATAAAGAAATTGAGGAAAGACGAAAAAATTATAGTTTAGAAAAACTCATCTCAGAAAAAAAACGAAACAAACAAAAAAATACAAAAACGGAAGGTAAATTCAAAAAAAAAAAAAAGTAATAGAGGAAAATTGTGCGCATGCGCAACAGAGTGTCGTACACTCGAAAACGCATTAGTGTCCCGTGAGCAAAGAAATTGAAACGAGGCTGGAAGAAAAAAAATGTCCGCTGAATATTCCGGGACTTATCGCTTCGAAATTTGGTGTCATTGGGTAAAAAGATTCACACACACACACACACACACACACACACACACACACACACACACACACACAAACTCAATCTCAAAAGAGGACAGGTATACACACCATCACTACCAGCCATATCTAATCCATTGCAGGACAAAAGACCTTTCTCATTTTCTTCCATGATGACTGCGATTGCGCAAACCTCTGTCCTATCCCAGCGACAAAACTTTCTATCTCAACCCACCATCTTGTATCTGGTCTTTTCTTACTGTGTTTACTTCCCATAGGCATCAAACAGCCTTTTTACTCAATCCGTTATCTGTTATTGCCAAATTCCCAGTCCATCTCCATTTTTGTTGCTTAATCATTGGTATAATATCCTTCACTCGAGTCATCCCACTGATCTATATTGATTTTTTCTATCGCCAAGAGTTAGCCCTGGCATTGTTCTTTCCGTGGTTCTTTAAGATGCAAGTGGATACTTTCGAAGCAGACCTCCGGATGATTCTCACTGGCTACCCTACAATGACTGCCCAGTAACCTAAACTTAATACAGGTGCAATACCGATTTTCCGGCAACTGATGGTCCGGGTTCCTTCGTAAATCGTATCAAATTACGAGTAGGTTCCTGAATTTTTGGATGCTCACACTCTAGTTCACTCAATAGCCAAAGGTTACTTCGCTTTAATTATATGTTTAAGAAGAGAAATATAAATACATGTCTGGGTACTCTTTATCGTAAACTTCCACAACCGAAATGTTCCAAAATCCAAAACCTTTTAAAAGCCACCGTTTGTTGTGTCTGAAAAAGAAGAAAAGAAAAAAAAACAAAACAAAAAAACACACACACACAAAAAACAAAACAGTAAACAATAAAAAAAAAAGGCTTTTAGAATAATCTTAAAACGTTTCACAAAAAATAACAACGGTTTTTTGTACACAATCTAATTAATGGGAGATAAAACACAAAAAGTAAGATTACTCCCCTTACATTACATCCCACCAATATATTTCTCTACGTATATGCAAATATTCTGGAATCCGAAACTCTTCTGGACCCAGGCATTTCAGATAAGAGGTGCTCAGCCTGTAAACTGGCTTCAACACTGTAGTTCAACATCTACAAATCCTTCAAATTCAAGTGACTAGGATGATATCCCTTAAACACCTCAAATCTATAATCCAACTGTCAATTGTGGAACAACCACTAACCCCGATAGTTCTCCACTTCTGAACCCTTCTCATTGATTGAATTGCACAAAAAATTAATAGACTTTTCCACGTCAGGAGTTGTAGTGCTTCAATGTTCTTTGTAAGTAAATCCTCACCTTACCTATCAGGAAAGGTGGATTCAAGCCTTTCCAGAGGCATATGTGCGGAGTAAAATGAAACTACCATAGATGGAATTTGTAGATAGTCCGGGCAATTCCATTTTCTGTGCTGTTACAAATCATATTCATATATATATATATATATATATATATATATATATATATATATGAAGACCTTAGTCACCAAATTTGTTTGTATTTCTGTCTATTCATGTCACGGGGAAGACATAAGTTTTTACTCTCTTTCTCTCTGTAAAGCTGGAAAACGTATGTGACCAGCAGCTAAAGTATGACTCCTGTAGCTGTTTTTTCCCTTTCAATTTAAAAAAAGGGAGAATGGAAGACGTGTGGCCAGAGTGAGATCTATGCAACTGAAAACGATGGTTTGAAAAAGAAATATTCTAAAATATTACTCTACCCATGGATAATATAAAAATTCTGTCATTTTTACGGGCACTATACTTGAAACTCTTTATATATATATATATATATATATAGAGAGAGAGAGAGAGAGGGAGAGTATATATATATATATATATATATATATATATATATATATATATAGAGAGAGAGAGAGAGAGAGAGAGAGAGAGGGGGAGGAGTGCGAGTGTATCTATGTAAAGGATAATTAGGCAAAAGATGTACTTAAGAGAATTTTTGGGATGATCTTTTTTTCAAATCATGTATTCAGAATATACATATATATATATATAAAGCTGCCACTCATAATAATCAATACATCGCGTACAGACAATGCACGTCACTTTGTATATTGCTAATATATGTCCATACAATATATATATATATATATATATATATATATATATATATATATATATATATATATATATATGTATATATATATATATATATGTATTGATGAAGATCAAGATAAGTAAAAGCGTTTTTTAAAATTATTTTTTTATCTACTTGCGTACCCGTGCAAAGCAATGTAGATTGGAAGCATTCAAGCGACCATATGAATGGGTAGAATATATATATATATATATATATATATATATATATATATATATATATATATATATATATATATATATATGTACATATATCGTCAACCAAAACTGTCACCAAAACTCTCAACATTGGATTTTTCAGTTTTTTAAGTTGGTTTGGCTGACTGACTATGTACATACGTATGTATGGAGCTACAAGGCTGAAACAATCATTAACTCTTTATTATGCCTGGAAAATAGTTATTTTGTTTAAAAAAATAAATAGTTTTTTAGTGGGGGGTTCATTTTGTAACGTAAGTTTTTGCTAAAATGGACCTTTAGTTCGTGTCCAAAAGCATTTGCACTTGTTCTTTGCTGCCGGAAATTTTGACTTTTTTTAATGATCACAGCCCAACAAAATACAAGAGACGTAACTTCATCGTTAATTGATAACCTCCAACGTGGCATGCTGTCAAAAGATATTGGCTGCATGACAGACTCTGTTGAGTGACTAACCAGTCTTGTTTGAATTCTGATTTAGGATTTCAAAAGAAAACGGCTTTTAAAAATTCCAAAGCCTTTGAATCTAAAGCTTCTATTTTTTTTTGCCGCCAATCCTAAAATGTCGTCTGCCAATTCCACAACCCTTTAAATATAATGTCCCTTTATGACGCCATGTTGCTGGATACTTTTTAAAATTCTTATTTCTTCTTCTTGTGAACACACCTCAAATACACTCTCAAGAAAATAAGAAGCAGAAAGAGACAGTCATTGAATTGGCCTCCCCCTTTATAACGGCGTTTGTTAGAGCGTGGTTTGCATTATAACACGGATGGATGGTAGATCCAAAAATATTAATCTAGCTCCGAAATAACAAGATGTAGCAACAAAAAGGCAACAATTTTTCTTACTAGAAAGGTGTGGGAGATTTGATGATACCCAGGAGTCAAGAAATGATTGGAGGCATCACTTCGTCCATGATTTATTGATCGTGATTCTGAGCCACTGTTCTAAATACTTTCACAAACGATACGAGTGAGCGTGTGTTTTTTCTTTGTCTTTTATAAGATATCAAAACAGCATATTTGAGTGATCGCACATGATAAGTGTCCAACGCGTCAGGATTTGCAAAATGCATTTATGTCTGATAAAACTCTTTCAATCCTTCCCCAATCTTTTGCGATCAAAATTCAGTCAGTTATCACACATCATAATCATAATATACGGTTTTCAAGCTTTAAATTCAGATAAAAACTGAGCATTGCAACTCTAGAAATAACGAAAATATCAACTTTAAAAAAATGTTGCGTTGGGCACTCATCATGTGCAGCCACTCAATTCATAAATTAGATAAATGAACTATGATGACGTCATTGTTTACGGCTATAATAGCCGGTAAAATGTCATTTTCCTTCATTTTTCGTGACACATACGTCCCAGTGGACCTTTAAAGGTGATTTACACTACATATATATCCCAGTAGTCATAGAAAGAAAAATTGGGATAAGGCCGACCCAAGCTATTATTGGGCTTCGAGCAGTGGGCTGGTCATGTTGCAAGAATGTCCGACAACCGATGGACGTCACAACTCACGACGGAAACCCCCAGAAATCTTTCGAGAAACCGTGGCCGGCAAAATATAATATGTGACGAACTAGACAAGTTCAGAAAGTATTGGCTACGCAACGTCTATGGGAGAGAAGTGTGGCGAATCATGGGGATATATGTAGAACAACGGACGCTGAAAGGCCAATGATGATGGAGCAAAATTCAATTTGGGGGTCCCCACCGTTTTTCCATTGCCCAGATCGCTTATAACCCAGACCGGCTCTGCTTCTGGATATATATATATATGTCCCAGGAGTATCTAAAACAGTGACTTTCGACCTTTCTATTTCACAGCACAGTGAGCTAGGTACTGAAATGTCGAGGTACTCTGCCAATATTTAAGGATCGATTTGATCATTTGATAGAAAGTGAATGATAATGTGCATATAAGTTCAGCAAACTAATAATTCACTAATTTTATTGCCAGAAGTATATTGTTGATCATGGTCTTCAAAAGATTTTTAAAACTTCGTGCGTATTTCTTACAACCACACCTTTAAACAAGATGTCATTTTAAAAGATGCTGTTCATTGAAAAAATAATTCGAGGTGTGTTTATTATAAGAATGACAAGGTTAATGAGGATGGAAAAAGTATGGTCAGATTTGACAAATCTAGTGTTTTTAAAGAGCATTTGGCCACGAACTTTTTGGCTTGAGCCATTTTGACTTGTTGCAGTAGTGTCTTTTATAAATTCTTATTGAGGATATTCTGATGTTTTTTTGGTACAATTTACGAGTTTTAAACAAGACACATCCTCAACTATACAGCAACTGTGCGTCCCCTCTGTCAGGCGGTGATATTTTCATAATTTTTTTCAACTTACTAACCCACTGGGTCTTTCTTCTTTCTGTCACTCATACAGCGTTTCTTTGATACATCAAAATTTCAACGTAATCCTTCTTGTGACAACAAGAGATTACATTCTACAAATTTCTAATTGTTCTTTCATCTCTGTTAATCTCTTTCACGGGGACCAATTCATTATAACTTTTAAGTTATAACAACACTCGGACACGACAGACAATTATACAAATGAACATATTAATATACCTATATGGCTTTTATATGGATATAATGCATCAGTGAAAAAAGGAGCTTAATTCGTTCCATAAATGTACAAGCAATGTCAAAACGTATTCAAATGTTAATCGTCGCTATCCACAGCACTGGTTTATATATTGGGGTTATGTTATTCATGTATTCTGACAATTACACGTATCTTTGTATCCCGACTTTGCAAAGTCCAAACAGTTCATTGTAGAAACATTGAATTTTGCACACACACTCCCTTCAATGAACGGGAAAATGCTCTTTTTTTTTGTTTCTTAGAAATTTCTTCCCAAAATGAGGTTTTAGTGGGGGTTCAATTTTTAATATAAGTTTATGCTAAACTGGTCCGTTATTTTTTGTCCACCTTTGTTTTTTGAAAGTTTGGATATTCTAGTCCTTAACGATAGGCAAGAGGAGTAACTAATTCATTTTTCATCCCTTTTTCACAATTTTTCTATCGATCACTCCAAAACGGTTTGCTGCCGAAAGACATTGGTCATCGGAAAGTTTAGAAAAAAAAAAACACCTTTTCACATATATCCCATCTGTTATGCATGTAATTATTATTGTTGTTGCTGTTATCAATCAACGCTACCCACAATAGATCGGTTTAAACACTTTTCATGGAGTTAAACGATTCATATGTATTCATCGACAATTATATATATATATATATATATCAACATTCAAAGAAGAAACTTGAAAATCTGCACACACACACACAAACACGCATGCACACACTCTCCTCAATGAGTAGTGAAATATTTCAAAAGGAATTTTTGGCCCCGCCGCCGTGCAAGTTTTCAGTGGAGAGGTTGATTTACAATATAAGTTTATGCTAAATTTACGTGTTAAAAATGAACATATACGGGCGGTGGAACGCTACTCATTTTTTGTATTCATGCTGGGAACACTGTGCCACGGCGCTTGTTTGAAGGAGGATCAATTCCTTAAAACTCCCGCAGCACACCTACAAAGGCTTCGTGACACGCCGGTGTGCCGCGGCACAATGGTTGAGTACGGCTGCTCTGAAAGGGCAAAGAAATCTATCAATACCTGACTTACAGATCGTAATTCTGAGCCGACGTTTAAAATATTGAGACGAACGATATGATAAGATAATTATGAAAAAAGATACCGCGTGATTTTTTGTTATCCTTTTCTGTGTCAGCAGAACAGAAAAATTACTAATTAGATAAATAAAGTAATCAGAAGGAAAATAATTATTCAGGCTCGACTGTTGTCTTTTTTTATTTGAATAATTAAATACTGGTTGCGACATATGCACACAACCAATCATATCAATATCCCAGTTAGGTAAATTATAAGTTTATGATAGCAATCTCCTGTTTGACGGTGCAAGATTAGGTGAGCCATTTTAAGTGGCTGAAACATTCTTCAATAATATGTTTTAGAACGTTGCCTTTGGAACATGACTTGGCAAGAAGATGGCAACCTTTTTCTTGGTTTAGAATAGTTAAGATTGGCTAGCCTCTTCAATGATTGGCTTTGAAAATAGCTAAAATCGTGTTTTAATTTCCAGATAACGGCTAAGCTAAAAATGTAATATATATGAACGTTGCACATGATAAGTGCCCAATGTACTATTTTTTTTAGAGTTGATATTTTCGTTATTTTTAGAGCTGCAATGCTCGTGGTTTTTAATATTTATTTTGAAACTTGAACAATTATGGCAAGATCAACTTATTCCCAAATGTTATATTGTCATTAATTAAGTTATTTGAAGACAGATTTATTTTAATTAGTTGAGTGTTTTAAAAACTATTTTGACCCGAAAGCAGGCCTTTTGGGCCGAATGACCTTCAGGGTGAAATCTCAGTGTTCCTCCATTTAGCTCTATCAAAATATTTTACTGAATTTTAATTAAATTTAATATCACTGAATAATCAAGCATTACTGAATATACGAAAATACGTCAGGGGTTACAATAAAGCAAAAAACAGGAATGGCAACGATTGGCAAATTTTCTATAACGTTTTAACCGGAGATCACTCTTTCTACTGGGGGAAGGGATCTGAGTTTAAAGAGAGAGGCTGGTGTAGCTTTTGCTGTTAAAACTCCTCTGAGAGACTCGATGGATATCCAACAGGTATGAATGACCTCCTTACGGCAATAAGAGTCCTGTTAGCAAAGGAGTAATATGTAACTCTAGTCAGTGGGTAAGCACCAAACGTGTCTGTGATTAAAGAAGTCGCGCCTGGAAAGGTGTTCTTTGTAATGTTCCCACAGAGGATATATTCATTGTTTTTGGTGATATCGACGTTAGATTAGGCAGAGACTATGAAACGTAAGGAAGGCTTGTTAGTTATGGCGTTTGTAAGTGTAATACCCACGGTCAGCTACTGTTCCAGATGTGGGGAGAGTTGGAAATGTTGATTACGAACACTATGTTCCAGCGGGGAAACAAGTATAAGACAATCCGGATGCTTCCAAGATCGAAACAGTGGCATCTAGAGAATTATATTCTTGCAAGAAGGCATGATCTCAAAGACGTCTGTTGAATGTTGGACTAATCATCGATTGGTACGCACCAGATTGAAGTTGGCTGTAAGGCAAAGAGTTACTTAACTCCCCAAAAGGCGAAAAGATGACGGTGAAAAGACCCTGAGGTATCTTAATAATTTGTTGTAGGTTTCATGAAAAAATATTTCACTGAATTTTAATTAAATTAGATAATGAAGAGCTACTATTAGGCGTGAACAGACTAGAATACGTCAGGGGTCTTCATGATAAATTAAAAAACGGTAATGTTAACAATTGCCAAATTTTCCAAAATTGGATAGATGATGTGAAATATGCACTGTTCGAAGATAATCGTGCTTTCGTCTGGAAGATTGGGAGGCTCAAAAGGAGTCCGAAACAGCAATGGACAATATCGACATTGGAAATGATGGGCCTACTTTTCTAAGAACCGGTATATCGTATTGCCAGTCATGTTCTGTGGTGTCTGCGGAAGAAACATCCAGATTGTTTTGATCAGAATGATATAGAGATCGAAGAGTTACTGCTGGTGAAAAGATGACTACTTCCAAATCTTCTGCGGAATAGACTATCTGCCGAGGAAAGAAGCAGACGATGTTGCGATGGAAGAAGCAAAAACTCTCGTGCAGTAAAGATTCTGAGATAACAAAGATAAAAGGTTGAGTGAAAAGGCTGATGAGATACAAGCTGCATCAGAATCCTATCACGCAAAGCTCGTATAATCTCCCGAGAGACGCGTAAGGACCGCCTACCTCACAAGTCAATACACTGCGCTCCAAAGATGGGAAAGAAACTTGTTAGGGACCCGGTTAATATCCTGAAAAGGTTATAGGAACACTTAGATGAGCTTCTAAATCGCTGGTTAACAGTTAATTTGTAAATATCATTCTAAGTAGCCCAGTGAAAGATAGTCTCGCAGGTCCTCCCCCTTTTATAGAAATTGAAGTGAGTGTTAAGAAATCAAATAGTGAAAAATCACTTGGAGTTAATCATATTAATGTCAAATGGCTATTTTGTGTCAAGGGGCCAGATTTATGGCTGCTAGATATATTAGCACCCTAACAATATAATAACCAGAATTGACCTAAGAAGGTAAATCCTGGTAAGTAACGTGTTCACTGCTTGAGCACAAAAACAAGGTTAGTACTCAGTTAGTTGAATCGTTAACAAAACGAAGAAATAAGAACAAACAAAGAAGTAAACAACAGTGTCAGATTTAATTCATGAGTGAATTGAAATAAACAAGGACTGGAGTTTCTGCCGATACGAATATGTGGAGGGGATATACCAGGATAAAAGATCTAGAGATAGGAAGGATGAAGGGAAAGGAATGTCACTAAGTGACATTTTTAAATATATATATAAAGTTTCAAACTATGGATTGTATTAATGTGGCAAAACCATTCGATGTATATAAGTACTATACTGTGTGCAGAGAAATAAAAAATGAAAACTCGGTTGTATTTGAGGGGTCTCAACTTCTTATAGAAGTTTGGGGAGGGTATCATATCATCTCTTGATATGCCCCAGGTCTCACTCATAATGACCGAGCTGTCAATGCAGGATATTTTTTTGTGGGCAGAACATCGCATCACCCCGGTCTCTCAGGCTCCCCCAGTTCAGATGTCAGTCTGCGAAATAGAGGAGATTGTAACAAGACAACTGACGACAATCCAAAAAGTGGATTTTTTTTTCGGTCCCACCTGGGTGCTATCCATATCAATACATCAGTAATATAGATGCTCAACTCCGACATAGGGATTCGAATTAGGAACCTAAGAAATTTATTTAGTGCTGTTTAATATCGTACACATCCTCCCAATAGTCACTTATGGAGCTGAAACATGGAATCCAACCAAGAGGCTGATCCGCAAACTGCGAACTATGCAATGTGTACATGAAAGAATTATGCTGGGCCTCACGTGGAGGGACCATAAGACAGCACTGTACATCCGAGAAAAAACAGGAGTCAGGGACATCATAGAATCCATTTAAAAAAATCTCAGTGGGCTGGCCATGTTGCAAGAATGGCGGACAACCAATGGACATCATGACTCACGACATGGATCCCCGAGATCACATGAGAAACCGAGGCCGGCAGAATATTGGATGGAGAGACGAGCTGGACAAATTCAGAAAGTACTGGCTCTGCGACGCCCACGATAGAGGATGATGATGATGATGAATATCGTATCGCAGGTGAGTGACTGCCAAATAGTTTTGAAGACTCTGAGTTACTAAATAAGTCAGAATGATATTCAATTTTTATCTAAAATCATGGTCTGGAATAGCCACGTGACCGACGTCTTTGAGAAGCATGTTGGGGATGATCACTTGAAATAATTGAAGAAGAATGGTCAATGAAAAAGTTGCTTCTCTCGCCTTCTGTTGGGTAGTAAGTAGTCACTAGAAAGTCTGAATTTCCAAAAAGCAAGCGGGCTCAAACTGAGGTTCAATTTAGCCTAAAACATTGCAAACTGAACTCACATCTAAAAACCTATAGGGGAAGACAAATGTTCTTTTCTAAACATTATGAGTAAATGTTTGAATTTTTAGCCTTATAGCTCCATTGGTGCGACCTGTACTAGAAGTACTCACATACCCAGCTAGACTAACCTGAAAATTAAAGAAACCAATGTTGAGATTTTGAAGTACGTGCAGAACGGGAGAAGGTTCTTGAAAAAAAATTTCAACTCCAAATACGAAAACCTGAAAAAGGGGTTCATGAACCAAAAAGAAATTTGTTTGAAAGGGAGAAAAATAGGAGAGAGAGAGAAAGGTTTGATGAAGAGAAAAGAGATTGTTTTTATTTATTTATGTATTTATTAACGAGGTGTTTCCAAAATACTCCCAGCTGTTTTGAATATCTCGAGAACCGGTAGCGCAGCTTTGATATAACTTGGCAGCCGATCACAGGGAACCTTACTGGGCATGAATTAATAGAAACTTTCCGATGGAGTATCTTGGACGCACACCTCCTTCTCCTCTGCAATCTCTCATCTTTTTATCTTCCTTTTTAGAGGGTTTCTGTCAAAATATTCTGTTTATCCGCCTAAAACATTATTTTTATTTCTTTTGGTCGACTGCCACTTAAAAGAAAATTGTTTTTATTTATTCATTCATTTATCTATTTATTCACGAGGTTTGACTAGCAAAGCGTCAAGCCATTTTGAATATCTCGAGAACCGGTTGCACAGTTACTGTATCTTGCCGGTCCCCGGAACAGATTCAAGAGACCAAACAACCTGTACTGAATTATGAAGTTACTGCAAATTTTTGAGTGAATTGAAATAAACAAGGACTGGAGTTTCTGCCGATACGAATATGTGGAGGGGATATACCAGGATAAAAGATCTAGAGATAGGAAGGATGAAGGGAAAGGAATGTCACTAAGTAAATGTGAATTTGAGTCTATAGAATGTCAGTCAGTATGGTCATCCTAGTTGTAGCCACTAAGAAGTTATCTTAGGAAGTCCAACCTAACTACGGTGAGAGTGCTCAAGTTAAATAGGATGTGTTCTTGAGATGAATATGTGATGATGCATGTGTAGGAAGAAAGTGTGTATAAAAACTATACAAACTATTTTAACTAAAGAGAGAAAGGAGAAGAGACGAGCTTACCTCGACGCCGTCGGAACACAGAGAGAGAAAGAGAGATTTACCGCCATAGTATAAATATCGCAAAGATAACAATCAGTTATCTGATTGGCAGTTCTGTGTGACGTCAAAAAGGGGAACAAGGAATTTACCGTTTCTATAGAGTAATAGGGGCTAGAAGTAGATCCTTTCCAAAGGGCAGATAACTCTGTACATAAATAATTTTCTTTTGCTGTAAAGGTGGGCACTACACTTACAACTTGACGGTGAAAAAATCCTGCAGTAATTTGTTTGGTCTCTTGAATCCGTTCCGGGGGGGGGGGCAGGCATGATGCTGTAATGGTTGAACTGTTCAAAGCCAAAGATAGAAAAGATGATTCTTGTAATTACTGAGATAGAGACCGACTGTCAGGAGTGGATAAAGTGTAATGTAGAATGCTGTTAAAGCGTTTGCTCCCAGAGCTGACAATATTCTTCCCGAATTACAGTATCGTTTCCGCTCTGGTCGTGAAGCCAGTGATATCATCTTTTCGGCAAGTCACTTACCGGAAAGGTGTGCCGAACAAGGTAACGACTTGTATCAGGTCGT
The DNA here is from genome assembly GCA_963457665.1 of Thysanoteuthis rhombus. NCBI lineage: Eukaryota > Metazoa > Mollusca > Cephalopoda > Oegopsida > Thysanoteuthidae > Thysanoteuthis > Thysanoteuthis major. The sequence goes on along the minus strand of OY735240.1, from coordinate 21,340,557 downwards.
TGTTGACTCAACTAAGACCTTTGACATTGTAAACAGAATTGCGTTATGGGAGATTCAAAGGAAGCTTGGCTGCTCTAATTTAATGTAGTCATGATTACATAGGTTATTGTTGGTGGAGAACTGTCAGAACCAATATTTGTTTAAAATAGAGTGAAACAAGCTGTTCTGGCACCTGTAGTATTTGCACTGTACTTTGGCATTGTTCCCTGGTTGGCGTTTAAGAATCGTAATCATGGTGTCTGTATTCGCTATCGTACCTCTGGCAATGTGTTTAACATCAGGTGATTCGCGAGGTACTTGTGTCTTTGATAAGAGATCTGTTGTATACGGGCGATAATGATCTGGTGGCCAACATGATGGATAACAAGCAGCATCTTCTTGATGGATTCAGTGAACCTTGTACTGCTGTGGGACTCGCCATTAGTCTCAAGAAAATAGAGAAATTTTAATCTGAACCAAGCAAGCCGTACAACGAGTCCAATATCAATTTATTTGACTCACGTCTGGCAGTGGTCGAAAAGTTTGCGTATCTCGGGTATACTGTCTACGGGTTCTATACTATTGACAGTGAAATATCCTATTCAAAAAGCCAGTGATGAATTTGTAGAGCTGGTTCAACGCCTTCGGGGACACAGTGACATATCCCAGGGAATAAAGATAAAGGTGTACAATGCTTGTGGACTGCCCTCCTTACTTTGTGGATGCGAGACGTGGATGACCTATCATCTTCATAAAAGACAATTGGACGCCTTCACCAATCATATTTGCATCGGATTATAGGCATACGTAGATTACAATTAGCAAGATTGAGTAATGAAAGAATAGCTTTTGTAAGGAGAGCTTGCTGATAGTAAATGTCCTCCTCATAAGCCGAAGATGAGGTACATGGATTGTCTGAAGGTCTCACTCTAAGCTGCAAAAAACCTCAGTTAATGACTGGGGGGCTCTGGCGAGTGACTGTTATTCTTGTTGGAAACTAATCCATCGGAGAAATGCTATATTCGAGGGATCTTTCATTAAAATATTGAAAGGATGAAGAGAAATTCCCGGAAAGGATCTGAATTTGTGACCACCACAAACTAATTGGTCTTATGTTTTGGAGGGTCAGTCCCAACAAAGCTGGAAAGATAAGTTGTGAAAACAGACCACAAGTAAACCATCAAATAACCACAGATCACAAAAACACCTGTCATATAAGCAAAAGATGAGGTACAAGGATTATCTGGAGGTCTCACTCAAAGCTGAAAATACCTCAATTAATGACTGGGAGACTTGCTAGTGATCGTTATTCTTGCCAGAAACTAATACACCAAGATAGAAGCAATATTCGAGCGATTTTGCATTGAAAAAAAAAAAAAAAAAAAGCTGGAGGGAAATACTCGGAATAAATTTGACTTTGTGACCACCTCGGACTAACTTGTCCAATCTTTGGGAGGGTCAGTCCCAACAAAGCTGGAAAGAGAAGCCGTGAAAACAGACACGTGAACTATCAAATAGCTACAGATCACAACACCTGTCACGTCTATGGAAGTCAGCAGGAGAACTGAAGATGCATTCTATGGTACATGGAAGCTGTGTACCTGGTGCTGGTACCATGATTTCTCTTAGGTACTGATTTTGTACCAGAAATTTTAAATCCCTGGCTGTGTGAAAAAGCTACATCAGTTCTTGGCACAGTTGAGTGATTCTCTGAAGTGTTATAATGTGACGGCAGTTCTCGAAAACGAGGTGGCAGCCATTATGTATGTACAAGAGTGAAGATGTAAACATTTATTCCTTATGTCTACAAAAAACATTAATAAAAAAAACAAAACAGCCTTCAATAGGTTTTCAGAGGGGATGGGATTCCGTTTGCATTGCAAGTTTATACTAAAGTTATCACTTACTGTGTGCTCGTTTGTTTTTTTTTTATAGAAAAGTGAGACCTTTTTGTGATCACTGCCCAAACAAAAGACAAATGGAGTCACTCATTCATTCATCACCTCTTTTTAATTTTTTTCAATTGATCACCCCTAACAAGGCATACTACCCAAAGATGTTGGTCACATGACGATTTCTATTGAGTGACTAATTTTTATGATCTTTTTGTAATTTGTGTTTTAGATTGAAAACAAGTTGTCAAAAAGACAGTCGTGGCTTTTTTTTTTAAACGCCCTGTATAGTAAAACAATTTACAATACGTAATATCTATCTATCGTACGGCCCTGGAAAGACTTCGAGCGAACAGAATAACCTCAGTTGATGAAGGTCGGAAAATTTACCATCAAAACGTTGAAGAAAGAAAGAATCAATTCTGCTTTTGAAAAGTGGGAGGGAAAAAAAAAGATGGAAGAAAAAATATTTTTAGTGCTAAAATCTTACGCCTGATTTGCAGATTTCGCCTTATTTGAAAGTAACGATTTTTTTCGTCTATCTTTATTTTACTTTTTAATGGTCGAGAAAAAAAATCGTTTTTCGATGAAGCTCGTAGATTCTCTCGTCAAAGTAAAATAGCTATTAGATATTGCAAATAATAATACTTAAAAAAAACAAAAGCAAAGCAAAAAAAACCCAAAAAAACCGGCAGCCAAAAAATAGGTTTCTTCAGTTTTTTTTCAAAAGCTAGTCTGGCTGGCTAGTTTGCTAACTAAGTATGTATGTATGTACGTACGTATGTATGTATGTACGTACGTACGTACGTATGTATGTATGTATGTATGTATGTATCACGTTCACAGACCGCTTCAATAAACCAACAGAGCTGAAAATTTGAAAAAAATGTCCGGAATTAAACAATTTTTTTTTTCAAAGCACCCAATCTAATTTTAGTGAAGGGTCAATTTACAATGTAATTTTTTGCTAAATCTGTCACTAGTTTGTGCCCGCGTGTCTTTTTTTTAAAATTTGTACTTTTAAGTGTTTTTTTCCCCAGCATTTATAGTACAGAACCAAGGAGCTGGTTCATGGAAGATTCCATATGACTGGAGAAGGCTAACCTATTTTTTTAGACTCATTTTACCCTGGCTTCGTTTATGTTGCATACTTCTTCTCACGCTATAACGAACCTTTTCTTCACTACTACTACTGCTACTGCTGCTGCTACAACCGTCATTTATATTTTTACTAACACTTTTTTTTTTCAATTTATGCCACCAAAATTTCCATTTTCTTACGGGTGAAAAAAAGGAAAGAAGAATTCAGCCAAGAACGTTTTTAAAGAAAAAAAAAAGAATCATTTTATCGCAAATGGGCCTCCTCCTTTTTTTTTTGATAAAAAGCAATTATATTTCTTCCTTCGAGCGATTTGAAAGTAAATGTATGTCCAAGTGGACAGATCAATCGACTCTCAGTTGATTTCTCGACGGCAGAGGATTCTCGGGGCATTGCCAACGACTTGTCGACAATGCAAACTGTTAATCATGAGAAACATGCAACATAAACATAAGAGAATCGTGCTCAACTTCACGTAGAGAGATCAGAAGACAGCACAGTATATCAGGAAGATAGCAGGAGTCAGAGACATCATAGAATCTATTAGAAAACTTAAATGGCAATGGGCAGGTTATATTGCAAGAATGAAAGACAACCGATGGACATCACGACTCACAGCATAGATTCCAAGAGATCACATGCGAAACTGAAGCCGACAGAATACAAGACTGAGAAATGAACTGGACAAGTTTAGAAAATACTGGCTCTGCGACGCCCACGATAGAGAAGTGTGGCGAATCCTTGGAAAGATCTATGTCCAACGACGGACGTTAAATGACTGATGGTGATGGTAAATCATGAGAAACTATTGATATCCCAGTCTTGCTCCTTCGTTATTCGTGGCCAAGGAACCACACTTCACCGTCTAGTTCCTGAGAACCTGTTCCTTAAGGCAGCACCTCCCTAACAAGCAAAGAGAAGTGAGGTCTGGGTCAGTAACTAATACTTGCGGTGTACTGAAAGGCAAGTGGGGGAACAAGACGATTTTTAGGATTTTCTCACGTGCTGATCATATGGTCTTTAAGATTACAATAAACAGCTGATAACACTGAGCGAAGAATATATAGAGAGGGAGTTACTTATTGTAATCATTAAAAAAAATGTGTTTGGGCTACTGTTACATTTCCCGTTTTAAAAAAAGCCGCTCCTTCAGCTGCAGAGTTAGTGGGTTTTTTTAGGATTTGTGTTTTTAGTAGGACTAGTATACTTAGGGTTAAGGTTTACGTTAGGGTTAGGGTTAGGGTTATTGTCACCTGCTTCTTTAATTTTAAAATCGTCATCGCCGCCTGTTACATCACAGCTGGAGCGGCAGCTATTTTGAAACGGGAACATCACAATTGCTGGGACCGACTGATCTTGATAACAATTTGTTAATATCATCCACGATCACAATAAGTGTCTTCTGCTGTTATTTTAAAAATTTTCTAACACGCTGACTGTTGTACAGCATTTTTAGCTTACTTTCGTTCCTAGACGAGGCTGCGAAAACGAAATCGGCAAAAATAAATCCAACATGTAGGCATATTAATATGAGTTTTGACTTATCTAATAATAAGAGCGTGTAACCGCTACTTCCTTTGAACTTTTACTCTGTCGATTGTAACGTAGACAAAGAGAGATAGAGAAAGAGATAGTATGGATTTCAACACAGCGTGAATAGAGAAAGAAAGGAAGATAAATTATGCGAAAGAAATGAGGAAATAGGAGGAGGAGGAGTAGGGACGATGACGTCATGGATGCACTGCAAGGGAAAAAGAAGATATAAAGAAAGAGGAAGAAAGAGAGAAAAAGTAGAAGTTGAGATACGCAAACATTTTCGACTATGAAAAAAGAAAGAAAGAAAGAAAGGAATGAGAGAGACAGAAAGGGAGGAAGGGAGAAAACAAAAGGAAGAAAGGGTCGGAATTAGAGTGAATATAGCGAGAGAAAGACAGAAAAAAATAAACGCCTTAATGTTTCGACTTTTTCTCATTATTCCATAATCCCTGCAGAAAAAAATTGACACCACTGATTTCGTTTTATCTTATCGAAATTTGTAAAAATTCAATGAAATATCTTCTAGGGAACACTTTTTAACATATAAATTTGATTAAAAAAAAAAGAAGTTTATTGATGAATATAAGTTCGTGATTTGAAATCAAAACTCGACTGAAATTCTATATAGAAAAATATATATAGATAGAAAACACTCGTTTCATTAGAGAAAGTGAAATCAAACTTTTCCCCTCTGCGTTGTTCAAATTTTGATGTTTTCAGTTGGATGAAAAACGAGAAACATGATTAATAAAATCCTGGCACGAAAAATATACGACTTTAACCAGTGTTTTCGATTTTCTAAAACTAAAACTTTGAAACTGAATTAATCACTTTTTTTTGGAAAATTAATTTTTCGCATCAATCAGAATTTTATTTTTTAAATTCCGTTTATGACTTTAGAAAAAAACCGTTTTTTTACGAGTAGCTCTAATAATAAAGAACGTCTGTACCTTCTTGAAATTCGTTTTTTCCCAGTTTTGATTTAAGTATTCGGGGGATGTCCAACGAAGGTTGTGAGAGAGGAGCCGCTGTTTCTGCTGGTGATGTTCAGAGCAGTGGGGGGGCTCGATCAGAATGCATCTTTTACAGCCTTTAGTTAAAGGTCAAAGTGGATTAGTTTTTACCACGTGATCGGAACAGCATTAACTTCCTGTTCGCGACTCCATGAGCTTTTACGAGCGTATCTTAGTTGTTTCATTCATGAATTTTAATTCACCTAAAACATTTCTTTCAATTCTAAAAGCAGTTATGAATTTCATTCATTGCTCTCAATGAAAAAAAAGCACATGACGTAGCATTCCTATTTTCCACTATCAGTACGATCAGCCACAAAATGTTCACCGCTGGACAAAGGCCTTTACCATCTCCTATGTATACTAAGCTTTGCCATCTCTTATCGGTGAACCATCCCGTATCATACCACCATCTTGTGTCTGGTTCATGGCAGTTCTCCCCCTGATACATGTTGACCTTTCCCTATCCCTTGGAGTTATTCCTAACATTGATCTTTACATGGTTCCCAGGTCGTTTTGTTAATTTCCATGCCGTACATATTAGAGTTATAGCTGGTATTATGCATTCATTGTATACTTTATGCACATCGGCAAGGTGATCTTCAGCATCTCTCTATTCATACCAAATGATTTCCAGTTGATCGTTATGCTTCAATTGGTTATCTGTTCTTGGTGAATTAATTCATCAACCTCGTGTAGAGCTCCGCCTGCTATTCTTACGATCTTGTTAGGGACTTTATCCTTGAATATTACTTTTGTCTTTGCTCTGTTCATCGTCATTACTGCTTTCCCCATTTAGATCAATTAACATGTTTCGTAATTTTCCTAATGATTATGACTCCATGGAAATGTCATTAGCAAATCTCAAATGGTCTAAATATTCTTCGTCTATGTTTGTTCCCTTTCTCCCCAGTCAGTTTTCCGAAAGATGCTTTCAAGACTCGTTGTAAATAATTGTATTTAATCGTGGGTTCGATTCTCACCCGGAACTTGTTATTCATTCTGATCCACGCTGTTAATTTATTCACTCGCGGCCAAAAGGAAACAAATATTGGGATGAAGATAGATACTAGAAAAAAAAAAATTAATAATAATTGACACTACTTCATCAAATGAATTGAATAAATAGATAGCAAGTTTTTACCAGGAAATTATTTTATGCCAATGTATTCACTTACTGTCGAAGGCCGAAGGGAAACCGAACTGAGTTGACTCGTGATAAAAAGCTGCTAAAATTGAATAGTGAGTAAATGGTAACAAACCAATATTAATGATAATTCCCGGTACTTAATCTAATAAATGCATTATAGTACCCAAACTGAACAGCTAGTTAATATAAAACATGGCGTAGTAGATATCGGAATGGGGGAAGAGATGGTGGTAAATCGTAGCATATATTATAGATAACAATTTACAATACTTTATCTAATAAAGTAAATCAGTGAATATAAAATACGATTTAAATCTATTTTCCCAAAAGCCTAATCTAATCATTGATTTTACTTTATTCGATTATTTTGATACTAAAGCTACTTGATTTGGAACAGAGAGTATAAAAATTTGGTCTTCTGTAGCAAAAAGCATGTGGCCAACGTGTAAGGTCTCCACTAATAAAAATCTGAATTGACAGTGAAATCTTGATCAAAGTATTATTTCAACACCTACTCGAAATATAGGCGTGGTACAAGATCATATTTGAAAAAGATGATCTTGAGATAAGTGTTTGGAACGGACTATGTATGGCGTTTCAATTTCAATTCAACAACCCAATTTATTTGGGGTTTGAAATTAAGACCCCAACATGTTAAAAAGAAATATCCATTTGGTCGGAATTGGTCCCTGCCCTAATGCAAATTGGGATCATGAATTAATACGGTTCAGAATTAGGGTTAATCTCTTCATATTTGAAATTACAAATTAGAAAAAATCTGTATAAAGATTCGGTTAAGCAAAACAGAACTTTTTTTGTGAAAATGTATTTTTTTTTACATATTGAATAAATAGAACTATGAGTTATTTTATTAGAATCTATAATTTTTTTGCTATAAACTTAGGTAGTTTACTGAAGAGGTAGAAAGATAGGGAGAGGAAGGGGTGTTAGGTAGTATGATAAGAGGGTGGGAAAAGAGGAGGAAAAGGAAGTTAGTTTACGAGGGAGCAGAAAAGGGAAGACTAAAGATGATACATTAGTTTAATGAGATAGATAGAGAGAGAGGGATAGAGAGGGAGAGAAAGAAGTGAGAGGGAAGGAATGGATAAGTAGTTAATAAGGTAGTGCAGAATAAAATTAGGTAGTTTTGATAAGAGGATGAGAAAAGAAGGGAGCAAACAAGTTTTGTAAAGTCTAAATGATTGGAGAGAAAGTGTGAGAGAGAGAGAGAGAGAAAGAGAGAGAGAGAGAGAGAGAAGGGGGGAATGTCAGTTTATTGACAAGGTAGTAAGGGAGAGAGTAGTCATCAACTTCATCATCA
>OY735240.1:21270067-21325067 GCA_963457665.1 Thysanoteuthis rhombus | reverse complement strand
AATACTTTACTATAAGTACTTAAATGACTCCACTAGAGCTAATGGTTTGGCCAATTTAATATCAAATAATTCAATATCAAACAGATCTTGTAAGTTACTCAATAGAAACCGTCACCGGACCAACGTTTTTAAGCAGCAGGTTGTGTTGAAGACGATCAATTAAAAAAATAGACAGAAGGGGTGATCAATGAATGCATTACTTCTCTCATCTTTTGCTTCGCAGTAATCACTTAAAAAGTCTGAATTTCCAAAGAAACAAGAGTAAATGCAACGATATACATAGTAAAGGACGAATTTAGCATAAACTTACATTGCAAATTGGACCCTGAATACCTATTTAGAGGGGATTTAAAAACAACGACAACGTTTTTTTCTTTACACAATAAGGAGTGAATGTTTAAATTCTCAACCCTCTAGCACCATGTAAGGGTTGAATACATACATACATACATACATACATACACACATACATACATAGACAGCCAGCCAGCCAGCGAGCCGGACCAACTTGAAAACTGAAGAAACCTATTCGGTTGACGGGTTTTGATAAGTATCAACTGGTGTTAAGTATTTGTTAGAACTGACTATTACATCTTGCTTATCAGTCATTTCAAGTTTTGAATAGTAACAAAATAAGTCCGGGACATTATAGAATCCATTAAGAAACTCAAATAGCAATGGGCTGGTCATGTTGCAAGAATGGTAGACAACCGATACACCAAGACTCACAACATGGATTCTCAGAGATCGAATCTGAAACTGAGGCCGGCAGAATATAAGATGGCGACGAACTAAACAAGTTCAGAAAGTATTGGCTCCGCGACACTTACGATAAAGAGGTCTGGCGAACCTTGGGGAAGGTCTCTGTCGAACGACGGACGATAAAAGATAAAAGTAATCTCTGTGATCTCCACGCAAACCCTCACCAAACAAAGTTTTAATGGATTTATCATTTTGTTCAGTGTTTCCAAACCTTTTGGGATTATAGCCCTATTTTTAAAACAAGCACTTTAATCAGTATCCCTACCCCATAAAATCGGTCAAAAATGATTCTTTGAAAAATAAATTTTGTATTCTTTGCCCCTGCCCCCTCTCACCATCCGTTGTCTTCCAGCAGCCCTACTGACCCTTGCCCCCCAGGCACCCCAGGAGTAGTAGCACCCATTCAAGGAACCATCGATTGAACCAATTTTAGTCAAGCAAATAGTAATTTGATTTTGCATGGCTGGTCAACGATTTGAAAATAATTCGATTTATCTTCGAAATCATATTAGCATTTATAGCTTTCTCAACTTATATATATAATAAGAGCCGTGTCTGTCAAAACATAGAATCAGCAGAGGGAGCCAGCCCCGTCCCTCTTTACCCTATTATTAAGCCAGCTGACTTTATTTTTAACCCGCTCCCTTCCTACCATATATGTAAGGTTTAGAGTATCAGTAGCGACTACCAGCCAAGCCAGTTGTTGTACACGTATTATAACTTTTATTATTTTATATTAATCAAATGAAAGCCGTCGTCATTTTTACTGCGGGGCGGTTCTATAGGCTGGCATGGATCCATTTCCGAAGAGCTGTTACGTGTAAAGGGAGTTGTGGACAGGGTTCGATCTCAAGTGTAGATTTTTTTCTGTTCGAAAAATTGTTTTCCAACAAAATCAGAAATTCGGCAGTGGAATGAACACTTTCCAAGCGATCGCCAAGACGGGCACCCCTGTCTCTATGGTTAAAGATACACCCATTCGTCACCTGAAGATAGGCGTAGGTTACGACGGCCGAAACGTTGTGTTCGAGAAATGATCCAAGATAAAGACAAAAGACCGAACGAGTTGAACGTAGGGTTTAACGTTTTCAGGACCGTAAACGAAGTAGCGCGTTGATCTAATTTGTGTCGTTGGGAATAGGGTGACCCGGAGCTCAGCTATCACTTCAAGGAATTTAGCAGAAAAATTGGAAGTAAATTTCTTTTATGCGAAAGAAAATTGATCAAAAACTATAACGAAAAATGTATCTATCTCTCTAGTAGAAACCATTTACAAAAACTGTCACCAAAAGCGTCAACATAAGCCACTCCAGTCTTTAAGTGAGTCTGACTGGCTGGCTATCTATATATGTATCATGTGCACAGGTTCCACCAATTTAGCTAGAAGGCTGGAAATTTAAACATTTACTCCTTATTATGTTTTGAAAAGACACAACTTTTTTGTTTTCAAAATACCCTCATAGGTCTTTAGTGGAAGTTAACTCTACAACCAGAGTGTATGCTAATTTGGCCCCTAACTTTGTGTCCGGCTGCGATAACGCTCGGTCTTTTGTTTTTTTTTTCAATTTGGATTCTTCTTTTTTCTCTTCTTTTTAAGTGATCACGACCCAACAAAAGGGTGGAGAAATGACTTATTCATTGATCAATCCTTCTAAATCATTTTTTTTATTTGATCATCCCCCAACATGGTATGCTGCCAAAAGACATTGGTCATGTGACGGTTTCTGTTGAGTGAATAACCACACATATCTAAGTCTGTATATTATCTATCTATCTATCTATCTATCTCTCTATCTATCTCAGTCTGTGCATATCTATCTATCTATCTATCTATCTCAGTCTGTACATATCTATCTATCTATCTATCTATCTATCTATCTCAGTCTATATCTATCTAAGTCTGTAAATTATCTATCTATCTATCTATCTATCTATCTATCTATCTATCAAAATGACGCCTGAAGTATTATTGTTAATTGATTGAATTCGATCTCTGAAGGTATGCAAGCACTGTGGTTTTGTATCCAGATTATTCGTAGTGAATATTACGTTCAGAAACCAATGACCGATTCAAGATACCAACCTTTAGTCATGTCCTACAATCCTACAATATTACAATGATATATTGTATACACACACACACACATATATATATATATATATCATCAGTCTTTTAACTACCGTCGTTGGACATAGACCTTCCCCTGGATTCGCAACACTTCTTTACCGTGGGCGTCGCAGAGCCAGTACTTTCTGAATTTGTCTAGCTCATCCCTCCGTCTAATACTCTGCCGGCCTCGGTCGCCCATGTGCTCTTTGGGGATCCATTTTCGCTAATATCCACCGTTATCTTAAATCCAAACATGAAAAAAAAAAGGAGAGTATTATCCTTTTCCGCGAGTGTGAACTTAGTCATGATGTGTCTCAAACAGGTTCCAATATTAACCTTGCATTTAGCTAAAGGAACCAACCCCGATCGGACAGAGCGGTGCAGGTTTCAAAAGTTTTTTAGGGGAGATTTGAGACTTAAATATCAAGAGGGCAGAGGTTGTCCATCTGTATTTGAAAATTAACAACTGAGGATATTGTTCGAACGAAACTCACGCCTGTTTGAGAAATGTCACAGATACTGGGTGTTGACATTTCGATAATATCGGACCAGCTGAGAGGTAAGTTGGTAAAGTGGAAATGATCGATGAATAGGTATGTACTTTTATATAGCCCCTATTATAACACGGTTCGTCATAGCGTGGTTTGCGTTATAACGCAGGTGGATGGTGGGCCTGGAAAAATTGATATAGCTGAAAAAATATAGCTTGATCTAGCCCACAAATAACTAAATTGGCAACTTTGGTTATCGCAGCTCAATTATAACGCAGTTTGCTTTCTTGGACCCCAACGCCTGGGGACGTCTGTATCTTTCTATGTACTTGATTTACGTTTTTAAATCTCTCTCAATGATCAAGTTTCGGTCCATCTTTTTGAAAATATGTGCACGCATAAAATGTTTGTAAAAAATTATTAAAAAATCTTGTATTTATTAAAACAAGAACCATGAGTTCAATGATGTGTCCACCATTCATGGTTGTAGTAGCAGAAGAAGGGGGGGGGGAGAAGAACAAAAAGTCTTTCTCTGTGTCAATTGTAGAATATTGTCCGTCCAACAGCCAGTCCTGTGACTTATAAATGAAATAGATTCACAAGAAAAAAAATCAACCTTTTTAAGTCTTGTGCCTTGATTTTCACGCCATATTGAATGGAAATATTCTGCGAGTATCATTTTCAATGAATATCGTAAATAGCCTCATTTGGCCTTTTATGGGCCATTTTTGGCTTTTTTAGAATACTAAACTGCGCACATCGGGCATTCTATTCTGACATCATAGCAGCTGGTAAATAATTGATTAGAATAGATGTTCTTTTGATGACATCACGCTTTCTCTTTTGGCAAAGTAACTGATGGTAGATAAAATACCCCTTTCTGTCCTTTTTCTCTCTGTTATTCAACGTAATTGGAACCGACTGACCGACCGACTGACCGACTGACCGACGGAAAAATTGTCATTGAGATGCATAATGACGCATCTACAAAAAACACGTTTACCATAGTCATCGTATAATTCATAAGTTTTCTTTGTCCTCGAATTTTAGTATCTGTAAATACGTGTGTGTATGTTACATTTAGATTAATAAAGATTTGGTTCTTAATTGGGTCTCTTTGGTATTAATCTGAAAAAAAACAAAAAAACCCAAAAACCCTACAACATAACTTCAGACTGTTATAGAGATTTACTCTCTAACAATGATAGTTTCCGATAAACTATGATTTGTTGAATATAAAGTATGTTTGATTCCAATTAATGGCCGCTAGCCGAATTGATTTTGTACTTTCCAGTTGAAGGCCAATTGAAGCCCAATTTTCTCTTTCCCGTTCTCTGACTGGACACCCTTAGGCAAAACAGACTGGTATGTCTGTCCTTTGCAAATTTGGACGCGTCTCTGTGAGAATATCTGAAACCGTCAACTAAAACTGCCAACGTTAACAAAGGTTTATTCAGTTTTTAAGCTGGTCTAATTGGCTGGCCATCCACGTATTTGTACTGCGTACAGGCCACATTAGAAAAAAAAACAAACTTTTTTCCACCTCTAGGTTTCCCTTCTGAAAATTCGTTTTGATCATCTGGTTTTTGAAATTCCACTCCCTGAATAGACTTTTAGTCGGTGTCCAATTTACAATGTAAGTGTATGCTATGTTGGTCTCTCAGTTTGTGTCCGGTAGCGTTCACACATAGAGAGGGAAGGCCAATCTCTTTTGCAATAAATAATGTTAGTGTCAACGTCTTTACGTAGTTTTTAGTAGTAGCAATAGTATCAACAATACTTGTATAAGATAGTAAATGCATATTCTGGTATATTCACGGGAGAAGCGACTTGTTAATTTATCACCCCCCTTTTTTAAAAACAAACTATTAATTGATCACCCCAACACAGCAAACTGCCAAAAGATGTTCATCACATGACAGTTTTTATTAAGTCACCAACAGTCTCTTTATATAGTTACTAGCATTAGTACCTATCAAAACGACAGGATCATATATTTGTGGATGAATTATACGAACGTGTATTTTAGTAAAAATATATTTAATGCGAATAAATAAAACACATACCTAAAATGGAACTTATTTATCTGACAATTTTCTACAACTCTTCACACTTTCTGTTATTCTAAGAATTTTACGACAACGAGGCCAGAGAATCGGGTAAAAATCGAATTTATTTTTATATAAAAAATATTTTTTTAATGAAAAACTAAAGATGTCCTTATTTGTTTTCTATTCTACTACAGAGATATCAGCAGTAGTAGCGGTGATGTCTATAATGGATATAAACCTTTCCCAAGATTCGACAGACCTCTCTATCATGGGCATTGCGGAGTTACTATTTTCTGAATTTATCTAGTTCGCCCACCATCTTACTTTCTGTTGGCCACATCTGATTTTTTGCCGGCTCATCTTTTACACTTTCGTAGGTGATCTCTGGGAATTTTCGTATTAGTCGCGATGTCCAGTGGTTGTCTCATATTCCTGCAACATGACCAGTCTATTGCCATTTGAGTTTTCTAACTGTTTCTATGATGTCTCAGACAGCTGTCTTTTCTCTAATATACTGTGCTGCCTTGCGATCTCTCAATGTGAGATTGACCATGATTCTCTAACGTTCCTCAGCTCAAGGGCCAATCTCTTGGTTAGGTTCCATGTTTCAGCTCCATAGGTGACTATCGGTAGGATGCATTAGTTGTAGACTCTTCTTTTAGAGATTAGTGGGATATAGGAACGAATGAACAAACAAACAAAAAAGGCACCTTTTTTTCTATATTTCAAGATTTTTTTTATGGACCTTTCATTTTTTTGTGTACTCGGTCTGTGTGTTACCGCCCCGTACGTAATGTTTTTTTCATAAGGGGTTGCGGGCTTCTGATTTGTAAATTGTAATTGAAATTTGAATTGAACGCCAAGAAGAGGTATAAAAATTGGACATAGCCAATAAATGCGTAAAAAAAACTCATTCCATTTCGAAGATCCATTCCTTGAATCTCATGCATTTACAAGAATTCTTTAATTGTCTTATGAAGGGAAATTTGCAGATAGAAAGAGCATCTGGGGGTGGTATGGCACCTCCTGCATCTCCATTCGGTACGGCTCTGCATGCAACTCCACCTTGTGTCAGTTTCTGGCAAACAGACGGAGTACTCAACCTTTGGGTCAGGTTGCCCGCAGCTCAGGGCAAATACAAATAAACACTTGGAGCATACGATGCTTGTTTTGTTTTGAATTACGAGTTCGAAGCCAAGTTTGTTGCGTCGATGTTATCCGGTGAGTGTATTTATTTGCTATGAAATTACAGAAATGGCATGGAGCCGAAAATGTGGTGTTAAGTGGTGATTGATTCTAGTTGTAACTATTGTAGTCCCTCCTTATCCACGGGTATATAAAAAAAACTAGAATTACGATGAAAATCGTGAAAAGAGTCCTTCTCCTCCCTCTGATTGGCCTTTTACGGTCCATCGCTGGACGTGGACCTATCTGAGATTTGCAAGACTTCTCTATCATTGGTGACACCTAGCCAATTCTTTCTGAACTTGTTCTGTTCGTTAAAAAATCTTTTTTTTTCCGGCTACTGTTCCGAATATGATTTCTCGGGGTCCACGTTGTGGAACGTGATGTTCAGGGGCAGCCCATTGCCATTTGAGCAAGCGGAGAATCACTCTAGAATGGCAAGCCTGCAGCAGAGCAAGCTCAACCTTCAAAAAAAGACCACCCCAATAATCCTAAACAGAAGTGTATATAACCAATGCATCCTCTCGATAGTCACTTATAGAACTGAAACTGAATGGAACCTAACCAGGAGACAGACTCACAAACTGAGAAGCATGCAACGCACACATGGGAAAATCATGCTCAACCTTACATGGAGAGATCACAAGACAGCAGATTACATGTTGCCATGTTGCGAGAATGAAAAACAACTGATGGACATCATGACTCACAACATGGATCCCCAGAGACCACATGCGAAACTGGGACCAACAAAATACAAGATGGAGAGATGAACCAGACAAATTCAGAAAATACTGGCTCTGCAACATCCATGGTAGTGAAATGTCACGGATCCTGGGGAAAGTCTACGTCTAATGACGGACGTTTAAAGACAGATTATGATGATGATGATGATACTATGCTGTTTTGTGATCTCTCCACATGATACGGAGCATGAGTCTTCCCTGTGCACATTGAATGGTTACCAGCTGAGACAGTCACCTAAAGAAGGCCACAGAGTACGACGGTCGAAACGTTGTGGTAAAAACAATCAAAATGACCCTATTCCGAACAATTCAGTATGTAATAATAAATACTCATCTCAGAAATCCTGGAAGAAAAAGAATGTAGTAACTAAGTCAACCACACAGTGAGATTAGACATCATAACCCCTAGGTTTCTTTCGGTTTCTCAATGGCAGTGGTTCTTAAGGTTTGTCCCTTGGCACCCCTTTTCAGATATTTGCACGGGTTGACCCTACTCCACTGAAATTGCACCATAGAAGTTCGATGAATCGCATAATGAAGTATTTAATCGAGAGTTTCACAAAATTGACAAATATAACTATCGATTTTGATAATAATAACTAGACAATAATCAAGAATTATCATCATCGAAATCAATAAACAATCAAAATTGATGATTTGGTAGATATGATTATCAAATTAATAAATATATTTATCGACATTGAGAATTATAATAATCAAAATTGATGCATCCAGTTATCAAAATTGAGAATTATATTTATCTTGATTTCACATATCAGTTTGGTTTAACGTAAAAAGTTTAATAAATTCGATGAGGATTGATCTTGTTCTTGTTGTTACGGTAGGAAAACAAAGTCGACTAAAGACTTGTTCAAAGTCAATCCAAGATCTTCTTCGAGTATTTGTTATAGTAGAAAAACAACAAACGAATTACTTCTCAAAAATGAATAATGGTAGAACTAATCATGTTTGGCCATCGAATATCGACTCTGAACCAAAATATTTCCAGTTTATTTATAACTTGAAATCGTCTAATAGAAAAGATCTTGGAAGGAGACTCAGACAGACGTGCAACAAATCCGACGAAGATTGTTTTAAACTAAGCAAAGCTGATCTATATATATATAGAGAAAGCTACTAGTGTTCCACAGAGAGGTCCAATAAATATAAGAGATAACAAGAAGTGAGAAAAGAAAAACACACTGGTCGGAGATTATTTTGTATTTGATAACTTGGATATTTTGTAAAAATGATTTGTGTTCATAGCGGCATTTTTCAGCTCACAGGAAAGGTTTCTCTACACCGGTTTCAAGGAGATTATTTGTGTATCGATATATCCGTGAAACTAGAGAACTTTCAAAACCAATCAGAAACAAACTGCAGAGAGAGAGAGAGAGAGAGAGAGAGAGAGAGAGAGAGAGAGAGAGAGAAAGAGAGAGAGAGGGGGAAGAGAGAGAGAGAGAGAGCATGATTATCAAAATCAATAATTTTGATTATGAAAACTGTAAATTACAATTATCGAAATTGCTAGATGGCTGTGTTTTTAGGACTGTTTTCAGATATTCACATGGGCTGCCCCCTATCCCACTTTAAAAATTTCACTGGTGAGTGGCTATAGATATTCGATGAATCGTATAATAAGGCATTTATCGTTAAATTATGAACACAATCAATGATTATTATCATCGATATTGTAAATTCAATGTAATCTCCTTTATCAAAACTGTCAAATATAATTATCAAATTGAGAAATACAATTATCAATATTAGTAAGTATGATTATAGAACTAACTATAATTATCAAACCGAGAATCAATCGGGAATTATAATCATGAAATTGAAAATTACAATTATCAACATTGATAAATGTAATTATCAAAATATTGAATTGCAGTTATCAAAATCGAGAATTATGACTACCAAATTCAAACAGCCATAGCTGGTCATGATAGAGTCAAATATGTCCGTATCCCCCTCGTTTGGTCATTAGAATCAGACTATGAGGTTCGCAACATGGTAATTAAGAAATATGAAATACAATGACCAAAACGGAGGAAAGAAAAAAAAAATAATAGTATATCCATATTTTTACTTTGGTCTTTGTGCGAAGCCTTAAAGGAAGTTGAGGAATATATATGCTTAAAACGTAAAATATACAACCAAAGCATAAAACTGGCTATGGTGTACGGGTTCGAAACCTATAAACTCACAGAATCAACTCAAAATCACACAGAGAACAATGGAAAGAGCAATTCTAGGAATATGACAAGGTTCTCAGCTTTTGCAAGCTTACAGACTTATAAAGAAGGGTGCAGAAGTCACGAAGAGTTTAAAATATCTATATCTTATTAATTCAATTACTTTTAAGAATGTTTTTAAATTTGAACATAATTATTGAGAATAAAGATTCAGTTAAGAGCAATAATGCATGAAGGACATTATAAACACTTAATTATGAAATTATTATTAATTAAAATACGAAGGCATATGTGTAAATTTGCGATAGAGGCCCTCTGTTTCACGGAAACTCTGGAAAGGTCGCTCGGAACCGAAGGGGTCCGCGGAACAAAGTTTGAATACCGTTGCTCTACACAGACCTTCACCGTGGTCCTTTCTCACAGTCCAAATCAGAATGTATTGTGATAAACCTCACTGTTCCCTCGGGGACAGTTGATGGCACCAGATTCTGTCACAAACTAATCTCTTATTTCGAAAAGGACTTGTCAACCTTTGAGACAACAGTCAACCCCCTCTCTGCATCCTGACGCCAGCCGTTCTTGCTTACAAGGGATTTTTATAAGCTCGAGTTCATGTAAAAATTGTTTGGTAACGAATCCTGGTTCAGTTGACAAGCCCGGTTTTTATTGTCAAACTATCTCTACATTCAATTCCCGAGAATATTATGTTTCTGAAATAGAGGTGCTTGTATAATGAGAACGTACAAACATACATAATATCAGAAGTTGATATGTACAGCAAAAGTAGATGTGTCATTTTTACTTGTAAATAAATTTAGTTGTCGTGAATAAGAAGATAAGGATGTATTTGTTAGATGGATTTAGCTTTTTGAGGACAAAGACACAATGAAATCGAAAACACAGAGCTGTAGATGTAAAGTACCAAAGACGACGAATTTCTATGGAAAAGAAGAGAAGAAACCAAGCGAAGAATTACACTAGGTGGGTGAGTTTTCGGTAGAGCGCGTTCAACCTTCAAGGACAAGAAAATCCCATTAATCCTAAAAGGAAGGTTATACAACCAATGCATCCTCCCGATAATCTGAAAAATTAAACCTACTCAAAAGATTGACCCTCAAATTGAAAACCTTGAAACATACACAAGATGATAATCATGATATACAGTATATATTAGAGAAACAAAACAAGAGTCAGAGATAAAGAATCCATTGAAAAAAAACTCAAATGACAATGGGCTGGCCATGTAGCAAGAATGTCAGACAACCATTAGACATCACGACTAATATGTGGATCCCCAGAGATCATCTGCAAAAATACGAAAAATAAGCCAGAGAAAAAAAAAAAAAAGATGGCGTGATGATGTTGACAAGTTCAGAAAGTACTGGTCCCGTGACGCCCATGATGGAGAGGTCTGGCGAATCTCAGGTAAGGTCTACGTTCAATGACGGACACTAAATGGATGTTGTTGCTACTGATGATGATGAAAGTAAAATTTGAATAATGTACAAAATTCGATTTTCTTGTCTTAACTAAAGAACTGGAAAAGATTATAGAACAGGTAGGTATCAGTCGTGGCAATTGCAGTCAGAGCTCTGGGAATAGTCCCAAAGAGGTTATAAATTGGCTGGAGGAATAAAAAAACGAATAAGAGTGGTTCTTGACCTTTTCAGATATATCCACTGGCTAGCACCTACTATATTGAAATTTCACGGTTTAATGGCCGTATGTGTTCGATGAATGGTGCAATAAAGTTATAAGTATCTATCTTGAAATATAAAAGCCTAGTTCACTTTTTTGCTTACTGGTTTTAGCTCGTGCTAAATCGAAGATATTTATGAAATTTGATTTCAGCTGCGATTAAAATCTTCTAAACAATAGGCAAATGAATACCTTATCTTTTCAGCAACTTATATCCAACGGGTTAATGAACGTTATCATCAGAAATTGATAATTGTAATTATTGATTTTGATTTTTATAATTATCAAATCAAGAATTATAACTATCAAAATTGATGATATAAAATGTATTTCAAAATTATCCAATTCGTGTTTTCATTAAAATTGATAAATATGATTACAAGGACAATCAAGAATTATAATTACCTAATTAGATGAATACAATTATCAAGTTTAATAAATGTAATGTATCAAAATTGATAAATTATGAAAATTGATAAATATAATTAAAAAAATTAAATTTATTTTATGATTACCGATATCGATAAATTGATAATTACAATCAGTTGAAAAATATCAACTAATATAACAAATAACTCGAGAATTATAATCATCGAATAGGGAATGATCAAATTTAGAATTATGATTATTAGAATTGTTAAATATAATCATCAAAATTAGTGAATGTAATTAAAAGAATTAAAATTATAATTATCGAATCAAGAATTACAATTTCCATGACTTTTAATTTTTTCCACATCGTTCAACTCTTTATAAATTCGCAGACGAACTCTTTAATTAGAAGTTGAATTTTTTAATTCAAAAGTAACATTAATAAATTGAATTTCAACACTTTAAAATTGAATGTCTCTCTTGACCAACTCATGTTCTGACTGGCCAGTCCTGCATTCGAAAAGCTGCCTCCGGTCTACATGAGAGATTCCCAAAGTGGGTCTCTACAGCCCCCTTCTGGGATGCTGGAAAACCCAAGGTGACGCTGGAAGGCAAGTGGCTATGCAGGGTGGTGGAAGTTAAGGGGCGGTGGGGGCCCCGAAAGTGTAGGGACGGGCCCATTTCCAGGGTATAGCAAATAGCGAGGACAGCCATTCTCCGGGAGATGCGAGTGGTTGTGCTTAGTGCTGCTAAAAAGCGTTAAATTATGAAAGAATAGCCCCCCCCCCAATTTCTCGAATGGCCCAAACGAATCCGAAATAGTAAAAAAACCCGCTCCAAGATGGCCTAAATGTTTAAGCATCACATTCGCGTTAGGGGAGTGATTTCCAAGGAAAGCAAGGTAGAGACAGGGGGCATCGGAACACACAAGATAGTGAAGGGGCCAGAGGGGGCAAAAAAGAACAAATTTTATTTTCAATATATCATTTTTAACCGACTTCACAGGGCGCGGTGGGAGCTGATGAAATAAGATAAAATAAAAAGCTCTAAAAGGAAGGCGCGGTTCAGTCGATGATCTGAAACGAATTCAGAGGAAGTTTGGGAAACAATTGGTCGATATGAAGGAGTGTGTTCTTGGCTCTCGACAGCTGAATACTGAGGGCAACATTTGTTACAGACACCATCATCTTTTCATGTGTAACAGCCATTTTGTTCTAGGGGCTGATATGTTGTACAAAGTTGTGGCAATGCTTGGGAACGGCATTCCCTAACTTTTTTGGGAAGGAGGACAAGGTTCCCTCATTATCTACACACTCTTAGGAACTGTCAACAAAAACTGGCAACATAGGTTTCTTCAGTTCTAAAGAGAGCCTGGCTGGCTATGTATGTACAAACGTATGTATGTGCCACGCAGCTAGGATGCACCACTGGAGCTACATGACTGAAAATTTAAACATTCACTCTTTATTATGCCTTGTTAAAAGATTTTTTTGTTAACCCCAACACGTTTTTAGTGAGGGGGTTATTTACTGTGCAAGTTTATGCTAAATTGATCCCTAGTTTGTGCCTGGCAGTGTTCACACTAAATCTTTAGATAATTCGGTCTTTTTTAAAAATTATTCACCTCCCAACAAAAGGCAAGAGAAGTAATTCATTCATATAATTAGCTTCCACTCCACCCTTCTTTCCTATCCTTAATTGATCACTCCCAACACGACATGATACCAAAAGACGATGGTCACGTGACGGTTTATATCGAGTGACTGAACAGACCTGTTAAAATTGTCTCTTTGAACGATTCGCGGTTAAGAAAAACCAGCCAGTATTCGTCAAAATGTTCAATCTATACGGCTCCAAAACGTCTCTGGAATCGGTTAAATTTCACAAATTTTCTCGGAGGCTTCAAGAACTCCATCTCCACCGAGAGCGAGTAGTCTCGCATCCCCACACTTCTTTTTCAAGCTCTACGCCACGGGGATTTTCTCATTTCAATAGCAGCCAATTGATCGAACGATAGATACATAGATAAATAGATATGATCAGACTGTTAGATAGATATATAAGAATAGACGGATAGATAGATAGATAGATATGACCAGACTGTAAGATATATACATAAGAATAGACGGATATATATATATATATATATATAGATAGATAGATATGAACAGACCGAGATAGATAGATAGATAGATAGAGAGATAAATAGATAAAGAGATAGATATATATATGAACAGACTGAGATAGATAGATAGATAGATAGATAGATAGATAGATATGACCAGACTGTAAGATATATACATAAGAATAGACGGATATATATATATATATATATATATATATATATATATATATATATATAGATAGATATGAACAGACTGAGATAGATAGATAGATACATAGATATGAATAGACGGATAGATAGATAGATAGATAGATAGATAGATAGATAGATAGATAGAAAGATATGAACAGACTGAGATAGATAGATAGATAGATAGAGAGATAAATAGATAAAGAGATAGATATATATATGAACAGACTGAGATAGATAGATAGATTGATAGATAGATAGATCGACCAATGAATAGATATTGAACAGACTGGGATAGATGGAAAAAGTGGTAAGAGAAAAAGATGATTCGAGAAAGAAAAAATTGAGAGGAAAAATAAAATCAAGTGGGAACACTACCATCCGTAAACGGAACTTACCGAGATAACTTCGGCATTTTCCGATGAAAAGCAGGTGGGTGTAGCAACAGTAAAGGAAAATGATTTGTGAGTCAAATGGGCAGTCCCCGAACTAGGGTTGCCAGATAGTTGGATACATTTCTAGCCAGAAACACGTATAGTGGCTGAACATTGCTAAAAATGGCCAAATACAAAAAATGGCTGTAATAATAATTATTCTATTTTTTATTTCACTAGATTAGATATTGTTGATCATTATTATTTTTTATACAGCTATTCACCTTCAAATTGATTTTTCTGTTGCTTTTTTTCTCACTCAAGCCGTTATTGTAAAGTTGCGATAAAAAAACAGCTGAGGGTAAATAGTAGTATAAAGTTGTTGTTTTTTTTTTAATAAAGATTTTTTTTCATAAAAAAAACAGCAATATTTGAGTATACACCAAAAATACGGTTTACTTTTAGTTACCTTTAGCTAAACCTTTCGGCCACTTTTCACATCGAAGGGTTAGTTAGAAGGGAGCTATTTATGCTACAGAATTAACATTAGTGAAACAAAATTTCAAAATAGATTATTGATGTTAAAATTGGAAAACTGAGACCACTAAAACATGTCATGTTCAAAATGGAGACTAAAAATAAAAAAAAAAAAGCTAAAACGAGTCAGAAACACTAAAAAATGAAGAACACTCAAAGAAATGAAAAAAAAAAGACATAATGCAACGAAGTCAAAATGACAAAAAAATCTAAAAATGGCCAAATCAAAAACTTCATGGCCAGATGCTTTTACTTGGCCATAAAATGACCCGAATTTCAACCCAGCCCCGAACTCCACCGGAAACAAATCTCGACTGCCCTAACATCGTCCGGATTTCAACGCCGATCTCCTGCATTGACACAACCAACCCTGAACATTCGTCAAGGTAGGGCGATTTCAAATAATAAATGATCAACAAGGCTATTTGTTGACAATGATTGAGTGAATTTCCATGTAGACAGCAAGAAAAAGGGATTGATCAGCTAAAGAGCCTGATTTTTTCCCCCTTTCAATAGAGGCAGACGATAACTTTCTTCCGTTTTCCCCTCCCTCCTTTTCTTTCATCCATTCTTCTTCCTTTCTCTGTCTCTTTATTTCACTCTTTCTCTTTCTTCTGTCAATTTATTAATTCTTTCGCCCTTTTCTTGATTTAACAGTTCAGCTGTCGGTCTTTTTTCCTTTCTTATTTGTTATTTCACAGAAGCTAACGATCACTTTATTTTTCTCTCTTTCTTATACCTATTTTCTCTCTTTCTTTTCCCGTTCACTTTTCTATCCTTTCCTTCTTCCTTACTCTTCATCTTTCTTTCTTATTCTTTCAGTTTTCTTTCTTTTCATATTCATCTTTCTCTCCTCCCTTTTTCTTTTCTTTTATCTCTCTTTCTTTTCTTTTTCATCTTTCTCTCATATCTTTCTTCCTTCCTTTCTTTCTTTCACTCCTTTCTTTCTTCCTTTCTTTTTCTCTCACCTTTCTTTCTTTCCATGTTCATCTTTCAATCCTTTATTCAATTATTCATTTATTTCTGCCATTAATCTTTCTTTCTTTTCCTGTTAATCTTTCTCTCATTCCTTTCTTTCTTTCTCTTTCTCTTCTCTTGCTTTCTCTTCCTGTTCTTTTTTCTCTCCTTTCTGTCTCTTATCTCTTATCTCTTTCTTTTATATCTTTCTTTTTTTCTGTTCTTTTTTCTCTCCTTTCTGTCTCTTATCTCTTATCTCTTTCTTTTATATCTTTCTTTTTTTCTGTTCTTTTTTCTCTCCTTTCTGTCTTTCTTTCTTTCTTTCTACCCAGTTCATCTTTCCCTCCTTCCTTTATTTTTCTTTTGTATGTTTCTTTTCCTGCTCATCTTTCTCTCCTCTCTTTCTTTCTCGTTCTTTTAGTAATTATTCTTTCTTTGTATTTATTCATCTATTCCGTCGCCCTTTCCTCGGTCATTCATCCTCACCTGTCCTCCTCCCTTTCTTTCTTTCATTCTTCCTTTGTTAATTCACAGATGCAGACGATAACTTTCTTCCTTTTATCTATCTTTCTTTTGCTGTCCATCTTTCTTCTTTCTTTCTCCTCTCCCTTTTTTCCTTTTTTTCCTTCTTCCTCTCTTTCATCAATTCCTTCTTTCTAGTTTGTTGACAATGATATAGTGACATTCCATGTAGATACAAAAAAAAAAAAAAAAAAGAAAAAAAGGGATTGATAGGCCAAATTGCCTGATTTTTTTCTTTCCCAGAAAAGCAGACGATCAATTTGAGTGTCCGACCCAGTACGCCTATTGAGCGGACTAGCTAATTTAATTATGGCTAATGTGACTTTTTTGATTGTTCATTGGTTGTTCAGTGTTGAATCTTTCGGTAAATCTTTTCCCCGACCCATGTTGCATCGTTCGAGCTTCTAGAAACAACTTAATAGCTTTTTTTTATATATTGAAAAAAGCAGGGTTCGTTCTGACATTTATATATCGTCTCTTAGTAATATGAAAGTAAGTACTCAAGCAGCGCCTCCACACTGGCTACGGCTTCAGCCCACCTTGTTGAGCTCCACAAATCCCATTACTGCTTCATCATCGGTCTTTTATCGTCCGTTGTTGGACATAGACCTTCCTTAAGAGTCGTCAGCCCTCTCTACCTCGAGCGTTACGGAGCCAATACTTGTTTAGTTCTTCATGCCATCTCATTTTTTGCCGGTCACAAATTAGCACAAAATATGATCTCTGTGGATTCATGTTGTGAGTCGTGATGTACAGCAGTTATCTTGACAGTTTTGCTACATGACCAGCCCATTGCCATTTGAGTTTTCTAATGGATTCTATGATATCATTGACTCCTATTCATTCTCTAATATACTACACTGTCTTGTGATCCTCTCCCGTACACGTTGTAAGGTTCTCAATCTGAGGGGCAATCTTGGTTAATTCCAATGTTTCAACTCCATAGGTGACTATCGCAAGGATGCATCGTTTGTATACCTTTCTTTTTAGGATAAAATGGATTTTTTTTGTCTTTGAAGGCTTAGCTTGCTCTATCGGAAGCTTGCCAGCCAAAAATGGTTCTTTGACTGATTTCTTCTTCTTTTAAGGATTTCTTTCGGAGGTTCGTTGTCCTAGGTAGATGTAGTGGTCCACTCTCTCCATTTCTGGATTTTCTATTTTGATCGTTTTGTCTTTGTTGTCAACATGTTTGTTGTACATAAGATTTTTTTTTACTGAAGTTAACGTGGAAACCATTTTTTTGCTTTCTTCAACTCAACTCATTTGTGATATGCAAAAAAGACTTAAAGGCGACAAACACCCGAAGTGGCGTTACTCAATCCGACCTACGCTATTTTATCCGAAGATTCTAGAAAATATGGGTATTTGTGTGAAATGAACACAAAGTGCCCCAGTCGAGATTCGAACTCAGTTCACCAATTCCATTCTTCGTGTCGTTACTCATTCGGGCATCCTGCACCTCCAGTTGTATGAAAGTGTTGTGAGATATTTGCTTGTCTTTCTAATATTATTTCATCATCACCTTCTCTCATTTGGACAATTGGTGCCTCTAGAGCGTTATTGCATACGCTGATATCGTTGGCTTATTCTAAGTAACAAATCCTTTTTATTTCTAATTTTCTGTTGTGTCTACATAGTAGATAAACCTAGCGTTGTCTTAATCCAGAGCCATGAACCTTTAAAGATTTTCCCCTTTCATTGGCCAATAGCAATCGTTTTTGAACGGCAAAATTAGATTGTCTTGTTACAAGGGGTATATATTTTAGATATTGTATTTCGTAAAGATCAGATATTGGCTTTCCTTTGATATGGTTCGAATGTCCTTATTTGGATAATTAAAGGACCAATCTAGTTCGCCAATTATCTCGGTAACAGCTTCTACTTCTTTCCTATTGAGTTTTGGAACGTTTTATTTTATAGCCGTTTGGAACCATCTTTTGCAAGAATCTGTGTCACGTACTCTCTAGTTTAAGCTCTTCGCGTTCTTTCATATCCCATGTTTACACACAATATAGTCGGGATCACACACATGGCTCGATAAAATGTTATTCTTTCTGACGTCTTCATTCTTTGATCGGTCAGGACGTGTTCCAATTCGTACCGTATCCGGGAAGCCTACGGTATCCTAAATGTCAGACATTTTTCGTGATTACTTGATGTTTGATGATTTGAGAATATAGGTCTCTCCGATTTCAGAAAGTCTTGTAAGTAGAGATGACGTGAAGCGAAGGAGTAGTTATAACTAATTCATACTTGGAAATATTTTGAAGGTTCCCATACCCCAAAATTACTGTTGATGAAATGTTGGGCTTAGTTGTCGGAGGTCAGGGCAGGGGGAAGGACAGGACAGGAGAGAGAGAGAGAGAGAGAGAGAGAGAGAGAGAGAGAGAGAGAGAGAGAGGAAGAGGACGAGCAATGCCTTTATAAGGGCCCACTGCAAAACAAACTCTGAAGTGCATTTTCATTTATAGTTCTTTTTTCGTAAGAGCGAAAAAGTGGAGTGAAGCAAACTTTAACACCTATGTATTGTCAAACTCCTATTGAGGAGACTTTATTTTTCCTAACCTAATAACAATGACGTGTTCAGACGTCTGGTTTGGACTAAAAAGTGAAACGTTTAAATTGATGGAGAGGGAAGGGAGAAAAAAGTGAAATAGACAAATTCTATTCCTACGTCATCAATCAACGAAAGGAAGAAAGAAGGAGAAACAAATAAAGAGAAAGAAGGGAGAGCTATGGTCACTAGATTTAATTATTACATATTATAGATTTTATTATCTGGTGTCACTAAACAGATTCTCATAAACTAGAATTGATTACTTTTTCTCTCCTGTATTTTCTATCTTTACAATAAATCTTTTTTCTACAGCCGTTAGTTAAAACCTCAATGAGTAGGAACAACTTTTCTTTAGAAAATTCGGCTCACTAACTGAAATAGTTGAGCTCAGAATGGTGTTTGACCCTGAAGCAGTCAGTCTTGTCCTGTCTTTTAGTAACATGGATGTTATGTAAAATATGTTCCTGTCTTTGTAATAACGCTGGTGGGTAAAGTTATATCAAGTGTTCCAGATGTTCACTGTACGCCACTTTTCACTTTCACGGAAAAAGACGAAAAGCGAAAATAGCATTCAGCGTTTGTTTTGTTGCGAGCAAAAGAAGACAGTGCGCACTCTCTTCCTTTCTCTCACACACCGTTCTTTTGTACCTCTCACTATCCCGATCTGCGTAAATCCAGCTTATCATACCGTCATCACATTTTTGGTATGGGAACACTCAAAAAGTTTTCGTATGTAAATTAATGGTAATTGCTCCTTTGTTCCATGCTACTTCAGTTGAGGAAAGTTTTTTTTTTACAGGATCCTTCATCATCGTCATCATCATCATCATCAGCCTTTTAACGTCCGTCGTTGGACATAGACCTTCCCCAGGATTCGCCACAATTCTCTATCATGAGCGTCGCAGAGCCAGTATTTCCTGAATCTGTCCAGTTCATCTCTCCATCTTGTGTTCCGTCGGCCTCGGTTGCACATCTGATCTAGGGATCCATGGTGTGAGACGTGATATCCATCGGTTGTCTTTCATCCTTGCAACATGGCCTGCCCATTGCCATTTGAGTTTTTTTGATAGTTCCTATGAAGTCACGGACACCCGTTTTCTTCCTTATATACTGTGCTATCGATGACCCATTAATGTTATCCAATGTTAGAATAAGCTAAGCTGCCCAAGATCACTTGGAGAGATCACAAGACAGTAAAGTGCGTAAGAGAGAAAGAAAAGGAAAAATTGAAATATTATTTATACAATCCATGTATGTACAAGTATATCTTCTTTTTTTTAAATTGTGTCTGTCACTAGAAATACAGTAGGTAAATTACAATCTATAAAGCTTTAGGGGGGAGGGTCCCTCGGCTAAGCCTCAGAATGTCGGTTCTCTAATTGAAGTGAACATCGGTTCGAAGCAATGATTAAGTTTCAAAAATGGGGTACGATGGGTAATGTTTGTTGTACTGAGCCGATGGAGCGTTTCTTGGGCTGTCAAATTTGACTAATGTTTCAACTTGCCATCGAGAGCATTCCTCACAGATGATCTCGGTCTTGCGAAACGAAGGAAGTCTTTGAGGCTGGAGTTTCCCGTACGAATCTCAGTGAACCGTTGATGGAATTTCCTGATATATCCATTCATCGTTTCCATAGACAACGCATGTGTCCCTCACCACTTTTGAAGTCGATGAACCCTAATTGTAGTAGTGGTAGTAGTAATATTATTAAAAACCAACAATCGAAACTGCCAACATAGGTTTCTCCAGTTTCTAAGTGATTTTAGCAATCTATCTAACTATCTTTTGTTATATTAATCGCAGAAAAGTTTTGGTTCTACTTGTATTACGTCCCTGTTTTTAACTCTCTGAAGAAAGCAGTTTTGAGTAAAATGTCTGTTTGTTCAGATACTCATGATATATATATATATATATATATATATATATATATATATATATATATATATATATAGTTGACGCTCTAACCTACTATATCATTATACTCTCTTTCTCTTCCAGTGTCTGTCTGTCTGTCTCTCTCTATATATGTGTATATAAGCGTGAACACGCACATATACGCAAACATACATATATATAGTTGATGGTATGTCCTACTATATCATTATATTCTCTTTCTCTCACTCTCCATATATATATATATATATATATATATATATATATATATATATATATATGCATGCACACACACACACACACATATACGCAAACATATATATATATATATATATTGACAGTCTATCCTACCATATCATTATATTTTCTTTCTCTTCCACTCTCTCTCACTCTCTCTCCATATATTTATATATACGCGTGCACACACATACATACGCAAAAAAAAATATATTTATACATATATAGTTGACGGTCTGTCCTACTATATCATTATTTTCTTTTTCTTTTCCACTGTCTTTCTATATTTACACACACACACACATATATATATATATATATATATATATATGCACACACACATACATGCAAACATATATATATATATATATATATATATATATATATATATATACGTATAAAACAAATCCTCATCATTCACAATCGTACGGATTATATAGAAATCTCTCTCTTCCTCTTTATCCTTCAATATCCGTGAAATACGCATCGATAACACGAAACCCCTAGAAAAATCTTTCAACATAAAAGGGTTTGAAATATTAGAAGCATTTCTAATTAAAACTAAACAACCTCTATTAAACAAAATCTCCTATGAAATAGGCGTCAACATTCAAAAATGCCTTTTAAAACAATAACATAACTTCCAACATTAACACATCAAATCAAATAAAAACAGCAACCTGATACAAATCGAAATGATGTAACTAACACGGGATAACATTAATATCTTTAAGAATCGAAAAATTGATACAAACACAGTGACGTTGACAACGACCTTGAAGAAGACCAATGATGGTCGAAAGTACTCGGATTAAATAAAGATAAGACAACATAGATTTCGTAAAAATCTTGAACCCTTTCGAACTGACGATAAGTAACATCGTCAGAAAACTGAAAAAACTTACTAGAGAAATGAACTGTCAATAAACGACGATACTTTTCAATAATACATATTTAAATGAAGGGATGCTGTCTTAATATACAATGGAGCTGAAATATGGAACCTAACCAAGAGATAAACCAACAAACTGAGAAGTATGCAATGTGTGCATGAGAGAATCATACTCAACCTCACATTGGAGAGACCACAAGACAGCACAGTATATCAGGAAGAAAACGGGTGTCAAAGAAACTATTAAAAAAACTCAAATGGCAATGAGCAGGCCATGTTGCAAGAATGAAAGACAACCAATGGACATCAGGTCTCACAACATCGATCCCCAGAGATCACATGAGAAACTGAGGCTGACAGAACACAAGATGGAGAGATGAACTAGACAAATTCAGGAAATACTGGCTCCCTGACGCCCATGATAGGGAATTGTGGCGAATCCTGAGGAAGGTCAATGTCCAACGACGAACGTTAAAAGTGATGATGATGATGATATATATATATATGTATGTATGTATATATATATATATATATATATGTATGAAATAATACATGTACCTTGTGAATGTAAACATTTCGTGTCTCTCGCACTCGTCAGCGACCGACCACCTGTTGTTATCAGTGGATTCTGAGAATAATCAGCCATTCGCTTTTAAATAACTACTATCATCCAGTTAGATTTGAAGGTTTCCTAAGATGTAACGGTTCCAAGCATTACCACTATGTACGTATACAAACAAACGAACTCAAAGACTTACCTCCATTTTCTCGAACTCCCAAAGGAACAATAAGGCGTTAAAATACATGAAAACTTGCTGGAATAAACGTGTGATATACTGAACGAAAAGTTGGTATTCTAAATATCGAGCATTGTGATTGAACATCTACGACGAATAAAATTTGTTTTCATTTGTTTTCTGTTTCTTACGAATTGAGACAATATATGCATTATATGTTGAGAGAAAGAGATCTGGACGGCAATCCTTTATAAGAATTCATATTTTGCACTTCAAGACAATTACTACATTCTATGAATCCAAACATGCATCCTCTTCGGTGGAAACAAAAAAGATTTAATAAAAATTAAAAAAAAAAAAGAAAAGAAAAGGAATTTGTGTACGGGGGGATGTATGCAAGAGCAAACATACCTACGCACACTCACACACACACACATATATATATATATATATATATATATATATATATATTATTGTATCATCCACGGACAGCTGTTTCGATGTATTACATCTCTTCAGTGTGGCTATAGACTTTATCCCATCCAGTATTGCGAGGCAGAATTGAAACCCTCACATTGGAGGCCGATACGGAACTGGGTGGTCAGTAAAGCTGAATTTAAGCGACATGTTCGTATACGCAGACACTCCTCATCGACCAGAGTGCTCTATTCATATGGAAGAGCATTGCATAAGCTTACAATGGATGAGTTACCTCACTTAAAGAGTGCTCAACCCTGAATAGAGGAGCTTTAATTATTGTATCATCCACGGACAGCTGTTTCGATGTATTACATCTCTTGGCTATAGACTTTATCCCATCCAGTACCGCGAGGCAGAATTGAAACCCTCACATCTTACCTCTGGACTACGGAACTGGGTCGTCAGTAAAGCTGAATTTAAGCGATATATATATATATATATATATATATATATATATATATATATATATATATGTGTGTGTGTGTGTGTGTGTGTGTGTGTAAGTGGCCAGGAAAATGCTCACATGAAAGAAGATCACACAAAAATTCCTTATAAAAAAGTACGTCTGGAAAAAGCTCTCATGGGAAAAAGCTCACTCAAGAAAGCTCACGTAGAAAAGACTCTTACACGAAAAAAAGCCCACAAGAAAAAAATAATGACGTGAAAAGAAGCCCGCACAGAAAAACAGCTGTTACTGAAAAGAACCCACACAGTGAAAAGCCCAAGTGAAAAAAAGCCAACTTTGGAGAAAAAAAAAAAAAAAAAAACGTGGAAAAAAAATTCTGTCGCATGTATTTAAGATTCCATATGAATTCAGACGAATTTTTCGGAAAACAAAAGCTCTATTTATAAACCCATTCTTTTTAGGTAAATATTTCGTCAAAAACTTTCAACCATTTTTTTGTAATGGAAAAGAATTAATCGTATTGAAGAAGTCCCATTAGTTCTTGAAAGAAAAGTATACATCCAATGTATACTCTGGATAGTCACCTATAGAGCTGAAACATGGAACCTAACCAAGGGACTGAGATGCGAACTGGGAATCATGCAACGAGCACATGAAAGAATCATGCTCAACCTCACATGGATAGATCACAAGACAGCACAGTATATAAGGGAGAAAACAGGAGTCTGAGACGTCGTAGAATCCATCAGAAAACCCATTAGCTGATCATGTTGCAAAAATGGCAGACAACCGATGGACATCACGACTCACGACATGGGTCTCCAGAGATCACATGCGAAACTGAGGCTGGCAGAATACAAGATAGAGAGTCGAACTGGATAAGTTCAGAAAGTATTGGCTCTGCGACACCCATGATAGAGAGATGTGGTAAATCCTCAGGAAGGTCTGTGTCCAACGACAGGCGATAAAAGACGACGACGATGATGATGATGATGATGATGATGACAACCATGAAAAATGCTCACGTGTTAAAAGCCCACTTCAAAACCAGTTTTCTGTTTATAGCTTTTTGCCAAAAAGTAAAATCAAATAAAATATTAATTAGAAATTAACGCAATTATGAAATTAAAAGCTTGTTCCTTTTTTTGTTGTTCTTTCTACAATGGCGCTCTATACCTTCATCCGGGTTCTGGTTCCAAGTACCATAATTGGACAAATCCATGGTGTGCAATCTGATAAGGAACGAAAGACAGATGTTCAATCTCATTTGCGTCAATCGCTGATTAATATTTTGTTTAATCATACTTTTTTTTTTATAAAACAATATATACTTTTTGCAGCCTTCGTATATATTTCCAATTTCTCAATCATTTATCTAAATAACTTTCATGTTTGTTGCGTGCATAAAAAACATTACATTTAATAAGCACTTTCTGGCGTGCATATTCAGTTTATAGGTACCTCTAGCACGCTAGGCAGAATGTCTCATCAAATGAATTTAACCTTGGTGAGGGGTCTAATTACGCTAATTAGGTATCAAGTGACCTTTACTAGAGATAGTTTTAAATTTTCATTACCGCCCTAAAAAAAGAAAGAAGAAAAGAAAGACAGAGATATGGTTACTTGCCCAAGTACCCACGTTAAAGGAGTGGTTTTGAAGATCAGAGCTTTTGGT
The DNA here is from genome assembly GCA_963457665.1 of Thysanoteuthis rhombus. Lineage (NCBI taxonomy): Eukaryota > Metazoa > Mollusca > Cephalopoda > Oegopsida > Thysanoteuthidae > Thysanoteuthis > Thysanoteuthis major. Next base: position 21,299,872 of record OY735240.1, on the reverse strand, counting down.
TTACGGAATATCAATTTGAATGAGGGCGCTTATCTGAACGCAACATAAATATTTTCTGTGAGGCCTTTTTTCCATATTGGCTTTTTCCCGTGTGGATTTTTTCCGTGTGGGCTTCTTTCAATGGAGGCTTTTTTCCGGTCTGCATTTATGACTGTGAACTTTTTTCTGTGGAGAATTTTTGCACGGGATTTTATCATGTGAGCATTTTTCATTGAACTATATATATATATATATATATATATATATATATATATATAATGTAATCTTTCACAAGCCTATGGATTATATAGAAATCGTACACGCAAGAAAATTTATACAAACATCCCCTCATATATATATATATATATATATATATAAATGATGAGGGCCTCATCTTTCACAAGCCCATGGATTATACAGAAATAATATACATAAGGACATTTATATATACATCCCCCATATATATATATACATATATATATATATATATATGATAAGGACCTCATCTTTCGGGAAAAAATATTATGGATTATATGCAATACATACATGCAAGAACATTCATGCACACACACACGTGTATGTATATATATATGTATATGATAAGGACCTCATCTTTCAGAAAAGCCTATAGATTATTTACAATTCATACACGCAAGAAAATTTACACACACACACACACACACGCACATATACACACGTACATATATGTATATATGTACATGATAAGGACCTCATCTTTCAGAAAAGCCTATGGATTATATAAAAATCGTACACGAATACATGCCTTCAATTGCTTTCAACCGCCTGAGAAATTTTTTGTCGTAAATTACGACATCTATTTATGTTTTGCTGTTGTTGTCCATGTTTTGTCTATGTTCTTGCTTTTTTTTCAAGGATCTGCATGAACAAACGCAGAAAATGAAAAGGGAGAAACCCGACCCTCCCTTCCTGAAAAAAAAAGAGGGGCTTCAAATGCATCTTCTCTTTCAAAAAAGCCCCTTTCTCCTCATGTCAGCTAACATATGTCACCAAAACAGCGTCCTTCAGGGCCGATTCCCCACTTCCACGCCTATTCTCGGAAACATCCCTCTTTTTGCTCTTTGATCAGAGCCCAAAGCTCCTGTTATTCTGTTACCCACTCAGCAAACATCTATCTGTATCTTTTATTAATTCATTTATGCCTACGATTACTATATATATATATACATATACATATATATATATATATATATATATATATATATATATATATATATTACATTTCCAAATAATATAATTCGTCTGCATTGAAAGGAACAAATAGAGCAAATATAGACCGTGAATAAACAAAAACAAATTAGTATTTTGAGTTGAAACAGTTATTTGGGCTTTTGCACTACCGATGATTCTTTAGTTCAATGGTAAGAGCCACAGTTAGCTTGATGCAGCTACTTTATTGATCACAGATTTGATTCCTGCGGCCGCCCCATTTTCTTGAGTTGTTTATTGTATTAACGTTGTTTAGGCCAAATGATACATTCACGGTGTAATGACGGGAGATCATTTCAAATAGAGTTTCTACGTAATATATTTTGTTGGATCATAAACAGCTTTAACTAAATTCTCGTTTGTTTCATTCAGGATTATTTCTATCGGTTTATATATATATATTTCTTAATTATATTATTGATCACATTGACAAACAAATAGAATAGATATAGACAGTGAATAAAGAATTAATCATAATTATATATATATATATATATATATATATTATATATGGAGAAAGGGTGAGGGAGAAAGAGAGTAAGTTGTCCATGGATGTCTATTTACATGGGTTTTATCCCACTTCAAGCACTCTCCCCTCATAGGTTATCCAACCATATATGCACACACACACACACACACATATATATATATATATATATATATATATATATATATATATATGTGTATGTATATATATATGTATACATTTATATGTATATATATATATATTTATATATACATATATGTATATATATATGTATATATATATATATGTATATGTATATATGTATACATATACGTATATATATACATATATGTATATATATATATACATACATATATATATATATAATTGATGATTGTGTCATCTACAGACAGCTATTTCGTTGTATTATAACTCATCGGTGTAGCTAAAGATTATCCAATATCCCTTCCAGTGCCGATATATATATATATATATATATATATATATATATATATATATATATATATATGTTTCGCCTGCTTTTCAAAAGTGAAGCGTTCCTATGAAACCTTTCGTAAACTGTAATAGCATCAAGTGAAGAAAGTAATACCATAAATTTACATGGAGGCATTTTTTGAGCGTTCCTCAAAACCCAAAATCTGTTTTTATCTCTGTCAGTTTTACGCTATGACCCTTACAAGCTCTCTTAGGCTTTTCTGATACCTTAGATCCTATGTGACGGAGTAGTGTGCTGGATCCCCACTTGAGGGCTCACTGCTTGGTGCCTTATGCCGGAAATAAGCTAGATTTTGTATACACAGATGATACTTTCATGAAATGGTTTCATACAGTGTTCCGAAAAAAAAAAAAAAAATAGAAAGTTTCAAGAATTATTAAAATGAAATTATTTAAGACAAGCCTCAGTAGAAACTGTCACATAACCAATGTCTTTTGGTGGTATGCTGTGTTGGGGCTGATCAATTCAAATTTTGAAAAAAGATGATCAATGGATGAGTCATTTCTCTCGCCTTTAGTGATCACTAAGAAAAGTTCGAATTTTCAAAAAACAAATGCTGCTGGTCACAAACTAAGGGATCATTTTCGAATGAACTTACATTGCAAATTGATCCCCCACTAAAAACCTATTTGGGGTATTTAAAAAACAAAAATAAACATAGATATAATAGAGAGTAAATGTTGAAGATTCAGCCTTGTAGCTCTGTTGGTGCGGCTTGATGAAACAAAAAGATTTCTTTAGACATATCAATGAGTAAATCTTGGAAATTCCAACCCACTAGCTTTAGCTCCATTGGTGAGGCCTTTACGCTTTATACATACATACATACATACATACATACATACATACATACCTATACAAAGATACATACCTATACATAGCCAGCCAGCCAGAACGTCTTGAATGCTGAAGAAACATATTTTGACAGTTTTGTTGATAGTTCTGCTTGACAGTCTCTAATACTGAGTTGCACCGTCCCCTATTTTCTTTGACTTTCGTCGACTGGCGTACCGAATTGGTAGAATGCACAGCTCTTTAGAGAAACACTTCAAGTTTAATACTGCAAATTACACTCGCTTGATGAGTGCTACGCTAATCTAACGGCGTCTTTCACGTAAAAGGAGCTTCTTATCTCGGAAAATGGTCACGGAACTGGTTGATGCCTGAACTACACGAAGACAGAGACGACTTCGTTTTTCACTGTTTCCTCGTTGCAAATCTTCCACAGCACTGGATTGGCTTCGCGACGGCCGCCAGCTTGTCACATGATTCGTTGGCCACCACGAAGTCCAGATCTAACAGCTTGCGACTTTTTTTTCTCATGGGGATATGTCAAAGATAAGGTTTTATGTCTCTTCACCTCTGGTTTATTCAGACGACTTGAAGCAACGTAACATAACAGCTGTCGTTGCTGTGTATGAAGATATGTTAACGCTTGTTTGGCAAGAATTTGACTTGCGCTCTAGGTTCATGCCTTTTGACCAGGGATGCACACACCGAGTAAGTGTAAGTTCAAAAATAAACTTTTCGTTACTAAACTTTGATTGTCAGAATTAGAAACTCTGAATCAAAATTGTCACCAAAGCTGTCAAAATATGTTTCTCTCAGTTTTTAAGTTGGTACAGCTGGCTGGTTGGTTATGTAAGTATCACGGATACTGGCTGCACCGATGGAGCTAGGGGGCTAAAATTTAATCATTTACTCGTTATTGTCAACAAAACCGTTTCTTAAAAAAAAAAAAACAACAAAAAAACAGATAAATGTTAAAAAGTCCATCCGACGTATTATGTCGCCGTTTCGATTTTTTCTAGCTGAAACCACGGATTTTAAATAGCTTCGCCTTGAAACCTTTGTACGAGTTTTTTGAGCGTATACTGTTACTGGGAAATGGAATACCCGATTTCAGCTATATCCTGATAAATCTAGCCACTTATAGGCATACAAAATAGCCGAATCAGAATGGTCGTTTGAGAAATCCGAGAAAATGCGTCATTTCAAAGAGTACCAGAGGGTTTTTTTGTCCAACTGGTTCAGTTTGAGATGTGAGTTTATGCTAAATTAGTCCCTAGTTTATGCCCATTTGTTTTTGAAGATTCAAACTTTTTGGTGAGCAATGCCCAACAAAAGGTGCGATCAGTAAATTATTCATTGATCACCCATTCTTTTAATGTTCTAATTGATCATCTCAACATGGCATGCCTCCAAAAGACCTTGGTTACGTGATTGTTTCTATTTAGTGACTAACCAGACCTGTGTTGAATAATTTTGCTTTAACAAATCTTTGAAACTATTCAAATCTACGGGAAATGCGGACAAGTTACTGGCGCAGAAAACAATATCTGTAATACGGAGTTCGAATCGAGGATTGAGCCGTTAATTTGCTCACAATCCATGCAAGGGAAGCAAGTGGGAAGTTGACACCTAAAACATAACCCTTTTATACAAAAAAAAAAAATTGAAACAAAAACAAATGTGACGTACCCAGTTCAATCGAGCATGCGCTCTAAGAAGTCATTACACATTCTTGAACCAGCAGCGTCCGACGAATGCCGGCGGGTTAACGACAAAAATGTTGTGAACGAATAAACACTTAGATGAGAAATATAGCATACATAATAATTAATACACACCGTCTTTGAATTCTGTGGCAAGCCCAGCAGACTAATCCTATTCATTAACGTATTCATCTGAAGGGTTGAAATGAAATGAAGATTAGGAAAATAATGTTTTAAATGTTTTTCTGTTTTTATTACTGTATTAATATCCGATAAACAAGTTGTATAATTATACTTTTTGGAACCTTTGTGTGAATCTCTATAGCTATACAGTTACTTCAGACAAGAAACTGTTCATGTTTCCTTAGCACTAATGCCCTTCAGAAAGGCAGGAAACCACTCCACCCTACGCTCCATCCAATCGCTGAATATTTTAACATTTATCTTGCCATTCCACGGTGGTTGACAGGAAAGAAGGTGTGTGAATGACCAGTTGGACAAATAACCCTCTGGTACTCGTTGGAATGACGCGTTTTCTTGGATTTCTCAAACGACCATTCTGATTCGGCTATTTTGTATGCCTAAAAGTGGCTAGATCTATCAGGATATGGCCGAAATCGGGTATTCCATTTCCCGGTAACAGTATCCGCTCCAAAAACCCATACAAAGGCTTCAAGACAAAGCTATTGAGAATCAGTGGTTTCACTACGAAAAAATCGAAACGGCGACATAATACGTCGGATGGACTTTTTCTGTCTTACTTAGACGAATTCATTGGAGACTGGTGGAAAATAAATTGTTTTAAAAAAGAATCTCATTGTCATTACATCAAACGAATAAGTTCTTGTATAGATCTAGCGTATTTGGTCAATCATGATTCGAATTCCATGGGAAGCCCAGGAGACATCCACACATTCAGGTATCACACATCTAGCTCCATACATTAACGTATTCATCTGAAGGGATGAAATGAAAATGAAGATTTGAAAAATTGAGTTAAAAATGCTTTTCAATTTTTATTACTGTATTAATATCCGATAAATAAGTTTTATAATTATACTTTTTAGGGCATTTGTGTGAGTCTTTACATCTATACAGTAACTTGGAAATGTAATCTAGCCACTTTTAGTGATTCAAAATGGTCTTTCAAGAAATCGAAGAAAATGCATCAATCCATAGATTGCCCTATTCTCTTATAACTACCACCCAGGCAGTGATAACTTGAAAGTTATTACATCCATTGTCAACCATGACAAAGATTATGCTTCACCATGAAAGATTTTCATGAAGGTGTAGATGTATCAAGTGGTCCCAATAAGGTTCGCCTTGTTTTTTGGATGCTCCCTTATTCTCAGAAAGCGTCAACAAAAACTGTCACCAAAGACGTCAACATAGGTTTCTTCAGTTTTCAAGTTGGTCTGGCTGGCTATGTATCAGCCTGCGCCAAATATAAAAAGAATTGTTCAAATATAATAATACAGACCTCATACATTATATTATGACATTATTACACCTTGTAAAAAAAGAATACTTGGTAGATGTTCTTTTGATGACTTCAGACCTTTTAATGACATCACACTTTTTTCCTTCCTCTTTCTGTTTAGCAACCTAATAGAAACCAACCGACCGACCGACCGACCGACCGACCGACCGACCAACCTGCCGAAAAGTGTGTTAATGAGATGTATGGGCATATGTAAAAATCGTAAATAAAAGTTTGTGGATGAAATTCAATATGACTACAATACAATTCAATGGGAGTTATGCTCTAGTTACACTAGTAATTATTCTGATGGGAGGGCCCCTGTTAGAATTACAGCCAAGGGCGCCATGCAACCTCAATCAAGCCCGGTACAAGATCGGGGAGTAGCAAACATGGATGGCAATCCCGTGAGCAAATAGGCGTAAAATAAGGGGAGATAACTGAGAAAATCAAAGATGATATGTGAAAACTAACAGAAAATGTCTCGTGAGCCTGTAAGCGGAATAAACGTCGAACCCGAGCAGTGCCCTAGGCTAACCCCACCCTTTAAACCAAGGGGTTGTATCCTATGGTCTACCGAAGTGACACGGAAAGGAGCAGGGCCCCTAAGTCGTAGGTTTGACAATAGTGTCCTTCTCCTGGCAGATGCCTGAGCTTGCCATGGGGATCTGCCGCCCCTTCGCAGGAATATCCCATCGGTACTGCTGACCTGCTGTTAGATCACAGGATGCGAACATTCCATAGTTGATAGATACCTGAGCTGACTATAATGTTTTACTGTCCCTTTGAAGGAGGATCTAAACGATACAGTTGTCTGCTACTTTCGGCACAGATCTAAGACACTCCGATAGAAGCAGATATGTGCTGAGTGTAGCGGTCTCCGAGGATTAGCTTGACAGTGTGGTAACCCGAGCAATTTCCGTGATAAATCGTTTAATAATAAAGAGGCATTCAATTCATACTCTTGTTGAATATGTGACCACAAAACCTAAACATTTTTTTGATGGAATATCATTATTATAGAATCATTGGAAAAGGTTATTGCTTTAAATGGGCCATATTCAGATTAAATATTCATCGTATTGGTCTTTATGTTCCCATCTCATCGATATTAAAAAACAGCATTTTAACTTGATAGATATTTGTAAATCCTTTTTGCAACACAAAGTGATTTGATTGGACGAGAATGTAGCATTTTGAACGTGGAATTAAAGTCAACTAAGGCGGGAATATAATTTAAAACAAGCCTGCTGTGGAGAGTCAAACGCCTACTTCGATTCCGATTGAGGATGTTTACTGCAACGTTTGTATTGTATATATCCCGAAGATTAAGTGTCCATAAACTACTACGGACCTTTGTTTCCCAATACCAGAGATGAGGGGCTATTGGTAAATTTCATCACTCAGTTAATGAAGAAGAAGAGAAACAGAAAAGTTACTTTAGGTGACATAGGAGGAGGGTGATTTTATATATTCATGTTGGAAATGAGATCAGTCAAGAGTCGCTCACCTTGAATTAGATGAGGATTCTTCCGGTTCTTGGTTTTTGCTACGGTGGAAAAACTAAGTCAACTCCAGCCTCCAACTACTGTCGAAGTGAACTGGCCATTATGAAAATTTTTTTTTAGTTTCTTTGTAAGATGGGGCTTCATAAATATGGTCTTATCCCAATTCGGTGTATACCCCAAAGGTATTTGTTTTGAACAACCACGCATGCATGTACGTACACACATATTTATTAGAGAGAGAGAGAGAGAGAGAGAGAGAGAGAGAGAGAGAGAGAGAGAGAGAGAGAGAGAGAGAGAAAGAAAGGGTGTGTGTGTGTATGTGTGTGTGAGCATGAATGTGTGTGAGTGTGTGAGAAAGAGAGAAAGAGAGAGAGAGAGGAAAAGAGAGGGAGGGAGTGTGTGTGTGCATGTGTGTGTGCATGTGTGTGTGTCTGTGAATGTGAGAGACAGAGAGAGATAATATGAACGAAGTATGACCCTGATATTAAACATCTTGTATAGTTTTATTTGTCATAGGATTGTACATAACCACTTTATGCCATCTCCCTCCACTCCCTCTCACTATTCATCTATCTATCTATCTATCTCTATATATTGATTTTAAAAGTTGTGTTATTTATAAGGTAAAAGTGCTTGATATTAGGGATAGAGTATTATATATATATATAAATGTATATATATATATATATATATATATATATATATATATATATATGTGTGTGTGTGTGTGTGTGTGTATACCTATTAATACGATCAGTTTGTAAATATATATATACATATATATATATACACACACACACACATATATATATATATATATATATATATATATATATATACATTTATATATATATAATACTCTATCCCTAATATCAAGCACTTTTACCTTATAAATAACACGACTCTGTGTGTGTGTATACCTATTAATACGATCAGTTTGTAAATATATATATACATATATACACACACATATATATATATATTTGTAAATATGTTTGTAAATATATATATACATATATATATATATACACACACACACACATATATATATGTGTGTGTGTGTGTGTATATATATATATATATATATATGTATATATATATTTACAAACTGATCGTATTAATATATATATATATTTACAAACTGATCGTATTAATAGGTATACACACACACACACATATATATATATATATATATATGTATATATATATATATATATATAGAGAGAGAGAGGGGGGGGGTGAAGACATTGTGAGAGAAAGAGAGACACAAATTAATGATAAATCAGTTACACGCTGGTCGCACTGATATGTTTATCATCCAACCACTTACACAATCTCCTAACAATATTTCTTGACAATCCAAGCAAGATGGCGCTAAAACCATTTCAACAAGACGTGTCCACCATTTCGTGGCGCTAGAAATCGGCGCTTAACTCTTTAGCCTTGACTTAAGTGAATGGGAAGAAGAAAAAAACGCACTTAGTTTAGGGCAGGCAGCCAGTCATGGTGTCTCCAGAATCACTTCGATATTCTAAGATTTTCATTCTCATTTATTTCTCACGTAAGGACATTTTCGTATAGTTGCTTTTTTTATTAATTTATTTCTTAAAATTCTGTCACAGGGTCGTTCAGTGTTTATGCTAAACTTATTCATTTTGTTATTCCTTCATTCATTCTTATTTCTCTGTAGATTTTGTTTATATAATAATTTTGACAAGTACTTCTTTCTTCTTCCCTTTTCTCTCTTTCTTAATCCCATTTTCTTTCTTTTTAATTATTCTTTCTTCTTTTCTTTCCTTTCGATACAATTGTTTTTCTTTTCAATTATCTTTATTTGTTTGTTTCTTCCTTCAGTTCATCCAAATAACCCTTTTTAAATAGTTAACGTTTAGCTATCTCAATTCATATCTATCCATCAATTCATCTATTTAGATAGAACGATAGATAGTCATCTATGTTTACTTATATCTCTGCACCATCGTTTAAAGAACACAAGCATAATCTATATTAAAAATTTTAAACCAAAACTGTCAGCTAAAGTTTCTTCAGTTTTTAAGTTGGTTTGGCTGGTTGACTCACACACACACAAACACACACACACACATATATATATATATATATATATATATATATATATATATATATATATATATATATATATATCATGTATACAGATCGCACCAATGGAGCTAAAGGGTTGAAAATTTAAACACTTAATCCTTATTACGTCTAGAGAAAAACGCTTCTTTTTGTTTTTTTAAGAAAAAACCTCCAATACGTTCTTAGTTGGTTTAGGGTTCAGTTTGCAATGAAAGTTTATGCTAAATTGGTCCCTTAGTTTGCGTCACACTTTTTTTCGAGTATTCCAATTTTTAGTGACTGCTGAACAGAGGACGAGAGGAGTAATTTATTCACTGGTCACCCATTTTCAAAATTTCTTTATTGATCACCCCTAACATGGCATTCTGCCAAAGACATTGATGACGTGTATTTTCTATGAGTGACTAATCAGACCGGCATGTATATTTATTTTAGATAGAATTTGCATTATATATATATATATATATATATATATATATATATATATATATATATATATATATATTATACCATAAATAATTCGCTTACGTACGCACAACTACACAACAAAAACCCTGCTTTTCATTTCCGTCCTCGGTTTTCCCGCCAAATAAAATCGATAGCAAACAATGAAGCGGGAAAATGTAGCCAAGACAATATGGCTTCCGCAAGATGGCGCCCGAATCTATTTATCTTACATGTAACATCTGACGCCGGACATTCATCGGACTTGAGAGCTTAGGCCAGCGGTCATAACACGGAAAAGGATAGGGACAGCTTAAAAACATGATTTAGATTTGTGAGTTTTCGAGAGAAATTAATCCCCAGGATTTATTTCTAGGTTATACAAGTACACGAATGTACTGACCGGTTGGAGATGGCTGAGAAAGATTGAAAGACGAGAATCTGCTAAGATATTCTAATTCCCAGAATTTCATGATCTGATTTCCGAATGTTTCCAAATTTCTTTTCAAAATCACACGGTTCAAGACTTTCACATATTTTGATGTCTTTTGTTTCAGCGTGTACTTAATCACACTAATTTGTACATCAATAACTTCACTGTACTAAGTCAAAACACACTAATCAAAACTGCACTACTTTTTATCTATTCAAAGGAAACCGTCAACCAAAACTGTCAACAAAACTGTTTACATAAGTTTCTACAGTTTTCAGGTCAGTCTGACTGGTTGGCTGGCTGTATGTACGTATTTAGCTAGAGGGATGAAAATTAAAACTTTTACGTCTTATTATGTCCAGAAAAACGTTGTTGTTTTTTTAATCTTCCACCTAAAAAGTTTTTAGTATTTGTAATTAATTGATCACCTCTTTGTGTCTAGCACCATTCCTAATAATTGTTCAAAATTTCAGACTTATAAGTATTTGCTGCCCCCCCCAATGCGAGAGGGTAACTCATTCATTGATCACCCCTTTTCTTAATTTTTGCAATTGATCACCCCTAACACAGCATTCTGCAAAAAGACGTTGGTCACGTGACAGTTTCTATCGGTTGAATAAATAAGCCTATTTATTCATCCATTATTCATGTGGTTCATCTTTTGAACGCAACGTTTTCAGCCGCTGCGCTTTCCGGCCTTTTCCGACTGGATGTCGGGAACTTGTAATGTTTCAGAATGCTGGGGCGGTCATCATCGAAGCGTAAAGACATAATGTCCTCGTTTTGATGTCTAATTTCGATTGGAAGCAATTCATAGGTCAAAACAGCGTTGTGTCATTTGCAATGATCATTGATCCAAGAATTATTGGACAAGTATCAAGTGAAGGATCATCTTTATGTATAAATGTTTTCGGGCTGTTTTCTTCGTCTCGGTTCATCTTTTGAACACAACGTTTCAGCCACTATACCTTAAGGGCTTCTTCGGCGGGATGTCGTAAACTTGTAGTGTTTCGGGACGCAGAGACAGTCGTCATCGAAGTGTGAGGGTGGAGTGTCCTCATTTAATGTTTAATTTCTGGTGAGAGCTACTCCTAGGTCAAAACAGCGTTGTGTCATAAGGTATTATAATTGATCCATGAATGATCTTGGCAAGTATCCCTACCTTTGTTGTCTTGCCTTATGCGAAGCAAAGTACTGAAGAGTTTTAATACAACGAAACAGCTGTCTGTGGATAACTCAATTATTGATTATTAATATAATTAACGCTCCTTTATTCAGGGTTTGACACTCATTAAGTAAGGAAACTCGTTCATTATAAGCTGCTATGCAATGCTCTTCCAACTCTGGAATAGAGCACTCTGGATGGGGAATAGTGCGTAAGTAAATATTTCGCTTAAATTCAGTCTTACTGACCGTTGAGTTCCGCGTAGGGTAGGGGTAAAATTTCGGCCCCTGGGTCTTAAACGAAGCTTTCGATCCTACCTCATGGTACTAGATAGTCTATAGCCACACTAAAGAGTTGTAATACAATGAAATAGCTGTCTGTGGATGACTCAATCATATATATATATATATATATATATATGTTGAGAGAGAGAGAGAGAGAGAGAGAGAGAGAGAGCGATACGAAAATGTCCTTACTTTAATTTAAAGATGACCAACAATATAGCCCAACATTTCTATAGGAGCCAAAGGGACACTTTAAAAAGACGCCCCTGTAGCAACAGTCTTGGACACCAACATATTCATAATGCGAAAAACAGCCATCAACATGGTCCTGACCTAAAAACTGCCTCCACTCAAAAATCAGACAACAGAATGAGGGTCATCCCGTCACCAGGCTTTGGAGAAGACGATCCTCCGTCACCACCCAAGACACACACCTGAAGGAGGCCGGAGAGTACAACAACCGAAACATTGAGTTCGGAAGATGAACCAAGACAAAGACAACAGTCCGAAATCACATGCATAAAGTTACCCTGTTGTTTACCTACGGGGCAGTATATTCATGCCCTTCTGAATCGCAATAGTTCAAATTTAACGAAAGACTCGGCAAAAACTCGACCAAGACTCGAAACCGGTTCCCTGATTTCATTTTCCGGGCCAGTAATCGTTACGCCACCTTGCATCTCCACTTATGCAATCTATCGATCTGGGCCTTAGTATTACGGACAAACTGCGTCTAGTCTATCTATCTAGCTCTCTCTTTCTATATATATATGTGTGTGTTCATATCAATCTATCTATCCATCTCAGTCAGTAAATATCTATTCATTTGTCTATCTCGGTCTGTTCATTTCTATTCATCTATCAATTTAGGATCTGTTCATATCTATCTATCTATCTATCTATCTATGTTATAATCTATCTATCTCAGTCTCTTCATATCTATCTATGTTAATATCCATCTGTCCACGTTAATATCTATCTATCTATCTATCTGTTTGTCTGTTCATATCTATTTATCCACCTATCACTGTTCATATTTATGTACATAATCTATAAATGGTGATCAAGCTATGTTAGGTTGAGTTATCAGTGGTTGGGGTGGTGTGGCCACAGCAGACTTACGTGTAGCAGAGACAGGAAAAAGTTTTGCCGCCCCTATAATGCTAAATAAACGCTGAGCAATATTTTTGCCTTTCACCTTTTTTCGTAAAAGCGAAAAAGTGACGTAAAGCGAACTTTTGAAAAACGGAAACTTCCTGTATTTGAATTCAATTAGATGATTCTTTCTTTAGGGAAGAAGTTAAAAAAACTGCTCACAGTGGAAAAGACCATTGTTCCAAATGGTGAGTAGCCGATATTCTTTATCAGCAAACTTGTTTCCCCCCAATGGAAGAATCCATTGTTACGGACAAAGAACTAAGAAAATCACGTTATACCTGCACACCGATGGTTACGAACCAGCTTCCTTGTCTTTGTTGTTTTTGTCAGAATGTTGTGGTCGCTGGACACTACCGGCAGCCAGTACAATTGTATACTTGTAAAATCAGCAAATCTTACATAATCTAGCCATCTCTTTGGTAACTGAAATAGTTGGCTATCTATTTCCTGCACCATTTAATGTGCCCGTACGATGGTAAATCCCGGGATATCAATTGCCGCTACACGATCATACTCCTGCAACATTGAGGATATTCATTGTAAAATCTGTGATATCTATACCAAGTCTAGCTAATATACGACCAACAAGTCACATGCGGCTCTTTAGCATTTAGATCGTGAAAAGATGTTCGATAAAATCCTTTCCTTAACGTTGATGGCCTCAGTCCTGTCTTTACAAACAATGGAACATCCCCGCCAGGGCACATGCGTGGGCGAAGCATGTGGTGACCCAAGGATGCCAAGTCGTCAGAATCCCACTTCTTAGCTTAACGGATGTAGCACAGAGGAAAGCAGAAGATGACTCGTCTGGAATCAGCTTTTCTGTAGGAGATGCCACAAGGACGTCAAATAGAACGTCAAACCACATCAAGGCGTCTCCACTCCTTGGTTGGGCGATCAGAACTGCCTTTCTCCTAGACTGGTTGCCTTCCCAAAGCTAGAGACCCTAATCTGCCTTGCTATTCAACCCATAGCTGGTAGGAGATGGTCTCATGCCCTTTTTAAGGGAATCAACGCAAAGTGAACTTAAACACGTGTTCATGGCCAGTAAAAAAAATTTAAGAATTTAAACACTAAATATGTGTGATGTATTTGAATGGAGTTTGAACTCAGGTCGTCGATTTTATCGTTCGATCCGTTACCGACCAAGGGGATCCGCGCAAAGTGAACTTAAACACGTGTTCATGGCCAGTAAAAAAAATTCAAGAATTTAAACACTAAATATGTGTGATGTATTTGAATGGAGTTTGAACTCGGGTCGTCGATTTTATCGTTCGATCCGTTACTGACCATGTCAATCACACCTCCTAAACCTGACACTTGATATAAAAGGTAAATGAGAAAAATAATTCATAACTATTTAATAGAAATTGATTGCAATCCAACTGGATTAAAACGTTAGGTTGATGTTCATGGTTAGTAAAATCATTCAAGAATTGAATTCCTAATCTTTAATGCTATATTTGAATGATACATTGTTCTCCAGTTATAAAGGGAAAATGATTGTATACTAGGGGTTCCCAAACTCATCTATGTGCTGCACCCTTCGGATATGCTTAATTGATTTTCATACATCCTACTAAACAAAATTGAACCACAAACAGTACTGCAGGTGTACAAATTGTACTCAAAACTGTACGGTTTTGACTCAATGCTTAATATGCAAATGTAAATTGAGTAATTTTATTAGAAAAAAAATCAGGAAGAGTGAAATCAGTCCCGATTGTGAACATGAAAAAATAATGACTTTTTTGTTCTTACTCTTCATTCGAAAATTTGTCAAAACGTGGAACTTTTTTGCTGATTGCGATTCGCAGGCCCGCTCGTGTATTCAGGCGATTCTTAGATTTTGTTTTGATTGACAAAAGAGATCTGAATTCAAATTCCCACAAGTATGTTATTGCAAATGGAATTAGTACATTAAGTGCTTTCCAACAAATCTTGGGAACAAATCCAGGGCTGAAAATCAACCCCCCAAGTCTAGCTTTCAAATTGTAATTGGAGAGCTCGATTTGTCCGTAAATCAATAAGATCCCCCTTCTGCTCGACATAATCTGACATTTTCCCTAAATAGTAGGAATAAACTGTCTTGAAAACCAGATTTACTTTTCCCGCTTTGTTAATATCTATATGAAATATTTGTAGCTCGTATAAACGAATCACCATAGCCCACGTATGTACTAGAACTAATTCTTTGAAAAAATATCTAAAATCATCTATGGAGATTTATCTTTTATTTAAAAAATACCAGCACAATATTTAGGTATTGTTGGTCCGAAATGACCATAGAGACCCCCAAAGCCTTTTTTGAAAAAACAACAAACAAACAAAAATAAAAACAAAAAACAAATAAGAAACGTTTTCAGATGGTCCCTGCAGGTGTATACCCATCCAAATTTCCATGGTTGTAGCCCCCGAAATATGGCTAGGAGCTCCAGTAGCCCACTTGGTCGGTTCGTTGAACTGGCGAGACAATTTTGGGACTCAGATGATTTGATTTTTGTAACAAAATAGTAACGTACAGCACCTTGTCTGAGGTAGCTTCCGTTTCATGTATTTGATAATATTTACCTTTATGATTTTTTCAACTAAACAGTATCATAGAACACCTCATCTCAAGTAACTCCCACTTAATGTATTTGCTAATATTTACTTATATAAACGTTTCTTTACAAAACAGTAAGTACTTCACGTTATCTTAATTAGCTCCTGCTTTATATATTTGTTAATATTTACCTACACATTTTTTTTGGTAATAAAACAGAAACGTACAACACCTTACCTTAAGTAGCTTTTGTAGCTTCTGTTTGCACTAGTTTCTCCGGTGTTTATTTCACGTGTAACAATAAAAGTGAGCCTAAATTTCGTTTATGTCTTGTGCCTCTCAAAGATCTGAAGTTCATCGTTTATGATTTTCACATAACCAGGTTTGTTCAATGTTGTCCGTTAAAGATGCTGGGACCTTTTCAATATCCACGATTAGAACGCCCCGATTCGAAGTAAACGGATGGAGCAATCACTACCAACTAAATGCTTCCCCCCAGTGACTGTAATTTTATCAACAGGGGGGGGGGGACGGAGAAAAATTAATCTGAAAATAAAATGAACTTCGTGGTAAAAAAAAAAAGACTTGCATTAAGATGAAATTCCGTTTAACTACGTATTTTGTTGTTTTGAAAGAAGAAATAAATTCTATTTCCTTGTTGAGTTTTGTACAGCGGATGAAAGTACCTGTTTTTCTCGTAAGGTTGAGTTCGTTGTTCTCTCCTTCGTGTTCAGTCATCGTCTTTTCACTTGAATATCGTAGGCACGGTTGATCATAAACTTATTGAGGGCTGCTGATTATTTTAGCCCCTTAAAATATAAAATTACCAGAATTGATCTAAGGAGATAAATCCTGGTGAGTAGCGTGTTCACTGCTTAAGCACAAAAATCAAGGTTAGTACACAGTTAATTGGATTGTTAACAAAATGCAGAAATAAGAATAAACAAAAGGGTTAACAACAGTGCCAGGTTTAATTCCTGAGTGAATTAAAATAAACAAGGACCGGAGTTTCTGCCGACACGAATATGTGGAGGGGATCTACCAGGATAAAAGATGTAGAGATAGGAAGGATGAAGAGAAAGGAATGTCACTAAGTAAATGTGAGATAGAGTCTATATAATGTCCGTCAGTATGGTCATCCTAGTTGTAGCCACTAAGAAGTTATCTTAGGAAGTCCGACCTAACTACGGTGAGAGTGCTCAAGTTAAATGGGATGTGTCCTTGAGATGAATATGTGATAATGCATGTATAGGAAGAAAGTGTGTATAGAAACTATACTAACTATTCTAACTCAAGAGAGAGAAAGGAGAAGAGACGAGCTTACCTCGAAGCCGTCGGAACACAGAGAGAGAGAGAGAGAGAGAGAGAGAGAGAGAGAGAGAGAGAGAGAGAGAAAGAGAGATAGATTTACCGCCACAGTTTAAATATCGTAAAGATAACAATCAGTTATCTGGTGGCAGTTCTGTGTGACGTCAAAGGGGGAAAAAGGAATTTACCATTTTCTACAGAGATGTAGGGGCTAGAAGTAGATCCTTTCCAAGCGGCAGATAACTCCGTATATGTATGATTTTCTTTAGCTTGAAAAGGGGGGCACTTCACTTACAACTTGAGTTCATGTCTTCTCAAGTCGTCATGTGATCAGGTAAGGGAATAAAAAATGTCCCTGAAGGTGCAGCCCCCTTTTTTTTATTAGTGTCAATATTTGGCTGACTTGGGTGATAAAAGGATTGGCTATAGACAGTCATTTAGGCCCATCTTCGAGTAACAAAGGGCGATTTCGTCCAGCCATTGAAAAAGGACGTCTTGACACATAGCCTGTTGATGAGTGAAGAGGTGTTTGGAGATGGGTTGCTTGGGGCCAAATCCCGAAGCAATGTGTCTTGTTTCATTACCTGTGAGGGGAAAAAAAGCTGAGAGCAGGAAAAAGGTTTTCCTCGTGCTGCCAGAGGGTTTTTGAGGGGGATCGCATCGGACGAATTTCAGCCAATGAGAAAAGTGTTCTCAACACTCATCCAAGACGAGGTAAATAAAGTTTTCGATAAAAATATACGATAAAATTTCAATAAAATGTCTGCGTCATTGTCTGCCGATGCTTATGTGTATTGGCTTATGTACATACATCCGTGTTTGTACCAACACCTGACAGACTGACGTACCTAGCAGTGTGACTCTAAGCATCATTATTCACTCATCAAGTAAAAATCTATACTTGTTCCAAGGAAAAGCCACACGGTACATTCAAATCCAATAAGCCGTGAATTTATCGCACACGAAAAACAAACCTTGGTACTAGAGCCAGACTAACGAGATTCAGATCGATAACCAATGATTGCTGACACCTTCCTGATTAGAAGATCGATACACGTATGGCTGCTTATTAATATTTAATTTGTATTCAATATAAAGGCAGAGAAACTTGCGTCATGGGGTCCCTCTGAGACCCCATTATCATAATACGTGGAAATCCAATGTTTTTCTTCCTCTTTCATTCTCTGTAAGACTCTGCTCAATACACACACTGATACACGCACACACACACACACACACGCGCGTACACACATACAAACACACAAGCGAGCATGCATACTCACATAACAGAACTATTTATCTATCTATACATACACATGCGGGCACGTACACACACACATATATATATAAATAAAATATATCTGAAGAGAAATATACAGATATTTGTGTATAATAGGTAAAATCTGAAAATGAAACTCGGCATTTAGTCAACTGAATCAATTTTTCATCGACCGTCAGAAACTTTTAGTTCGTTAGGGCAGAAATTTGCCCATGCGAGGGTAACGTAACTGTCAAGTCATTGATCAATGGTAAGAGAGCCTCAAAACTTGTTTAGATACGATGGGTTCAAACGCAGTCATCACTAAAATACAACCATTTTTCTTAATTTCATATCTACTTTTTACCTGATTTATTTGTTGGTTCATATCACAAGTCTTATCAATCCAATTGAAGGAACAGTCGGTAGCTTTCCGTGCTTCCTGTGAAGGATGTGGGTTCAAATCCCAGCTTAGACTTATCCTGTATTTTCGATCAAAAAAAGGTAAACATAAAATTTGAAAATGATAATTTATAACTCTCCCTCTAATATAAATGAATGACTGGTCTGGTTAGTCACTCAATAGAAACCAGCGTCGCTTTTGGTTGCACTCCAAGTCGGGGTGATCAATAACTTTGCCAATTGAACCCCCAATCACCGCTAAAAACCTATTGGGGCTTATTTTCGAAAAACAAAAACAACAAAAGACGTTTTCTATACATAATAAGGAGTATACCTATCTATCTCAGTTTATATCTATCTATCTATCTATCTATCTATCTATCTATCTATCTATCCATGTCTGTTCGTCTCTCTCTCTCTCCATTTCAGTCTGTTCATATCTATCTATGTCTGTTCGTGTGCATGCGTGTGTGTGTGCCTCCCTCTCTCTATATATAAATCTCTCTCTCTCTCTCTCTCTCTCTCTCTCTCTATCTATCTATCTTTCTTGGTCTGCTCATTATCTATCTATCGATCGATCTATCTCTGTCCATATCTATCTATCTATCTATCTTAATCTGTTCATATCTATCTACCTATCTTCTGTGTGTATGTCTCTCTCTCTCCATTTATCTATCTTTCTCTATCTTTATCTCCCCGCCCCCCTCTCTCTCTCTCTCTCTCTCTATACATATATATATATATATATCTGTCCATATCTATCCATCTACCTATCTATCTATGTCTATTCATGTATGTGTATGTCTCTCTCTCTCTCTCCCCACCGATCTATCTCTCTTACTCAATCTCTCCCCCCCATATCTCTCTCTCTCTTTCTCCCCCCCTCTCTCTCTCTCTCTCTCCCATTCCCAAAGAGGCAAAGCGAATTACAGACAGATGAGTGTTACTGGGTGGATCTGGAGGAAACTCGTATCATATAAAATTTCGTTGACGCCATTACTCTGATCAGCGAACGAAAAAATTGAATGATCATAAAATATCTAATAAGCCTCTGACTTTCCCGCCCTTTTGATCTTTTGGCTGCTTCATCAATGTTATTCCAACTATTTCTCTTATTTTTGCTTTCCTGTTTTTAGAGATTTGTTGGGGTCTTCGTTCGCGCCAGCCAACTAATTTCTTTTTGTTCTTGGTAACTACTTGCTGATAGGTGTTGGAAAGGGTATTCAAAGTATGTATCAGTCAGTGAACGTCAACCAAATCTCTCACCAAAACTGTCAACATAGGTTTCTCTCAGTTTGAAGCTAGTCTGACTGGCTGGTTTTTGTGTGTATCGTGCGTGTAGACTGTACCAAAGTAGCTAGAGGGCTGAAAATGTCAACATTTACTCCTTATAATGTCTAGAAAAAACGCCTTTTCATCTTTTGAAAATCCTCCTGAATAGGTTTTTAGTAGGAGGTCGGTTTGCAATGTAAGTTCATGCTAAATTGTTCACTTAGTTTGAGTCCGATTTTTGAAAATATTCAAACCTTTTTTTTGGGATCATTGTCCAACAAAATGCAAGAGGAGTAACTCATTCATTGATCACATTTTTTCTAATACTTTTAATTGATCACCCCCAACATGATATGATGTCAAAAGGCATGTCACATTTTCTATTGAGTGATTGATCAAACCAGTCTATAGATTTATGAGAAACCGCCAACCAAAGCTGTCAACAAAGGTTTCTTCAGTTTCTGAGTGATTCTGGTTGATTATTCAAGTATGTACGTATGTATGCATCACATGAACCAATGAATCTAGAGGATTGATTATTTCAACATTTACTTCTTATGTCTGGATTTCTTCCCCTCAAAATACCTTCCTAAAATAGCTGTTAGTTGGAAGTGGGTTCAATTTACAACGTAGGTTTATGCTAAATCAATTTCTTTATTGTGTCCGGTGGTGCTCACATTTTTTTCCTTCAATCCAGACTTTTTAGCGTCCAACAAAAGGCGGAGAAGAAACTCACTTTAGATCACTCCTTTTCCCAAATTTTGATTGATCATCCCCAATACAGCATGTTGCCAAAAGACGCTGGTCTTGTGACGGTTTGTATTGAATAGCTAACAATACCTGTTACTCATTTTTTTTTTTCGATTTTTGGGGTCTCCGTTCGCGCCGGTTCACCAATTTCTTATTTTTCTTTGTGACTGTTTGCTGGTATACGATTTCTTTCATGCTATACAGAGTATTTAAAGTATATACTTATTATATAAAACAACTGACTGTTCGTCACCGTGTCCCTTCCCTGGAAACTGTCGCAGCTCAACCAAATTTAGCCCAAATCTGCTTAATGTTATCAGCCGTCTATTGTCTTAATCCTCAACCCGAGGTGTTCCTCTTTAATAATAACCGTTTCAAAATTGATTGCTTTTGGGTCAAGTTCTACTTTGAACACAACTATCCCAGCCACTTGGCCGAAGTAAGAAGAAACATTTTCCCTACTCATTGAGGGAAGTGCGTGAGCAAAAATTAAGTTTTTATTCTGGACCGTTAGTGCTGAGAAGAGCGAAGAAGGAAGGAAAAAGAAAAGAATTATAGTAAAGATCAAAGAAATGAAAGACGTAATACTAATTAAAATAATGAGTTTAGCGACACCAGATAATTCAATCTCGGGTCCATAGCTTTCTATTTCATCTTTCTCTCTTTTCTTTCTCTCTTTATCCCTCTTTCTTTCTTTCTTGTTTTCTTTGTTTTGTTGATTGCTTATGTTGGAGTAGATATGTCTCTATCCTCTCCTTTTTCCTTCTCTCTTTCATTTAAAAAACTTTCCCTGTTTAACCTTTACCGGAATTCTGAACTTGTCATTGTTGTTAGATTAGGAAAAGAAAGTCGACTCAGTAGGAGTTTGACAATAGTTGTGACCATTTATTCTTTTCATTCTCTGATTATTTTCCCTCTCATCTTTCTCTCTCTCTCTCCTCCAAGTTAACGTTGGTCTCACATAAAGAAGAGAAACATAAATTGTCGGAGAATAACTGGTGGCAGAACAAAGGAAAGAAATTATCAGAAATAGGGGCGTACCCTTGGGGGGGGGGCTTTGATGTGCCGAGAAAGTGGGCGTGCAGGCCTTACAGGAAAAGAAAATTAGTGTTGCCAAGTATGGTTTGTTATTAACAGTCTTTAGAAATATAAGTTGAGGTGCCATTTGTATGTGTTGGCTATCTTGGCGTGGATACTAGATGGCTGGATACTTTTCGGACCGACCTAGCAATAAGTGTCATAGTTGAGTCCATTTTTTTCCTCCTCAAAATATTTTCCTGTTGAACAACCGTAGCCACCAAGAGTGGCAAAGGGTTGTGTCCCTTTTTTATGTATTTATGTGCATGTGTATGTGTGTACCAGCGCCCCTTGCCATACGCAGGAACTTCTGAAAATCAGAAGGACCTCACAAAAATTGCCGAGAATTCGATTCAATCTATAGCAAAGATAATTGGGAGGGGGAAGACTTGGAATGTGGCATTAGTACTCCCCTAGACCTTTTTTAAAAATGTGTCCTAAGTTTAGGAAAGAAAAAAACCCTTCTTGTCTTGGGGGGGGGGGGCTTATTTTGACGAGTATCATCATCATCATCAATCTTTTAACGTCCGTCGTTAGACATAGACTTTCCCCAAGTTTCGCCACACTCCTCTATCATGAGCGTCACGGAGCCAGTACTTTCTGAATTTGTCTAGCTCGTCTCTCCATCTAATACTCTGCCGGCCTCGGTTCCACATATGATCTCAGGGGGTCCATGTCGTGAGCTGCGATGTCCATCGGTTGTCTGCCATTCTTGCAACATGGCCAGCCCACTGCCAAAAAATTGCCTTGACGAGTATAGTTTATTATTAACATCTACATTCTCCAGAAACTAGACATTTGTGGATATTTTTTTTTTCCAATTTAATTTCAGATGTTTTTGCAGTTGGATTTATCCAGTCTCCAGTCTATTTTTCGATGGATCTGTTTTTTCAACATGACTTCAAATTTCGATGCTACATTTGTTCAATTATTGACTGTGATAGCAAGTATTTTTTTGTTCTCATCTAATCAGCTTCCAGGGAGACACTGGTCTTACAATACAGAGTAGCGAAAGATGTCTAAGGAAGAGAGGAGGGGGGGGGGCGGAAATGGAGGTTGTCGGGAGAATTGGACGCTAAGGCATCTTCACGTGCTCCCCACCCCTTCCTCTTATTAAGTACCCGTTTTTTTTCCCTACTTTTATTTTCTCCTTTTCGCCCATGTACCAAACGAACGAAAGAGATATATAAAAAAAAGATGTCGCTTAATGGACTGATAATAGACGTAAAAATGGCGCGAAAAAGATGTGTTACTTATCGCACATTAATAGATAGCTTCTCCCTTTATTCTTATTTAAACACTTTTGATGATTGTCAGCGAAGCCATGGATCATAGACTAGTTGGTGTAGTTGTTAACATTTATTCTCCTCAGCCCTTATTCCATTGAAAGATAAAAGCCCAGGTTCATTGCAAGATGATACATGGCAAGAATAAAAGACAACCGATGGACATCACGTCTCACAACATGGATCCCCAGAGATCACATAATAAACTGAGGCCAACATAACACGAGACGGAGAGATGAACTGGACAGATTCAAGAAATTGAGGCGAATCCTGGGGAAGGTCTATGTCCAACGACGGACGTTAAAAGACTGATGATGATGATGACATAGCAAATCACTCATTGATAGATAAAAGCCCTGACTCACGGATAGAACTGAGATGTCACCAATAATAAAATAAACGGATATTTTGTTGAGTTAGCTATTAACTTAATGGCTGCTATTTCTCCTTTTTCGTTTCGTATTCTTGTCTGGTCGTTCTCCAAGTTGATGCCGGTCTTACAAAACATCCATGGGAAAGATGTCAAAGAAAAATGGGGGGCAGTACAAAGGGTTTGCAAAGCATTTTCACGTGCACTTTACCCTTCCCTCTGATTATTTCAGTACAAAGAACCGTGGAATGAATGTTAAATTATAACAATATATTATACTAAGAAATGGATATAAGACCCGATAGTTCATTTATGAATGCCTTAGATTTTTTCAAACTAACGCACACATGAATATTCTGTCGGATTATATATCCATTTCTTAATGATGTAATTGTCAATGTTGAGAAACAACAGTGCAGATATGGACAGTGAGTGAACAAGATGATAAAGTGGAGATAATGCTGTTATCTGGGCGTTCGCCTTTCTGCTGGGCTGTTCAGCTCAATGGGGGAGGGTGACGCTACGTTGATGCGGCTATTTAATCGGTTTCAGGTCAATTCCCACAACAGACAATTTTTTTTGTGTTTATTGTATTCATGCTATCTAGGCTAAGTTATTCATTCTCTGCGTAATAATGGTAGTTTGATTAATATAACACATTCATAAATAAAACAATATACGTAAACCAGCTTACCCGTACCGTCGAAAATGATGGCATATATAAAATATATGGATATACACGTTGCATTTTGTATTTCATATACGTGGATAGAAGAGATTTGCGATCGGAGATTAGCGATCTGTTGAACGCAAACATTTTTTTTAAATTTTCGTAATTCGTTAAATTCAGCATTTTTATTTCGTCATTAGAACATGAATGGGATTCTATTTTGCTACGTCCGTTGTATAAATGAAATCTTGTGATGATGCTAAAAAGATGTATTACTTATCAAGGATAGCTTTTCACTCCATTCTTATTAATACACATGATAATGGGCCATAGACTAGTTGGTATAGTTGCGTGCCTTAGCGTAACAGAAGATATCTGCACATTGCTATAAACTAAAAAAAAATTTATCCTTTGCTTAATATTACCAAAAACTGTCCCAAAGTGATCATTATAAGCGGCTTTCTCTATAATAATATTTTTTTTATTGCTGTGATCAGTTCTTTCAATATTTCCCTTCTTCATTTTGAGATGCACGAGCATCTTTAGTGGTGATTACCGTCACTGACTGGTTGATTGACGGGCTGACATGCCGAAAAACTCCCACCACCCAGGTCTCTTCCCATTACTTCAATATATGTCTGAAAGTGCTAGGGAGAGAACTCACGTATCCATGGTCCCATTTCCAGGCTTGTTTATAAGTGCGAGCATCTCAAGAAGCGATGTCCGTCACTGACTGACTGATTGACATGCTGACACGCCGAAAACCTCTTACCACCATCCGTTTTCCCTCTTTTTATTTATGTCTGATGTACAAGGGAGAGAACGCACGTATCCATAGTCTGACGTTCAGGATTTTTAGCAAAACATTTTGATGAGCTCTGTACATGCATGTATTTTTCATCATGTAGTATTGATGACCGTCCCTTGCCGACTGATTGACAGGCTGACATACTGGAAAACTCCCACCACCACCCGTTTTCCCCTTCTTCCGTACATGCTTGAAAGTATGAGAAAAGGAGAGAGAACTGACGCATCTATAGTCTGACTTTCAGGCTCGTTCATTCTTATCAGAATGTCTTCCGGATTGACATTGGTCTACATGAACAGATTAACAAAAGATGTTGTAGCAATAGTGGAGAGACCGAGCGAAGAAAGGGCGGGGGGGGTCGAAATGGAAGCTGTTGTTAGAGTTGGGGATGGGGTGGGGGGTGTAAAACATGTTCATCTGCTCTCTGACCCTTCCTCTTATTCAGTACTTCCCCCCTCCTTCCTTTTGTCCTTTTGTACCAAACGAACGAAAGAGATTAAAAAAAAAGAAAGATGTGACTTAATGGGTTGGTAATGGACTTGCGAAAAAGGCGCGAAAAAGATGCATTACTTATCGTATTCTGATAGATTGGTTTCCTCTTTGATCAAGAAGGAAGAAAAATGGACGGGTGGTAATGGGGTAGAATACGCACGCATGCACATACGCACACATATAAACATGCACATACACGCGCACACACAATTACAAATGAATGAATGGCTTGGCTCTGCGACGATTTTTGGGAGGGTATTCCATTATAGAATGACCACAGACGACGGTGTGCAGTAAGCCCTCCCGCTGGAGCAAGTTTTAATATGAAGTACGACTTGTCCAAGACTGACCCCTCCCTTAAAACGAAAAGTGTGCCTGCTATGGTACACAAAGGTGCTGCAAATAGGAGCTAGGCCCCTAGGTCGTAGGATTGACAGGAGTGTTTTTCACCTGGCAGATTCCTGAGTTAACTCTGATGGCCAGCCACCCCTTATTGGCAATATTCCGACTGTAAGGCTGACCTATGGTTAAACGACAGAACGTGGCCGTTGCTAGAGCCTGAGCTGGTGATAGATTTCAACCAACCGGCAAAATGAGATGGTGTCTTGATTTAGAGACGTTCAGGAGATACTGGCGCTGCAGCGCCCACGATAGGGAGGCCTGGCGGATCTTGAGGAAAGTCTATGTCCAACGATGGACGTGAATAGGCTGATGATGCTGCTGCTGCTGCTGCTGATGATGATGATGATGATGAAAATAAATCATTGACTATTCTCAGGTACTCAATTGCCGGGGCCAGAATAACCGTGTTGGAAACTCTGTCGCAATTTAATAAGTGGGGCTTGCAATAAGCCAGTAGGTAAAATACTATAACCACTGACTCCATTTAATAGGATCTGAATTATACACGGTTGAGTCAGATTTATTGTAGGGTTGCGATAGTCATATGGGAAGTAAAAACATACAGTATTGACAGGAAGCAAAAGAAGATTAGACTGCTGTCTGTTGTTATAAAATCTTCAGAAATTAGCAGATACAAATAAACTTGCTTAAACTGATTGTGTTCATCAATGCAATTAGTTTAATCAAGCTCTCCCCCACTGCATTGTTTATAATAGTTATTTTTTTTATCAGAAAATGTTGAAAAATCTGTAGATGTCCTCCTACCAAGTACCAGGGAGGAGAGAGTAGAGATGGACCCTCAAAATCATATAAAGAGGTATGGTGGGTTCCTGATGAAAGTGGGGTCGAGTTTTCTCTCCCAAATGGATAGCCGGGGATAGGCGGCAATTAGACACCGAAAAGAGGGGTTGTCGATTTATATGTGATTTTCCCATTTTTCAATTCACTTTGTAATTCGAAAAGTTAGAAAAACATCAAAACATTGTCAACGCTGGATTTACAAATTCGGAAAAACTAAGCAAAGAAAAAAGAAGCCCATTTAAATTGTCTCCCCTGCCTCAGAATAAGAAGATTTTATCAAATAAAGTAGTTTTTAAAGCTACCAGTAGGGAAAGCGTGTAGTTCTGATATTCATTATTAACAATTGTGAAGAAGTTACAAGTCAGGCGTGCGCAGAGATTTCTGGAGGAATGATACTGACATCGCTTAATATGATCGATATTGCTCAATATTCGATTTTTTTTCTTGCTGAACGAATTCTCTCTGGCGGAAACTGCTAGATAAGAATAAGAAATTATGCTGTAAAAAATATAGATAATAGAAATAATACAGGTCTGGTTGGTCTCTCAATAGAAACAGTCAAGTGACCAATATTTTTCATCGGCATGTCGTGTTGGGGATGATCAATTAAAAATGGAAGAAGGGGTGATCAATCGACTAACCGATTCACTCTAATTTCCGATATATCCCTGAAAGACGATCTTTTGTAATGCAATTGCATTGTACATTAAGGTTGCGCTTACCGTTGAGCTAAACAGCCACCGGTAATGCAAAAGCCCAAATAACTGCTTTATCTCCAAATTCTCATTCTGTTCACCCACTGTCCATATCTGCTCTATCACAATTCGGTATCACACGTGCTGAAAATTTAAACATCTGCTCTTATTCATATCTACAAAAACGTGTTTTTGGTTTGTTTGTTTGATTTCAAATTCACGTCGGAATAGGTTCTTAGTAGAATGTTCAATTTGCAATGTAAGTTTATGCGAAATTAGTGCTCACTTGGTTTTTGAAAATTCAGACCTTTTAGTAATCACTGCTCAACAAACGGTGAAAGAAGTAACTTAATCGTTGATCATCCCTTCTTCCAATGTTTTGATTCATCATCCCTAACACTGCATGCTGCCAAAAGATGTTGGTCACGTGACAGTTTCTATTGAGTGATTGATTATTATTGATTTTTGACTATTATTTACCGTCATCTCAGTGTCTAGGTTATTAGAATATGGTCTGATAACCGCTAAGGAATTCTAGGTACGAAAGACAACCAAAATTGTCCACTTCTTTGAAACCTTTGCACTGCCCTTCTGTCTTCAATGCCCCCACTTTCCCCAAAGAGGTCAGGTGGGGTGGTATTGGTGGAGGCTTGATCCAACACAGTTTTTTTGTATTATTTACTCAACCTGGACCATTTCACTCATGTACCCCTTTTCTGGGATTTTTGTAAAGTTGAAAGATTTTGTTAACTTCTGATAAAACCTTTCCTGCTTTCTGTCAGCAACTCTTTCTCTAATTTATTCTTTTTTGAGGCTGTTTGTCTGATCTGGACAAGAACTGAAGTTATCCTATAGTTTCCCCAGTGTTACAAACTCCAATTTGATCTTTTGGTCCAAACTGCGTAAAAATGGTTAAAATCGGCTAAATCATCTCCTCTTTTGGCTAACTTCATCGCTAAAAATGTTATAAACATTTATAAAATCAATTAAAACGGACAAAACAATGCGCTTAGACTCTGGAACAAATCAATAATTAGATCTATATATTTACTTTTATCAAACTTACCAGATTTGTGGTGGATTTGCAAAAGAAAAGAATAGTATTTGATTCGAAAAATATTCTCAAAGAAAAAGTTTCAGTGGGATTTCGGCTAACTATATGGCTAGAAATATTGAATAATACGTTTTGAGTTAACTATGAAAAAAAATTAAATCAACTAATCATTTAAAAGAAGATGGAGACAAAGGACTAAAAATCGAAAAAAATTACGCCTTATTATGTCCAGAGAAAAGATTTTTTTCGGACCCCCCCCCAAGAGATTTTTTAGGGAGAGGTGTCAATTTACAGTGTAAATTTTTACTAAATTAGCATCTTAGTTTGTTTTGTGTCCACACCTGTTTTTTTAAAAATAAATTTAAATTCAGACTTTTTAGTGATCACCATCCAGCAAAAGGCGACAGAAATAATTTTGTTGTTGAGCTGTAGTACTTCTCCGGGGGTTGTAAATGCAACCCATTGTTGGCGCCCATAAAGACCAACTTTCTTGCTTCCTTCATCCATCTTGATTAAGATTGTTTGGAGATTCTGACAGTTTTTAAGCCATAACGACGTTTGTCGTCTGTAAACCTGAAGAGACTTGAGCATTCGCCATTAATTCCCGTTCCTTCATTTATCCGATGTAAGTTTTAGAGACACATGTTGCAACAACTTCAGAAAACTGCTGGAGATCGTAACTAACAACAGCGTGTATCCCTCGAGATCATAATTGAAATCGTTGCCGGTTAGAATGTCTTGGTAATTTTGACAAGTTCAGATTATATTGACATCGTGACACTCAGGAGCGAAAAAAAATGGTAGACCCTAAGTAGGACCGGGTTAAGACCTACAAAGATCTCTTGCACTGAAAAGATTATATTATCCCAATATATATGTAATTAAGAATGAAAACAACACTAAATCGTGAAATAAAATGCTTTCCTCCAAAATGAAACAAACTTACAGAAAGATTAATTTACTGTAAACACTACGGCGCCAGTATTAGATTGCAAAATACAATATGACATTAGATCGAGAATACGAAGACGACTCCAAATCCAATAAAGAAACAACCATTCAGTATTACTACATGAGAATTGGAAACTAATGAACATTGAGTTGTTTATTTCAAAAGATCAACATGATATATTGAGAACAAAACTTACCTTAGCAAACACAGGGCACACACACACTTTCATTTTCATTTCTTGAATAGATTGTTATAAGGGGAAAATACCAATACAATAATTCACCATTTGCAACAAGGTTCATGGTAAACCTAGCTCTGAACCCCACCTTCCCAAAAAATCTCCGGGGTACCCCACTTCGTTTGATGTTCAACGCACGGGCTTT
>OY735240.1:21195067-21265067 GCA_963457665.1 Thysanoteuthis rhombus | reverse complement strand
TTGCAAATCTTGGAGTGAGTCCGTCTCTGTCGAAAGGCTAATGAGAGTGATGTTGATGAACATAGGACAAATTGCGTTCAACAAAATAAAGCTGCTTCCCTATGCTATTATATGAGAGTAGATTGGGATTGTTAAATTGAATATACAATTTTATTCTTGAATATATTCATATTTTATTTTCAAATACCATTTTTGTTAAAGATACTTTTTGCATGGGTATACGTGATGTATACTTACATACCAGACCAAAGATAATATAGTCACATGGTAACCCTTTTCAGACTGAATATTGAATACAACGAAACATCTGTCAGTGGATGGCACAATGATTAATAATTGTTTGTGTCCTTACACTACCGACTGTTTAGCTCAACGTTGAGGGCATCGCTACGCTGAATCGCGTTACGTCATATTGAAGCGATTTCCCATTGTAACACAGTGAATGTATCATTTGGCCTAGACAACGTAAATATGATAATGAAAGTAAATGTTGCAGGAATCAAACCTGCGACCATTACAGTAGCCGCTTCAGTGTAATGTTGCTCTCACCATTGAGCTAAACAGTCACCGGTAAAGCGAAGGTCAAATTACTGTTTTCAACCCGAATTCTCATTTTGTTTATTCCCGGTCTATATCTGCTCTATTTTGAAATAACTGCATTTGGAGAAAATATTTTTGCGGAAATTATTGTCTTACGAATAATAAATATCTACGTAATTTTCATTTGAGCAAAAGTTCATTTGATCTCAACGACAAACAAGTTTATATAAAAATCAAATGAATTCAAACTTTTCTTTCAAAAATCATAGGTAAATATGTCGTTCTTTCGCAAGATAGGCAACTTCGCCGATTTGGCGTAATCTCAATAACCCAAAGAAACCAACAACAAAACAATAATTAAACGAAAGTATTTACAATCACTTATTCACGTATATTTAAATCAAATTTCAATTTTTTTCCACCTTTAAAACCAAAAAGAAAGATGGATTTTCTTTTCTTCTTAGAAGAACGAAAATATGATTAATCAAGTATTAGAAACTGGAATAACATTGAATGCAAATATCTTTTTCTCCAAATGAAAAAAACGTGTTATTCTTAAACTAACGTTCCTTCGATAGAAACCATTTTTCTAGAGCAGAAGATGTTTACGTGTATGATTTAGCTGAAAATGTACGACGTACCTCTGACGAAAAATGTCCCTCGGTTTTTTTGTGAAAAAAAAATGGACGATCTTCCGTTTTGTGAACGGAAAAAAATTAACAGACGACAAAATAGACTACGGATGCAGAAAAGGGCAAAAAGTACTATTATACCGGGTGATATTCAAAACAATAAGAATATAATGTGTCAGCTTCTGTTCCCCTGTGTGAATTTACAACACACTCGCTCACTCGATGTTAAAAACGATATTAAAATTGTGCGCTTTCTTTAACATCGAGAGAGTGAGTGTGTTAAACTTGATTTAAAATCATTATTTGATACAATTAGGCATTTGTACGATTTCCACCCCCGGTGTTTATAGAGAAAAACAAACCTTAAATTCGACCAAATTAGCGACGGAATGATATTCAACTCAAACGTTGGAGTAAGCGTGGGTCTTCATTCCGGGGAAAAAAGCCGTTGGGGACTACCATACGCGCATTGTGGTCTGCCGTAGTTGTCGTTGACTCCTTTTTCTCAATTGGATAACTTCGTTATTCCTTAATGTATTTCGATGAAATTTTGTACGTAGGCTGGCAAGGAGAAGAGACAGTATCTCTCGATTGTTTATATTTTTTAAGCAAAAAACGGGTATCTCAGGTTAATTTATATCTTCAAAGCAAAAACGGTGATACCTCGAGGTAATTTACATTCTATAAGCTAAAACGAGGTATTTTACCTTTCATAAGCAAAAACCTGGCATCTCGGAGTAATTAACATTTTTTAAGCAAAAAACGGGGTTTATCGGGGTTATTCACCTTTCATAAGCAAAAACGGGTATATCGAGGTTATTTACCTTTCATAAGCAAAAATGGGGTATCTCACGTTAATTTACGTTTTATTAGCAAAAACGGGTCATTTCGGATTAATTTACTTTTTATAAGCAAAAACGGGGTATCTCGGGCTAATTAACATTTCATACGCCAAAACGCATCATTTCGGAGTGATTTACATTTTATAAGCAAAAAACGAGGTATATCGGGGTCATTTACCTTTCGTAAGTAAAAACAGGGTATATATCAGTTATTTACCTTTCATAGGCAAAAAACGGGATACATCGGGCTTATTTACTCCTCTCTGCGCAAACACAAATTATCTCAGAGTTATTTACATTTCATAATGATTCTGATTCTAATATTTGATTCTGTATTCAGCTGATTCATGATGTTGACAAGAGGTATGCGCTCTCTGAGTGCTGTTTACTTGTATTTTGTCCCCCCCCCCCAGCTCTTTTTTAGGGAAAACATTTTTTCTTTGCTTTTTTTGAATTACTGCATTTAAATAAGTACCTTCATCCCATACTCCTGCTCACAATGCACTGTTTCGGGTACTTACAGATGTATTAAATCAAACTTCTAGTATTAGAAAAGCATGACCCAAAACTGTCACCAAAATTGTCAAAAAAGGTTTCTCCAGTTTCCAAATCAGTCTGGCTGGCTGGCTATGTAAGTATATATGTATGTATCGTACGTACAGATTGCACCAGCAGAGTCAGAGAGCTGACAATTTAAACATTTTCTCTTTATGTCTACGACCCCCTGAGATAAATTTTTAGTGAGGGTTCAATTTGCAATTCAGATCTATGCAAAATTGGTCCCTTGTTTGTGCCCACCCATTTCTTTTTAAAAAATCCGACTTTTTAGCAATCACTGCCAAACAAAAGGCTGGGGAAGTATCGTTGTTTCTTGTCGGCGGACTCGATTCTGACCAATTCATCTTCACCGTAGCCATATATGAGTTGATTTTAGTATTGAAAAAGCGTTAATGAAAACTGTTATCAAAATTGTCATAGTAGGTTTCTCCACTTTACAAATCGGTCGGGCAGGCTATGTATGTATGTATGTATGTATGTATGTATGTATGTATGTATGTATGTGTCACGCGTACAGACCTTACTGGAGCTAGAAGGATGAACATTTAAACATTTACTCCATGTATCAACAAAAAACTCGAATAAGTTTTATATTGGGAATTCAATTTGCAATGTAGGTCTCTAAATTGGTCTTTCGTTTCAGCTCTTTTTGTTTCCATTTTTATTTTAATTTTAAATTCAGATTTTTTTAGCAATTACTGTCCAACGAGAGGCGATGTTTCTTGTCAGCAGGTTCTATTCAGACCAAATTCTGGCAAGCGCCCTTCATTAGCAATTTCTGCTATGGCGGTTAAACAAGAAAGATAAACGAGGTGCGAGACAGCGGTCATAAAAATTATCTCCCTTGTTACCTTCTTCTCTCACTGTTTAATTACTTTTCTTTTTTAATGAGGGGTGTATTGGTTTTTAATCAAATTAAAATAATTACAATAGCAATGATAATAAATATAGTGTGTGTTGATTGATATGGCAGCCTGACAGAAGCCAGAAAGTTTGTTTTTTTTTGGAAGAGTTGTTGAGGCTTTTGGAGAGTATAAGACCGTCAAAAACAGTCAAGATACTAAAACAGTCAACACGTTTTTTTTTTCGATTTTCAAGTTGGTCTGTCTGTCTGTCTGTCTTTCTGTCTGTCTGTCTGGCTGTCTGTCTGTCTGTCTGGCTATGTATGCATCACATGTACAGGCTGCATGGATGGAGCATGAGGGCTGAAAAGTGTCGACATTCACTCCTTGTTATAGGAAGTGCCGGTGGTTGATGGTTTACAGCGCGGAGAATGGACTGGGTTACTGGTTCAAACTTCGTCTGAGGCGGACATTATTGTCCTTGGGAAAGATATAAATCCAATACCTACCAGCTATGGATGGAAACGCGTATGGTGGAGTGAGTGGTGCTTCTTTGGGTGTTGTCACCTTTAAGTCTTATTCAATAGATCAGAAAATCCTCCTCGAAGAAGTCTGGGATCAGAAGGAGTTTGGAAAGTGAGTCCCAGGCAGAGATGACTGTTGCCATGGCCAGCCTAAGAGTACATATTTTATTACTCCTTATTTTGTCTAGAGAAACGGTAATTTTGCTTTCTAAAGATTGTCTCCAAAATTGTTCTTTTATGGGGGGAATTGCAATGCAAGTTTATGCTAAATTGATCACTCAATTTCACGTTTGTTTTTTTGAAAATTCAGACGCATTTTAAATCGTCACCGCCCATCAAAAGGCAAGGGAAGTAACTCATCCATTGACCACTCTTTTTTTCAAACTTTTAATGGATCACCTCTAATATCCTACCAAAAGACGTTGAACACGCGACAGTTTCTTTCGAGTGATCAACCAGACCTGACTTTTTTTCGTTCCTTCCTGTTTCTTCCTCCCCTCCTTAGGTTTTACTTGATTAAATAGATTTCCTTCTTTCTTTTTCTTTCTTTTGTCTCGTTATATGTTTTACTCAGACAGTTGGAATCGAACTCGTCACCAGACACTGGGATAGAGGACTCTTTGCATTCATCAAATAACCACTGTGTAGGTATGTTTCACTTTTTAATCTCTCTCTAAATTCCTGATTCCAGAATTCTGCGGGAGAGGTATTAAAAGAACACACACACACATACACATACATACACACACATATACATATAGACACATACAAAGGGACATATACACACATACGCATATATGCACACACGCTCCCACGCATGCACACACTAAGACAAATTGAAATATTCACATGAACATACATATACACACCTACACACACACACACATATGGATACATATAAACACACACACACACATACACACACACACACACACACACACACATACACACACTACCCCCCCCCCCTGTAGACAAGAAAAAACCCGCTGATATAACATTTCGAATGTGTTTCCGTTTACAAGTTGTTAACGACGGTTTACGGAGTAGAACGGAAAGGAGCTCTAGCCGAGATTTTACAAGTGGACGATGGAGCAGCCTGAGTGGGTGATACATGGGGTTGGGGGGGGGGTCAAGATTTACCCGGTCGGGTCGTTAACCCTATCACAGCCGGAAGTTATTTACTTGAGGAAGTGTTTGTTGAACTTGTAAGTGGGCAGTACAGTGTTTTGGAATTAGGTTGAAGAAGAAGAAGAAGAAGAAAAGAAGAAGAAGAAGAAGAAGAAGAAGAAGAAGAAGAAGAAGAAGAAGAAGAAGAAGAAGAAGAAGAAGATCAGAGTGAGGCAAGAAAAAAGAATAATAATAAGGTTAAAAGAATGCCTAGAAAAAAAAGAAGCAAAAGATCAGAGTAAGGCAAGAAAAAAGAATAATAATAATAATAATAATAATAATAATAATAATAATAATAATAATAATAATAATAATAATAATAATGTTAAACCTAAAACTAGAAGACGAATAAGAAGAAGAAAAAGAAGAAGAAAAAGATCAGTGAAATATGGAACCTAACCAAGAGACAGACCTACAAACTGAGAAGCATGCAACGTGTGCATGAGAGAATCATGCTCAACCTTACATGGAGAGATCACAATATAGCACAGTATATATGGAAGAAAACAGAAGTCAGAGACATCATAAAAACTATCAAAAAATCAAATCGCAATGGGCAGGCCATGTGGCAAGAATGAAAAACAACCAATGGACATCTCATCTTGCAACATGGATCCCCAGAGATCACATGAGAAATCGAAGCCGATATAAAACAAGATGAACTAGACAAATTCAGGAAATACTGCCTCAGCGACGCCCATGATAGAGAATCGTCGAGAATCCTGGGGAAGATCTATGTCCAACAACGGACGTTAAAGGACTGATGATGATGATGATGATGATGATGATGATGATGATGATGATGATGATGATGATGATGATGAAAGCAAGAAAAAAATAATCATAAAGTTAAAGCCAAGCATAATGATAATAATAATAATAATAATAATAATAATAATGATAATAATAATAACTATAATAATAATAAGAAGAAGAAGAAGAAGAGAGAGAAGGGGTGGGGTCTGTTTTTCGCCCTGTACTGAATCATAGCAAGAGGGAAGTGAGAGGGGGTATCTGCCACGGGGTGCAGGTGTGAACGGGTTTAAAATGGCTACTAATCAATAATGGTACTCCTTCAAAGATATGGCTCAACTGACCCACCCCTGGCGCTAAGAACCCTTGCTACGCCACTCAAAATCTTAGCAATCAATAAGATTATTTAATTCATCTTGGCATGGTTTGCTGATTTTTCGTCTACCATTAATGAATAGGTGAATCTCAAGTGATCATTTAACTTTCAAAGTCTCTTTATCGTTTCCAACACAGCAATCGACGGTGAAAAAACTAGCCCCTGTTTTCTTCATTTGTTGCCACAGCCCAGGGTCTCATGATTCAAAGAAGGCCTCGCCCTCCGACAAAAAAAAATAATAATACGAAGGAATACCATCAATTCTATTTGATTTGTAATGATAGAATTAAGAGCTTATATTGAGTTCTGCAGTGTTTGGTACGAGAAAAAATGAATTGTTAAGAAACAAATTACCAATATAAAAAAAACGGGATTAAAAGAAATCAGCTTGACCCATTTTCACATTAAGAGCTAGATAGAATACATTTTTATAAATGGATAATACAAAATAACAATAATTACATTATCTTTTAGAAAAGATTCTCAAATACGACCCTAGGAGTCTTTAAGTGATCCCTGGAGGTATCCGGTCCCCTACTTGAATAGTCCTGGTCCTAGCTGAGGGTCTTCTCTGGCTTAAATCAGCCACTGTCATTGACGAATCACTGACGAGTCATGGACTCAGATAGCGGTTTCTGTACGTTCAAATAACGATAATGTGCTCCTTGGGTTAACTTTAAAGGTGTTCAAAGAGAAACTTCATCATTTTAGTTAGTTGCTCAGTTTTTCAGTGCTTTCCCATGGGTAATTCCCAAGGGTTCCTTTATATATCAGAATAGAGGGAATACAAAAAATACCACCACGTAAAATGGCCATTTATGAAATGAAAAAATCTGATAGGTGACACTTTAAAGTTGTTTTGGAAATCTGTAAATTCTGAGAGCCAGATAATTGTCCTTTTACCAGTCTCAGCATCATCATCATCATCATCATCATCATCATCATCAGTCTTTTAACGTCCGTCGTTGGACATAGACCTTCCCCGGGATTCGCCACTATTCTCTATCATGAGCGTCGTAGAGCCAGTACTTTCTGAACTTGTCTAGCTCGTCTCTCTGTCTAATATTCTGCCGGCCTTGGTTGCACATGTGATCTCGGGGGATCCATGTCGTGAGTCGTGATGTCCATCGATTGTCCGCCATTCTTGCAATATGGCCAGCCCACTGCCATTTGAGATTTTAATGGATTCTATGATGTCCCTGACTCTTCTCTTTTTCCAGATGTACTGTGTTGTCTTATGGTCTCTCCATTTGAGGTTTTGCATAATTCTTTCATGTGCATGTTGCATGGTTCTCTATTTGCGGATCTCTCTCTTGGTTGGGTTCCATGTTTCAGCTCCATAAGTGACTATTGGGAGAATGCATTGGTCATACACCCTTCTTTTTAGGATTAATGGGATCTTCTTATTATTGAAGGTTGAGCTTGCTCTGCCAAAGGTTGAGCTAGCTCTGCCAAAAGCTCGCCATCCTAGTGTGATTCTTCGCTTGATTTCTTTTTCGTTTGAGGGTCTCATGGAGATTCGTTGTCCTAGGTAGATGTGGTGATCTACTTCCTCCAGTTCTGTGTCCTCGATTAACATCTCATAAATTCTCACCATCAACAAGTGATTAGGGGCGTCCTTAAGGGCCATTATCCAGGCTCATATCTCTGGAATTAAATTTGTAGAACTAACGTCAAACTCTTTATGAGCGAGTTCCCATTTTAGATGCAAAATTGATTGTCTGATTTCCTTTGAGAACAGTATCCCGACGAATGAGTGATTATCTTGTTAGAACTGATATTAGTAATCATAAATTGAAAGATTCTTTGAAAGCTGGTGCTGTATTTTTTGTTGAATTTTCTGCTTTAGAATTTGTCGAAATCACAATCATGAAGACAAATGCAAAAAACCCGAATCGACGAAAAACAGCCGTTTTATTCTGCTTCAGAAATTGCCGAAATAATTATCATAAAGACAAAATTTAAAAAAAAAACACAAAAACGGCCATTTTATTCTGCTACAGAAATTGTCGGAATCATTATCATAAAGAGAAATAAAATCCCAAACTAACAAAAAATGGCCGTTTTATTTGGTATAACCTATCAAACTAGAAAAAGATTTGATTGTTTTGGATCTCTCCACGTCTTCTATGCCACCCTGTACAATAAAGTTTGTGGACCGCAGCTCTAACCATTGATCTGGTCCGGCGGGAAAAGAACGTCTGCCAAAACCACTCAGAATGTAGATGAATTATGCATTGAGTTCAGACGATGTATTTTAATTGGTTAATACAATATACATTGCTCAGCTGCAATGATCTGATTGGTTGATAGCTTAATGGGAGAAGATTTTCTGCGATCTGTACTTGTCAAATCGTGTGTCTCTTCATGATGTACACTGTTGACAGGAAAGTATTGTAATTAGTTTATTTATTATATATAACAGGTAATTACCGACAGGTGGTAAGGTAATTGAGTTGACATTTCTCTCACTCCCTTTCTTTCTTTCTTTCTTTATCTATCCATCAATCTATTTATCAATCTCTCTCTATCTCTTTCTATCTATCTATCTATCTATCTATCTATCTATATATATATATATATATGATCAAAAATGGATATATGATCCGACAGGATGATTATAAATTACGTTATATCATATTGGGGTTAAAACAGTTATTGGTGCCCTTGTATAGCCAGCGGCAGTTTAGCTTTATCGCAAGAGTAACGATAGATTGAAGCGGCTACCCTATCGATTGCAGGTTCGATTCCTGTAACATCCTCATTTTTTTTAATTGTTTATTCTATTTACATTGTCTACGCCTAATGATACATTCACCGTGAAATAATAACAGATCATTTCAAATAAGTGTTTCAATATAATATCATGCAATATATAATCACACACACACACACACACACACACATATATATATATATATATATATATATATATATATATATATATATATATATATATTATAAGCCATCAACCATTATCCTCACCAAATTTGTCACTTTTTGTTTCTTCAATGGAGTTGACTGGCTAGCTGTCAGGCTGTCTCTCTCTCTCTCTCTGTATATATGTATATATATATATATATATATATATATATATATATATATATATATATATATATATATATCACGAATTTGGGTTGCGACAATGAAGTCAGAGAGTGGAAAATTAACTGTTCAATGAGTTGACAAAAAACGTTCATTTTTTGTTTTTTGAAAATCCTCCCTCTAAAATGGTTTTCAGAAGCGGCTTCAATTTGCGATGTAAGTTTATCCTAAATTGATCCTTAGTTCGTGTTCACTTGCTATTTTAAAAAAAGATTTCTGACTTTTTATTGGTAATTACTGCTAAACGAAAGGCAGAAAAGGTATATCTATTATTTTCTAATTCCGTAATTGATACACCTAAGCTCTAAACGTTGGAGACATGACAATTTTTATTGAGTGACTAAGCAGATATATCTATCTCAGTCTGTTCAATATCTATTCATGGGTTTATCTATCTTCTTTCCTATCTATCTATCTATCTATCTATCTGTCTATCTATCTATCTATCTATCTATCTATCTATATCTTCAAATCCATCTATCTATATTTCTATTTCAATCTTTTCAAATCTATCAATCTATCTATCTATCTATCTATCTCTTCAAATCCATCTATCTATCCTTCTATTTCAATCGTTTCAAATCTATCTATCTATCTATCTATCTATCTATCTATCTATCTATCTATCTATCTCTTCAAATCCATCTATCTATCCATCTACTTCAATCTTTTCAAATCTATCTATCTATCTATCTATCTATCTATCCAAGTCTGTCTTCATCTATCTGTCCTAATCTGTTCATATATATCTATCCGTGTCTGTCCTGATCTATCTATCTATCTATCTATCTATGTGTTCGTGCGCTTTTGTGTGTAATTTCTTTGTCTTGACAACACCTTTTTCGCCCCCCAATATGTGGCTTTATTAGGGATACTTTTAAAGGTAGATATAAGGAAACCGTTTTTATCGTGAAAGGAGATTGGTTCCTTTGAAAAACAAAGTGGTTCTTCTGATCAATAAGAGAAGGCTGCATAAGTATTCATCATGAAAGGCCAAGATTAAAGCAAAGCTTTTCTTGATTTCTTACTAGCAAGACGACGACTTTGTTTTCCTCGTCTGTTTTTTTCCATTATCCTTGGCCATTATTCCATCGTTAATGGGTGGTCGAATGATGGAGAGGCAAAGGGCCGAAGTTGAAAGAGACCCAGTTTGTTGATACGTGCAGAGACAATGGTGACTTTGCGATGGGAACAGTTTGCCAGTCTTTGAATGTATCTCGATAAGATTTTTTTTTCATCAGTTGGGAGACGATGCAGAATCACCTTTTCAGGATGGAAGTAAAAAGAGGAGGAGACACTATTGATTTTGCTGAATGGACGACGAGTCAGAAACATCCCCGAAAACACCGTGTTGCAGTTTTCACTGCAACTGTGAAATCAGAAACGATCAACCAGATCTGTCATCCAAAACTGTTAACATAGGTTCCTCCCAGTTCGGCTAGATGGATATGTATATATGCATGTATGTATGTATGTATTACGCGTACACACCGCAGCTATCGAGCTACAGGGCTGAATTTTTCTGAGGATTACTTCTTATCTAGTCTAGAAAAGTGAAGAAAACATTTTTTTGTTTTTTGAAAATTCTCCACCTGAATATTTGTGTGTGTGTGGATGTATGTGTGTGTGTGTGTGGTCAATTTGCAATGTAAGTTCATGTTCAATTGATCTCTTGACTGGTGTCCAGCAATATTTATGCCTTTTTTTGAAAATTCCAACTCTCTTTTAGTGATCACTGCCCAACGAAATGCGAATGAAGTAACCTTTGTATTAATCACCCCTCTTTCCAATTATTCAGTTGATCCCCACAGCATGTTGCTGAAAGACGTTGGTCACGTGACTGTTTCTATCGAATGGCTTACCAGACCTGTTTTTATTAATTTGGAACCAAGTACCTGAAAGAGACCAAATTAATTCACTTATTTATGCAAACAGGCCAGTCAAACAATATATATATATATATATATATATATATATATATATATATATATATATATATATATATATATATGTCATTAATCTGCTGAGGCAGATGATGGCTGCTACAACAGCTTGCATTTCAAAATTTGCCGTGGTAATGAGAGAAATTTTATAATGATGGTAGTTTTTCTGAAAACTATTAATTAACTGATATAATACTGACTGCTTACACACACACACACACACACACACACATATATATATATATATATATATGTATATATATATATATATATATATATATATATATATATAGATAGATAGATAGATAGATAGATTGATAGATAGATATGAACACTTTATGAAGATTTTCATACTATTTTCCACTTGCAGAGTAGATATCAGAATAGTGTAGATCTCTAAAGCAAATATCTATCCCTAAGATGATATGAATGGTACACATGTTGATCATGAGCAAAACTAAAAAAGTCGAAAGTGGGTCATTACAAAATACAAAAAGAAGTTGGTCCTTGACTTATACAATAAAGTACATAACAAACTTGTTTAGGGGAATATATGGTATATTTTTTTATGAATATTGAGCATTATTTCTTCTTTCAAGGACAACAAATTTTCCCTATAAACATAAAACCTTACATAAAATGACAAACTACATGAATGACATACACTTTGTGATAAGAAAGTGAGGTGGTGTTTGATCAACATTACTGTGGTGCCATGTTAATACAACTGTTTTGTTTTAAAAATCCCTGAAACGGTTACATTGTAAAGAACTGATGATCCCAACAGGAAACAATTTATACATAGTATCATTATAGTCAAATATAGGGGAAACAGGGTATAAAACACTGAAGAAAATTACATAAATTGCATTGACAAATAATGGGAAATAGGTGACAGTAGTGTCACGAAAATTCTTTTGAAAAAGTTTTATAATATTTAGTGTTTAAGGCTTTTTAGATTATATATATATATATATATATATATATATATATATATATATATATATTTGTGTGTGTGTGTTTGTGTAAAAGATAAGTAGGAAATAACGAGAAGCCACACTGGTTGATGATTATTTTATGTCTGATAACTTGGGTACTTAATGAAATGGTTTGTTTTCATAGGTGTATTTCTCCACTTGCAGAAAAGATATCTCTGACTGGTTTCTCTCTTGATAATCTTATTAAAACCGACTACAGAAATCATTTCTGTGAGCCGAGAAATACAACTCCAAGCACAAACCCTCTTTATTAAATATCCAAGTTATTAAACATAAAAAAAATCTCCGAACAGTACAGCATTTCCTTACTTCTCTCTTACTTTTATTGGACCTCTCTCGTAGAATACTGAATGATTGATATATATATATATATATATATATATATATATATATATATATATATATATATTCGCAAATTTTATCATTTTCCCCCTTGGATGTTTGACAACAATAGCAAACAGTTTCTCGAAACATGTATCAGAAACAAATTCAATCCAGTTTCCAAACTTCCATCTTTCTGTATTGTCTATTGAATTCACCATTATGTTGGATAAATCAAATCCCTTTTCTCACTATCTATCTATCTATCTATCTATGTACTATTGTGTCATCCACAGACAGCTGTTTCGTTGTATTACAACTCTTCAGTGTGGCTATAGACTATCAATTATCCCATCCAGTACCATGAGGCAGGATTGATACCTTAGCTTCAGACCCGAAGGCTGGTATCCTCTCTCTACTCCACAGAACTGGACGGTCAGTGAGGTTGAATTTGAGCAATATATTTGTCTATGGTATATATTCCTCATCCACCAGTATGCTTGATTCCATGTTGAAAGAGCATTGCATAAGCTTACAATGAACGAATTACCCCACTTAGAGACTGCTCAACCTTGAATAAAGAGGGATTAATTATTGTGTCATTCACAGACAGCTGTTT
Organism: Thysanoteuthis rhombus; assembly: GCA_963457665.1. Classification (NCBI taxonomy): domain Eukaryota; kingdom Metazoa; phylum Mollusca; class Cephalopoda; order Oegopsida; family Thysanoteuthidae; genus Thysanoteuthis; species Thysanoteuthis major. The sequence continues at coordinate 21,251,847 of OY735240.1, read as the reverse complement.
CGTTGTATTACAACTCTTCAGTGTGGCTATAGACTATCAATTATCCCATCCAGTACCACATGGTAGGATCGAAACCTTAGCTTCAGACCCTGAGGCTGGTATATATATATATATATATATATATATATATATATATATATATATACATATATATATATATATATATATATATGTAATACATTTATTTGAAAATTTCGTTCCAAGGTTAATATATCACTTAGTCCAGACAATGTAAATAGAACAAACAATTTCAGAAAATAGGGCTGCTGCTGGAATCTAAACTGGAATCGATAGGGAAGCTGCTTCAACTTGGCGATGCTCGTACCATTGAGCTTAACAGCTGCCGGTAATACAAAGCCCCAAATAACTGTTTTTATCCCAAATTCACACCCCGTTCATTTTTGGTCTATTTGTTTCTTTCAATGCGACAGTCATGCATTAAGAAATGGATATATATGATCCGACAGAATGATTATATTTCGAAAAGAAAAAGTGTCATCTGTAGCAGAAAGGTCTGACATCTTCAACGTTGGTAGAGCAGTACATGGTTATGTGAAATCAGTAAAATGAGACATTTTATTTCCAAGTCCACCCTGCTGTTGTGGGTTATATATATATATATATATATATTGACAGTCTCCCTATTGGTCTTTTTGATCATACTCTACATATCCTGACTCCTGTTGCTTCCTGTGTTAACGCACATGTTCTGCTCTTTGTTATTGTAAGAACAAGACCCTCAAAAGATCCAGTCCTTTGGGTGTGTATTCTGTTCTACTTTAATCTGTTGGTACTTTTTCAGTAGACCAAAACTCTATTTCTTTTTCGTTTCGCTTATTTCTGGGCTTCAACAAATACATTGAGTCCAACAAAGCATTCATCTGTTTCTCTCTTTTCTTTTGCTTTGTTAGATTATTCTTTCTTTTTCTTTCTTTCTTTGTCTTAACTGTAATTGATCTTTCATTTCCTTCTTTTTCTCTCTTGTCATTTTTCTTTTTTCATGTTCATCTTTCACCCTTTCTTCCTTCCTTCCTTTCTTTCTTTCTTTCCTTCTCTCTTCCTTCCTTTCTTTTTTCTCTTTCCTTTTTTTCCTTTTCTTTTTCTCTTGTTCTTCTTTCCTTTCTTCTTTTTTTCTTTTGCTTATTCCTATCTGCAATTATTCTTTGCTTAATTTCTTTTCTCTCTTGTCATTGGTTTTCTTTCCTATAAGTCTTTCTTTCTTTCTTCTTTCCTTTCTTTCTTTTTTCTTTCTTTCCTACCACCAATTTCCCTTTCTTCCTTTTGTCTTTCCTTCTTCCTTTTTTCTTCTCCTTTTTTTCTATCTTTCTCCCTTTCATTCTTATTTGCTGATAATATTTCCTTTCTCTCTCTTGATATCTATCTTCTTTCTTTGTTAATCTTTCTGTCTTTCTTTCTTTCTGTCTTTCTTTCTTTCTTTCTTTCTTTCTTTCTTTCTTTCTTTCTTATCTGCAATTAATCCTTGCTTCCTTTCTTTTCTCTCTTTTGTCATTTTTCGTCTTTCGTGTTAGCCCCTCTCCCTCTTTTTATTTCTTTCCTTCTTTATTCCTCTCTTTCTTTCTTATGTGCAATTAATACTTCTATTCTTTTTTTTTGCTCTCCTGTCATAGTTCTTCTTTCATGTTAGTCTTTCTTTCCTTTCTCTCTTTCTTTCTTTATTCCTTTTTCTCCGTCTTTCTTTCTTATCTGCAATTAATCTTTCCTTTCTTTCTTTTTTCTCTCGTATCATTTTCCCCTTCCCTGTCACGTCCTACTTTTTTTTCTCCCCTTCTTTCTTTCTTATCTTTTTCCCCGAGTGTCAACGACTAAAATTGTCCATCATTTCACACCTCTGTTCTTCTCTCCCCTTTAGGCTTATATCTACCAATTCTCTCCCTTATCCATTCCATTCTTAGTTGTCTGCTCATGTTTCCAATAGAATATCAAATCTACTTTCTCACTCAGCAAACTATCTGATTTTATTTTCCCCTCTATCTCTTCATACCATTTTAATAAACTACCTATTAAACTACCTAAACTACCTAACGGTGTTTATTCCACTCAGCAAATGTTCTTGAGAATAATCTATTTGCATTGAACTTGCAACGAGTCCTTGATATATCTAAAAAGTATGGATGTTATACAAATATTTTATTTACTAGTGTGTGTTAGTCATTATTAAAACATTGTAAATTGCCTTTAATTTCTCCTTTATAATAACCAGATTTTTCAAATTATACCTTAAATCTTAGCTGTGTGAACAAGAAACTCCATGATGAGATTTTAGATAAGATTCGAGGTCATCGCCCCAAAAAGTCGAACACCATTTAGCTACACCGTGAAAACGACGGAAGATATAATATTTTTGTGACAATTACAATATATACTAATATATACCTGTAAAAAAAATGACGGGTTTGTGTATTTACGGATCTGCACCGAGTAACGTGAAGCTATTTTATTTGGTAATTTATCATGGATAATTTCAGGTATCTTAATTTTAAGTTTTTTGACGTGATATTCATCGTTATGTAATAATAAGAAGGTAAATTAACCAACGAGACGACTGTATCTGTCTCCAATTAGTGCAGCAAAACTATTTATAATATACCTATATAAAAACAAATGTATGGATTTGATATATATATATATATATATATATATATATATATATATATATATATATATATATATATATATATATATATATGTGTGTGTGTGTGTGTGTGGTACAAATAAGGCTAGCAGTATAACATGATATAATAACATATCAATAATATAAAGCCACTTCTGATATGTAATGGATTTATTTCATGGAGTGCTCGACACATACAACATTTTACTCTTGAAGTTAAGTTGTTTTAGAGTAGAGCTGGCAATAAATAGTAGAATGTGGATTCGCTATACAAACTAGTTCATGTTTCTGCCCTGTTCGGGCCTCATCAGGTGAATGAGGCCCTAAGAGGTATATTCTACAAATATTTTTTTTTAATGATGTATTGCAACATTATCATTGATTTTGACAAGCTTTTAGCTTCATCCTAACTTCCAGTTGCTTTCTATTGCAACTTCGAATTGAACTGTAATCCTACGACAACGATTAAACAGCACAATCAGAAAATTATGAGCAAGCCTGCGTTGAGAATCGAACTCACACTCTTTAACCAGGGGAGGTCCTGTTCACAACTGGTCGCTATTGAAATATTCAGCCACAAGGACTTCAGTAGAAGCTGACTGTACACTTACAATCGATATTCCACGCTTGTTCATGTTTAGGTATACATTTAATACGACGGTATTTTTAATTCTTGGATGAAGTACAGCAACATTGATCTTGACTAGCTTTTAGCTTCATCTTAACTTTCAGTTGCTTTCTATCGCAAACCTGAATTGAACCGTAATCCAACGACAACGATTAAACAGTAAAATCGGAAAATAATGAAGAAGCCAGCGTTGAGAATCGAACTCACACTCTTTAACCAGGGGAGGTCCAGTTTACGACAGGTCGCTATTAAACATTCAGCCACAGGGACTTCAGTAGAAGCTGACTGTACACTCACAACCGATATTCCATACTTATTGATGTTTACAATTGAGACCAAATTCTCTTTTTAATACAAGGCAGCCTTCAATTCTTTCTACAATTACAAGATGAAATCTTAGCTTTCGAAAAAGCGAATTGAAAATAAATTGCTGAAATAAGTAACAAGCAGAAGAATGCTGATTCCGTAAAATGATATTCTCGAGAAAAAAAAAAATTACAAAGACATTTCAGCCTTTCCCGTTCTTCTAGTATATTGGCCAAATTTTCCGTTTTTACGAGGGTTTGTTATCATTGAAATATTGTGGTGTCCAATCCTACGGCGTGTCATGTTATCACGCGACAATATCATATTGGAAGGACACGTTTCATTTGAATTCAGAACTTTGATAACGACCATAGTCGAAACTAGTCTGTGGAATAAATGATTCAATAGAGATAGATCATTTGAAATATATTTTCCTAATGTAATTCAAGAGAGAGAGAGAGAGAGAGAGAGAGAGAGAGAGAGAGTAAAAACAGTATAGAGGTTTATACTATGTAGGATCGTGATCTAGAAACGAATTTGCTGAGATGAGAAGTGGGGGCACTGACCGATGCTGGATAACTCTTTATAGATAGATCAAACCAGAAAGAAGAAAGAAAGAAAGAAAGAAAAGACACGTCTGGTTAGTCGTCCAACAGAAACTGTCACATGACCAATATTTTTGACAGCATAGTTGAGGATAATCAATTAAAAAAAATGAAAATGAATGATCAATCAATAAGTTACTTCTGTCGCCTTTTATTTGGTGGTGATCACGAAAAAATGTCCATAATTTCGAACAAAACACGTGAATGCTGCTGGGCATAAATTAAGGGATCAAATTACCAGATACTCACATATTGTGAATTAAACCACAACTATACATCATCATCCTCTTAGCGTCTGTCGTTGGACATAGAAATTCCCCTGAGATTTGCCAGACCTCTCTATCGTGGGCGTCGCAGAGCCAGTACATCCTGAACTTTTCTGGTTCGTCACGCCATCGTATATTTTGTCAGCCACAGTTTTGCATGTTGTGAGTCATTATGTCTAGTGGTAGTCGGAGATTCTTGCTATATGACCAGCCCATTGCCATTTGAGTTTTAAAAAAATAGATTCCATGATATCTTCTGCTCCTATTTTTTTCCTCTAATATACTGTGCTGTCTTGTGATATCTACGTATGATCTTAAGCATTGTTGACCCCTGTGCACGTCGCATGGGTCTCAATTTGAGGGTCGATCCTCTGGTTAAGTTTCACAGGAGAAAATGTTCAATTTTTCAGCCTTGTAGCACCATCGATGTGGTCTGCATGCGTGATATATTCATACATAGCCAGTCAGTCAGACCGACTCGAAAACTGAAGAAATCTGAAGAAATGCAGATAATTTAACGACAGTTTTAGTTGGAAGTAAGTGATGCCCTTAATCTGGCTGAGGCTTCAGTCACCCCTGCCTAGGCTGCATATATTACATTAGTACTAATTTGACCAGTTTGAGATATGAGAGATAGACTTAGAAATGGAAGCACCCGAAGTGGCATCACTCACTCAACCATGTGCTATTTTACACATAGCTTAAAAAAGAAAAAGGTAATAAATAGATAAAGAAAGGTAAAAGTTGGAAAAGATGGAAAAAGATGGAGAGAGTGAAAATGGCAGAGATAGAGGGATAGATGAGAGGGAGAGGGAGAGAGTGAGAGAGAGAGACAGATGTTTGGTACGTAAATGGACTGGCGTAGACATAGTTCCGTAAAAAAATAAAGGGAAGAGATAGTGGACCAGAGCCAGTGTTGCCAATTCAGCGCTTTTTGTGCTAAATTCAGCACGTTTCTTGTTTTTCAAGGTACGAAAAAACGCCAAATTAGCGCCGACATGTTGAAACATTCTGGACAATTTTAGCTTCATTTTGAAGTGTTTTGACGTTTTTTGACGAGGATATATTCTTTTAATTGGCACCAATATTAAAGGGTTTTTCGTTCACTCGGTAATTAGCTATATCATACTTTACACCGCTTAGAATAGATATAATCACTTGTGTAGATTGACTTTGGGAGATAAGGCATCAAGGAAAGTGGCCCAATCTGGAACAATTCAAAGCAGTTATTCCCTGAGTGTGTGCTATCGCCCCCATGAGGATACTTGAGGACTCAAAAGGGTACTTGAAGATTTAAGAGGGACACTAAAAGGCAATGGACGATTAGGGTCGCTGGGAGTCAAGGACTCTGGTGGGCCGAAGCGTTAAGAACACTAATCGATACCTCCTGCACATAATGTCGTTGTTCGAAAAGGATGGTTTTACAGTCGACTTCAACAATTATCAAACCACGGAAGTCCCACAAATTGTCTGCCCGACCAACCAGCCAAATGGGCTACAGATTCTCTTCTCTTCGTGTATCTTCGGGTGCACCTGGTCATAATTTGGGTGCCAGACCCTAAAAGGTTTGTATAAGTACACCTCTAACAACCATCTCTATGGTCATTAAGGGGCCCCAAATGCCTAAACCTTGTGCTGGTATTTTAAAAAAAATTTAAATAAAAGATATTTCTTGGATAATTTCAGTTTATTTTAGATTATCAATTCTGGTACACGCGTGGGCTACGGTGATTAATTAATGTGAGGTACGGATGTATTGTAATTATAAGAGAAATGCTTGAATTTGTAAAACAATTATTTATGAATCTAATTTTTAATGTATCATTTTTTATCAACTTTACGGGTTGTGGGTGCAGATGAAATATAACCTCTAAAAGGTGGCGTTTACCCAAAAGGGTTTGGCAACTGATTAAAATTTGAGAAGGGTTATTAACATTCAAAGAGGTTTTAGATGGTTTTGAGAAGGGTCGTTAACATTCAGAGAGTTTTTAGATAGCTTTGAGGAAGAACATTGATATTCAATAAATTTTTAGATGGTTTTGAGAAGGGTCATTAACATTCAAAGGGTTTTTTAGATAGTTTTAAGAAAAGTCATCAACATTCAAAGAGTTTTTTTTAGATAGTTTTGATAAAAGTCATTAACATTCAAAGAGTTTTTTTAGATAGTTTTGAGAAAAGTCATTAACATTCAAAGCGTTTGTTAGATAGTTTTTAGAAGGGCCATTAAAATTCAATGAGTATTTTCGATGGTTTTGAGAAGACATCGCTACTCACAACGCAGACCCTGAGAGTTCACATGCGAAACCGCGGCTAACGAAATATAAGATGGTGTGACGAACTAGACAAGTTCAGAAAGTATTAACTCTGTGACGCCCATGATGGAGAGATTTTGCGAATCCTGGGGAAGGTTTATGTCCAACGACGGACGCTAAAAGGCTTCTATTGTTGATTCGTACGATACAAAAGCTGCAGTATTCATTTCTGATCGGAATAGTGATTGAATAGGAGTTTGATCCTGAAGCAGTCAGGCTTGTCTTTCTCTTTTTCACCCACTCTCCCTCCATCCATTCCAGTCTCACCTTTTTTAACAAAGAAGGATGATTTTCTTCTTTTAAAAGTGGTTGTTAATTTTTTATTCACAGCCCTGAACACAGAAATTCGCCCGTTATTCTCAATTTAGGCTGACACTGATAGAGGGTGTGAAAATAGGATTGTGTCAAATCTGGGGAAATACACGCACATACACACACAAAAAAACATGCAAAACCCCACACACATGCACACACACATATACAAACATGCACACTTGCATCCACAGACACGTACACTCTCATTCACACATGCACACACATACGTCATCATGCAAACGCAAACACACACAGAGAAAGGCACAAATTTACTAATAGGCACATACTCATTCACAGACAGGTACACACACATTCACACACATACACACACATACATCATCATGCAAACACTTGCACACACACATGAAGGCACATACATACAAACATGCACATACACATTCACAGATACGTATACATGCATTCACACACGCACACTCACATGCATTATGATGTGCACACATGCACACATATGCACGCACAAACACAAACATATACACACATACACACAAACATGTACACACATACAACCACATACACACACATGCACACACTCATACAATCAATACGACGACTGTGGTGACACATGGGCTTTTAACACAATGAAAAATGCTATGAGCTTGGAGTACTTTAGCTCTGGATCTCAATCATCATCATCTGTCATTATAAGTCTTCTGCTTGACAAAGGCCTGTCCCATTTCCTTCCATGACAACCGTGATTGAGCCAACCTTTGCCTTACCGGCAAACCTTTCTATTTCAGTCCTCCAACTTGTATCTGGTCTTTTCCTTCTATATTCACGGTTGCGAGTTCACAATCCAGTTAGCCTTTTGCTCCTTCTGTTGACATCTTGCCTAATGTCCAGCCCATGTCCATTTTTATTACTCAATTATTTGAATGATATCATTCAGTCTAGTCCCCCTTTGGTCTGTGAAGTTTTAAAAGAGGGCAAACGAGAAGACGAAAGAAAGATTTGGGAATAAGTTACGAATGAAAACTTTCCGAAGAGAAGGAAAAAAAAGGAACAGATAAAGTGCTATGAAGAGTGAGAAGGGAGGCGAAGGGAGAAAGAGAGATGAATGAGAGAGAGGAGAAAGAGAGTTGAGAGATAGAAAACAACAATAGGAAGAAAAGGAGAGGGTTAGAGAATGATCGATTGAGAGAGAATATGCGATAGAGTAGTAGAATGAGAGAGAAAGATAAAGAGAGATCGATAGATAGAGAGAGTGAGAGTGAGAGAGATAGAAAGAGCTTGGAATAGTTGATCGAATGGGAGACATTGTGAAAGAGAGATACAAATAATAATGGAAATAGATCAACAGAGAGAGAGAGAGAGAGAGAGAGAGAGGGTGATGGAGGGGGTAAAATATCGAGAAAAAGAGAGATAAAGAAAGATAGAATGATGAATTGTCTCTTTACGTGATAGAGAGCAGGGGAGAGGGAGAATGATTTCAACAACAGAAACATTGTGAGAGAGAGAGAGAGATAATCAAAAATATTAAGTGAGTGACATAGAGGGGTGTGGACAAATATGGAGAGTCATAGAGAGAGGAAGAATGATTTTAATAAAAGGATCACTGCGCGAGAGAGATTGAGAGAAAGAGAGGATTATTTCAGATAAAGAAATATTGGATGAGAGAGAGAGAGAAGGGGGAAGAGAGAGGAATATTGAGAGAGGGGGAAAGAGAGGTGTGCAAATATAGGGAAACATAGAAGGAGAAAGATAGAATGATTTCATCAGAAGGACCATGGCACGAGAGAGATCGAGAGAGGAAGAGAGAGACAGAGAGGGATCATGGCACGGGAAAGATTAGGAGAGTGGGAGATGAGGGAGACGAGGGAGAGAGAAGGAGAGAGAGAGGGAGTGTGAAGGAATCAAGGAAAGAAAAAGAAAACAAAGAGAGGAGAAAAAAAAGAGACGTGTGAGACGACCTTTTGTCTTTTATGGAAACAAACCAACTCCTCCCAACCCCTAAAAGCCATATTTAAAGCCGTACGTGATAAATCCAACCATGATGCAAAGGAAGCAGCTATGGAGAAGGACAAGGAGAAGGAATGGTAATGACAGGAATTTAAAGGAATAAAATAAAGTCTTGAAAAAAAAAAAATCGAAAACTGCGGTCAAGATTTAGTGTAAGGTCTAATTTAAATTTACTGCGAACAATAATTGAAATTTATTACTGGTGTTAATTGCGATTTATTGCAGGAGATAATTGAATTTTTACAACATGGCCTAATTGGCTCACGCGCATTTGGAAAGGGCGCGAATTTCGGATTTGACTGGGCATGCGTGGGTGAAAGTGAAAGTGAAAGTGAAACAAGAAGGAGATGCGAGGATAGATAGATCGATAGAGAGAGAGAGAGAAAAAGAGAGAGGGGAGAGAGAATGAGAGGGAGATTAAGAGAGAGAGAATGTAGGAGGGAAATAGTGTGATTGAGAGAGAAAGAGAGTAACAGTTGGAAAGAGAGTAAGAGTATGTAAATGGGAGTGAAGGAGGGAGAGGGATAGTGCGTGAAAAAGGGGATATAATGTGTGAGAGAGAGAGAGAGAGAGGAGTAGGGAAGGTGAATTGAAAATAAATAGTAACAGTACGACAAATGAACTGTCCCTCAGACTGCTCGTAACGTAAATAAAAAAAGATCAAAATACTACAGTAATACTTTGAATAGGGCAGTTTTGATAAGAACAAGTTTCGATGCAGTACGATTAAGGTATTGCTGAATAAGTTAATGTAACTAAGTGTAAGCTGAGAAAAATTAAATCATAAAAAGGCGTTGAATTGTGCCGTACGAATAAATCATACCAGTCATTGATAAACACTCAAACCAATATACATATATTGTGTCATCCACAGACAGCCGTTTCGTTAAATGACAACTCTCCAGTGAGGCTATAGACTCTCCATTCCAGTACCACGAGGCAGGATTGAAACCTTCATTTCTACCTCTGAGCTACATAACTGGAGCCTCAACAAAGCTGAATTTAAGCGATATATTTTTTATAGGTTAAATTCCCCGTCCACCAGAGTGAGTATATGTATGTATGTATATATATATATATATATATATATATATATATATATATATATATATATATATATATATATATATTATAAGCTAAATTCCCCGTCCACAAGAGTGATATATACATATATATATGTATATATATATATATTATAAGCTAAATTCCCCGTCCACCAGAGTGATATATATATATATATATATATATATATATATATATATATATATATATATATATATATATATATATATATATATATATATATATATATAACGAGATATTCATGTAGTCTATATAATAGTTTGTTGATGGCAACGTATGATAACAGATTGTTTACCGATAATATTGGCGTACCCGATCTCCAAACATCTTACATTCTTCACAGAGTCTTCGTTGTTTAATAACGTGAGGTCAACGCCCCTTTCTTATCGGCATCATATGTGAGCCTAATTTAAATCTACAAAGTTCATAAGCGTGTCGCTAATCTTGCCGAGAAGAAAATCATTTTAAACTCGAGTCAGAATTTGTATTTTATGGCTGTGTCCTTTGGTTTTATAGTAGATAGATGAACTCAAGATTCTTTTGTCAGGGCATTTTGAACGTCTGTATAGACATTAACCTGCAAAACAATGAGGGTAAAAATATGTTAAGTAAAGTGGTGTATTTTTGCAGGAAAATGTATTTTTTCTCAGGATCTATTTTGAATGAATATGACCTCTGCGAATTTTCCCATTTTTGAGATGAATTAAGTTTCGAGTCAGGGTTTGTTTTTCTAAAACGTATTCAAGCATGAGTTTAAAACTAATTTTTCCTTAAACATTTCGATGAAAACGATCCAAAATATATATCAGCTTTTGAGCAGCTTTCAGTGCTTCCTAATAGTGTACACATTTTTTCTAAAAACAAACAACAAACGTCGTGTCTATTCAATGCAAAATACCTGAGTAAAATAGGTTTTCCTCCAAAAATACACTGCTGAGACATTTTGTAGTTGAGTACAAATTGTCGGAATTGAAGCATAAGGATGAAGTAGGGTACAAATACTATTTTTTGCTGGAAATGATAGTTTAAAGAGTGTCACGCTCATTTTTTCGTGATAGAAAATCTACTAAAATGTACTTTCATAGATAATCATATCAGAAATGGAGTAAGTTTGAAAATGATCGCAAATCTCACAATTATGTATCTTATTCATAAGAATCACCTTCATTGGTTTCCACAAAAGATGTAACTCTTTTGGTATTTTCAATCGCATTTTATTCACCGAATTTACACCAGCGGTAGTTAGCGGCCTAGGAATATGAAAAGTAAATTTAGTATCATCGAGGAAGGAACTGAGTTCAAAAAAGGAATCAAAAAATAATTTAGACTTCTCCCACAAAAGGAAGGTCTTGCTGGCTACAATTTAAATGTTGATCAAAGCTCTCTTGAGACCATTCAATCGAACTGGAATAGATCTCGCTTTCACAATCGATAGTTGGATAACCGTAGCGTTGAAATTTGAAGTCATGTGGAGAAATTCCATCGAAGAATAAAATAGGGTCAGAATGAATTCTGTTTATGACATCAGTGGAGTTTTCCATTGGGAAACATCTGAAATAAGTAAAAAGCATCTAGAAACGTCTAGATTCTGGATAATCTAGATGTTATATCCATGGGTAAACATTCTAAAACATAGTTAAAAAAACAACCAGATATATTTATATTCTGAGGATTTTAGATACCCCGCCCCAAGTTCTTAGAAGGGGTCTAGTGGAGTACTTTGAAGTCTGTAGACAAAACTGTATGACCAGGTGCGCTGGAACGCACGAACGAACACATGCACCAAAAAAAAAAAAAAATTGATGGAACCTTCCGTCATCTTTGATGGCTACGGTTATTCAATAAATTGAGACAATCCCAGAAACCACCCCACTCTGATTTCGAAACAAACTAGAGCTTTTCGAATGTTGTCTTTGTATTTATGCACATGTGCCGATGGTTCCATTCATTTGCCGTGTGTGACCATATGTTAAGACAAATACTTATATTTGAAGAAAGCATTCCTTTATCAAAACAGAGCATGCGGTTTATATTTCAAGGTTATTAGGTATCATTTGACCTTAAAAGCAACCTACATGCGAATTCATTTTCTGAACATATTCTAGCAATCTGTGGGAAAAAGATTATTCAGAGACCAATATTGATATTCTCATAAAGAATCTAAATGTTCTGTACTTATATAATTAACATGGACAGTTGCCTATTGTTTCAACCTCACACAACTTCATATTTGATCTCAAATGACCTTTGAGTATTCCCCTATCGAACTTAAACACCAATTCATAACCATATTTGATTGATAAATAAAAAGAGCTTTAATTTGATACTCAACATGATATATTTATCTCTGTAAGTATATTTCTAGCAGATTTTTTACGGCGAAAAGTGGACGTGCCTAATGACATCATAGAAACTTGCTCAAAGTTTACTAAGTGGCACCCTTCAAAATCTGAAACAGGACCCACTAAGTCATGATCTCTACTTCAGATTTATCCCGAGGTTTTACTGGACTATTGGAGTGATTAAGTACAGTGTGTATTTGTAAGAGTGAAATGACAATTCAGAAAATCTTGTTGTGTACAAATGAGATTCCTTTGTTTATCTGATGTTTCGCCTGTTCATCCTGGCTTTTTCAGCTGGCAGATATATGAAAAAATGTCTGTTATATAGAGTCCATGTCTGGTTGTGGGTTGATTTAGTGATTAATCATTAAATTGAGCGGATACTACGTGTGATAAATTGTTGAGATTCGGGCGCGTATTTATGAAAAGCTCAGATAACCACGAATAACATCGTGACGTAACAAAGAGACAATAACAACTACGTTGTGTCTATAGGATGGAGCCGATAAGCTACAGCAATGCCATCTATTTCATGGAACTTTCGAACCGGCGTAGTGTTCAAAATTTAAATTCACAGCCATATCTCTCAAAGTTCGTAACTTGAACGTTTATACGTTTGAGGAAAACAACACGTTCTAATATTTGGATGAAAGATGATGCACAGAGTTGCCAACGCCAAAAAATAATTTTGCGCTAAATCGACCATAAAAAAGCGTCAAAAACCGCCCAAATATGCTTAAAACACACAATCAGCCAATTTATGGTGATTTATTATAGTTAAATGGCTGGAAATTAGCCCTAAAATAGCCAAATGTACTGATTGATTTTCTATAAATTGGGTTAGATTCAACACTACATGTTGATTGCCGACACATAAAAACAATTTGTGCTAAATCGACCACGAAAAAGCGTCACCCCCCCAAAAAAAACACGCTTAAAACACAGTCAGCTATTTTATGGCAATTTATCATAGTTAAATGGCTTGAAATTAGCCCTAAAATTGCCAAATGTTGAATTGATTTTTTCCCATAAACTCGGCTACCTTCAACACTACTTGTTGATTGCCAACGCCAAAAAACAATTTGCGCTTAAGCGACCATGAAAAAGCGTCAAAACCGGCCAAAACGTGCTTAAAACACAGTCAGCCATTCATGGCAATTTCTTATAGCCAAATAGCTAGAAATTAACGATAAAATAGCCAAATGTTGTATTGGTTAATTTTCTATAAATTGAGCTTGATTCGACACTACATGTTGAATTGTCAGAACGAGAGACAAACTTCGGCCCGAAAAGCGCTAAATTTGCCACACTGACGGCAGAGGGCTGACACAGAAAATACTTTATAGTAATTTTTCGAGGCAGAAATGATTTTGTTTCGAGTTAACAAAGACATATTGACTGAAATGGTTAATATTTCGATTGATAACTTTAGTTTGGAATAAATTTGATGACCATTTATGCAATTCAGTTGTTCGGAAAATAATGGTAGACTCCAGATTACTGTATCTGTATTCCGTCTGAAATACTGTATTTTACTGCTTTATGCTGCCACCGCAGTATACGGGTTTAACGTTCACTAGTCCGACATTTTGTTGCATTTCCACAAGAATTCGACACACAGACGATAGAGTTCACAAGTTTCACACCCCGCTTGGATTTGGAATAAAATCTTCCGTCAATGTTTTACGCAGGTGTTTTTATAGCCTGCGTACTTACACGACTTCTCAGGTTGATGCTAACTGAGTGTAGGGTGTGATACCCAATAATACCAACATTTAACCATGTCCTTGAACATTATTACAGTATATTATGCCGATATTTGTAGCAAGTTTTTAATTATTAAAATGTTCTCTTTTCACCAATATTTACCGTTTATTTTCTGGGTTATTTGTAGACAGTGTAGACTGTTGAACCCGAAGAAGAAAAAGGTGAAAATTCATATCATCCTCTTTCATGAGTGTAAATTTGGTCAAAATGAATCTTAAACAGCTTCTAATATCAACTTAACATCAAATGAAGGACCCATCTCCAATCGCACAGTGCAACGTTGGTTTCAAAAGTTTTGTAATGTGGATTCTGGTCTTGGAGATAGAGAAGGCAGAGGAAGCCCATCTGCAATTGAAAATGAACAACTGGAGATGTTGGTCGAACAAAATCCACACCAAACAGTCAGAGAATTGTCACAGATACTGGGTGATGACATTGTGACAATATTGGACGATCTGAAGCAAATTAGCAAAGTTGAGATGGTTGATAAGTAGGTTTCACATATACTCAATTACAAAAATGTTATCTGCAAAATACGGCCATTATTTTACGAATAATAGAACGTCAATGCAGCCAAAGCCTTGCCCTTCTTTAAAATCGAGACAGAGACATTTTTGGAAAAGTTAAATATAATAATAACGGGTCTGGTTAGTCACTCAGTAGAAATCATCATATGACCAACGTCTCTTGGCACATGCCATGTTCGGGGTGATCAGTTAAAAATTGGAAAGAGGTGTGATCGATGAATAAGTTGCATCGTTTTTTTTGTGGGGCAGTGATCACTAAAAAAGTCTTATTTAAAAAAAAGACAGCATTAATACAAACTATGGAACAATTAAGCACAAACTTACATTATAAATAGAAACCTCTCCACAAAAGACTTAGTTAAAACCGGTCTAGAATAACCAAAAAAAAAAGCTTTTTCTTTTTAGATGTTATAAGGATTAAAGTTTGGTGGGACCTGCACATGGGATACGTACACACATAGCCAAGCAGCCGGACCATTTCAAAACTGAAGAAAACTATGTTGACTTTTGATGGACGGTTTTTAATAATATAAATGTATAAAATTTGTTTAGCAGTGTGATTAGATCATTGTAGGTAGTGTAGTCAGATTAATATCCTTATCTTTGTTGTTTGTTTTTCACAACGTTTTGGCCGAGTACCTTCGGACCTTCTGTGTTCCATCCAGTTTTGCATATCTATCTATCTATCTATCTATTAAGAACCGACTATGAAAACTATCACTGCCGACATAAGTTTCTTTAGATTTTAAGCCGGTCTGGCTGGCTGTCTATGTACATCTGTATGTCTCACGCATAAAGATCTAACCAATGGAGCAAGGGGGCTGAAAATCCAAACATTTACTCCTTTCTATGCCTCGATAAGAACTTTTTGTATGTCTCCTTCCAAATAAGTTTTTTTTAGTGAAGGGTTCAATACACAATGTAAGTTTTTGGTGAACTGGTGATTAGTTCATTTTAGAAAATTCAAACTCCTCAGTAATCCTACAAAAGACAAAAGAAGTACCTTGTTAATTTATCAGCCCTTATTCCTATTTTTTGATTGATCATCCCAAACACGACATGTTGCCAAAAAGCGTTTGTCAAGTCTCGGTTTCTATTAGATGACTTACCAGGCCTGTTTTTCTATCACATTCTGTTGTTAATTATGTTGTTGCTATTAATAATGATGACAACAATAATAACAATAATAATGATAATAATGATAATAAAAATAATAATGATAATAATGATAATAATAGTACTAATGGTTATAATAATGGTGATAACAATGATAATAATAATGATAATAATAATGCTAATGATAATACTGATCTTATTAATGATGATAATGATAATAATGATAACAATGATGTTAATTATGATGATAATGATGATGATAATAGCAAAAGTGATGGTGATAATAATGATAGTAATGATATCAATGATAATATTAATAATGATGCTAATTTTGATCATATTAATAATAAAACTATATAGATTTAAGCAAAGAAGTAAGTGAGATATTCTGAGTCGTAAAAACGGATCGGTTGGCAAAGATCGTGGAGACTCATGGGGGTGGGGGATCGACAGTATTGGCACATGATAAGAAGCGACCCACGCTGGTCGGGGTGGAGTTGACTGGTTGGTGAGTGTGGAGATTGACATCGACCGCTGACAGGTGAAGTTGTTCCGTGGAAACAGAAGAGGGAAGTGCGCGCATGGGTTGATTTGGCTGAGAAGAAATCGCATCGTGTACCCGAGAAAGAAATCTTGAAATTGTACCCGGGAAACCGCTTTGATTTCATTGAATCAACACCTGTCAAAATTCCGTTTACCTCTTCCTGACAGACTGCTGTCTATTATCAAGATTGGCCTCCTTAGTATATATATATATATATATATATATATATATATATATAAACTTTTCGTATTCAAAATGACAAGATTTTCAAAAATGAATTATCCAGTAGTTTTAACTTCGGTTTACGAAAAAAAAAAAAAATGAACGAATATTTATTTTTATTTTGATTAAAAGTTTACTTAATTAAAACAAGGACATACAACAAGTTTTTTTTTACAATTAGAAGTTAATGTAATCAAAGTGAAATCAAACCTTTTTTTACAAAAAAAAAAAAAAAATAACACATACACACACATATATAAATATATATATATATATATAATCACAAATATATCTCTAATACTATGAAGACGACGAATCTTTCTTTGTAACTTTGCTACTACGGACTGAAAATTTTGGTACAACGTTAACTCTACCCTAAGATGACATTGGACAGGTGCTGACCTCTATCGAGTCCCAAAGTTAAGGCCAGGTCAATTTTGACATTTTTTTCTTTGGGAGATTACTGCACACAAAGGGCTACATATTCGTGTGCAAGAGTAACTGCAAATCCCAACGGATAATTTTCTCCTTTCCATATTATTTGCTTTGAATCTATTCAACCTTAAAACCTTCCACAGATTTTATAACGTACGTATAATGCCGATCTCTTATTCTCCGTTCGTCGTAGGATATGAATTTCTCTTTCATTCTGTGCTAATGATAGTTTTGAAGTACTAAAGGAATCTAACCCTAACCTGACAATAAAACATTTCTTTTTTGGGCGAAAGCTCTAACCCCATCTCTAATCCTAATCTTGACTTGAACACTGCAATAGAACATGGGGACAATTTAAATTCGATTGTCAGCTTTTAACATGCGAACTCCTAACGCCCAAACAGAGTACATGAATTCTCAGTTTTGAAAATCTTTATAAAAAGTTTTAAGTAGGGGTACACAGGCCAGTACGTTTGGTGAATAGTTGTACAAACAGTATATACTCATACAACGGTGTGCATCGATCCGGTTAATACACAGTACACAGTCACACAACAGCGTATGACTGTTTAGTCACACATATGATACATGATTGATTGTTGATGCTAGGAATGCACCATGCACACCGGTTCTGGCGTATGTGTACCCGAGCCGAACGCATACATATATCCGTTCCAGCATACGAGAGTTCCCGCACGAACTCTTACGGATGCCTGTACGTTTGTAACGGTCTGCCTAACCTGCGTCTATCGGCAAATGTGTCTGTGTGGAATTGTTCATGTTGAAGCCGTTCTGCCATATGATTTTTACTACATATCTCGATTTGTCAAACTACACACACACACACACATATTTATATATATAGTTCATAATGTTTTTCTCAAATAATAAGAATATCAAAAGAAACAAATAAAAAACGTTTCATTGCTCATCATCATCATCATCATCATTGTCAGTCTTTTAACGTCCGTCGTTGGACATAAACCTTCCCTGGATACGCCACAATTCTTTATCATGGGCGTTGCGGAGCCAGTATTTCCTGAATCTATCTAGTTCGTCTCTCCATCTTGTGTTCTTACGGCCTCGGTTTCTTATGTGATCTCTGGGGATCCATGTTTCGAGACGTGATGTCCATCGGTTGTTTTTCATTCTTGCAACATGGCCTGCCCATTGCCATTTGAGTTTGTTTTTTTCAATTATTTTTTTTATTGATTGTTGATGACATTTAATCACAGTGCTCAATATTTATCAAACCGAATATAATACATATTATATTATATTATGTATTAAGACATGGATACATATGATCCGACAGAATGATTGTAAATTGCGTTATATCATATAGGAACTTATTTGAAGTGATCTACCCTTGTTACACAGTTAATGTATTGCTCACCCTGGACGACGTAAATAGAATAAAGAATTGAAGAAAATGGGTCTGCTGGGATCGAACCTGCCACCGATAGTGTAGCCTCTCCAACATAGCAATGCTCTTACCATTAAGCTAAACAGCCAGCTGGTAATGCAAAGGCTCGAATTACTGCTTCCAACCCAAACTCTTATCTCCTTCATTTTCATTTTTTTCGCTTTTTCAGCACGACAGTTATGTATAATAAACTGTGAAATGACAAGAGATCATTTTCAATTAGTTTGTATATAATATAACGAAATTTTGAATCATATTATACTCTATTCAGGGTTGAGCACTCTTTAAGTGAGGTAACTTGTCCATTGTAAGCATTATGCAATGCTCTTTCATAAGAATAGAGCACTCTGGTGGATGAGGGATTTAAGCAATTATAGAATATATTGCTTAAATTCAGCCCTATTGACCGTCCAGTTCCGTGGCTCAGCGGTAGGATACCGGCCTCCGGGTCGGAAGCGAAGGTTACAATCCTGACTCATGGTACTGGATGGGATAATGGATTGTCTATAGCCACACTGAAGAGTTGTGATACAACGAAACAGCTGTCTGTGGATGACACAATAATTATATATACAAATATATATATTTATATATGTATATAATAAGGGTGTATATCCTCGTAAATCTTATTTATTTCTTATACATACATATATTCATTGCTCTAAACATTATAGTGCACTTTTTTCATTTGATCACAGAATACATTAGAAAACTCAAATGACAATGGGTTGGTTATGTTGCAATGATGTCAGACAACCGCTGGACGTCATAATCAACGTGGATCGCCCAGAGATCATATGCGAAATCGTGGTCAACAGAAAGTAAGATGGTGTGAGGAGCTAGAAAAGTTCAGAAAATTCTGGCTCCGCAACGCTCATGATAGAGAGGTCTGGCGGATTTGGGCAAAGGTCTATGTCCAACGACGGACGCTAGAAAGCTGCTGCTGATGTTTCCTATCATCCGTCCATTTAACCTCATTTATAGTAACCGGTCTCAAATTAAACATGTTTCTCTTCTAGCTTTGATTACTGCATATACTTGTCAAATATTGTCTTCATGGGATCTGACGGAGAATTCATCGCTCTTTGGCATTGTAAAAGTGCTATTTATTTACGATAAGAATTAATCTTTACAACAAGATTTTTCAAGAATTTTTACTGTACGATAATCAATCACCAAACTAGCGTATGTGTCCTTACTCATACGATGAAAAAAAACAAACCGTTTTTGTTCATAAATCTTATTACCGAAGTAATTGTAAATGATAAATCTTGTCATTATTGTTCATTTACAATATTTTTCAATATATATTCTTTTTTCCATAAATCGTAAACATACCTCCAGCCCATTAATTTCAAAATGTCAACCGGTTTTTTCGTAATTAATAAACTATGAAACAAAAGCTCTCAAAATGTCTTCCTTCGTTTTCCGGTAAATTCAGAATCGACCAACCGGCGTCGGGCAACTGAGCAGTCTGTAATCTGAGAATAGGGTAAATGATACAGAACCATATGTACTATGTCCAGGTGTTGTTTGATCTTGTGTTCATTTAGTGGCGAAATGGAAGGAAATTGACTGGCCGAATGCGTGTAAGCATACCCGAAGTATTTATAGTCAGGCAAATAGACATTTTGATAGACAGACTGAGGGCTATAAATTGAACGATGATTTCATGCCGAAACCCCCGGGAAGGGAATTCGCTGTATGGAAGCCGACAGGTGGTATATAAGACTGGAAATTTTCATTTCATCACGACAAGGTTGGCATTAAAATGTCCATCTCGAAGATATTGCACGTTTTCTCGAGTTCACACTTTTCTTTGGTCATTCATGTTTTTCCTTTCTTCATTATTTTCTTACTCCCTTCTTTCCTTCCTATCTTCTTTGAATTTTTCCTTCTTTCCTTTCTTTCTGCTCTCCTTCCTTTCGTCATTCCTTCCAGCATTCATTCCTTCCTTCGTTTGTTGACATTTCTTGCTCATTCATATACCTTCCCTCCCTTTTTTCACACTTATTCCCTTCATTCCTTCCTTGATTCCTGCCTTCCTTCCTCTCTTTCTGTTCCCCTTTCCTTCATTCTTCTTCTGACATTCGTTCATTCAAATGATTTTTCTTCTTTATTTCTCCCTGTCTTCCTCGTTTTCTTCCTTGTTTTTTTCCTTCCCTCTTCCTTTCAAGCCTTGTTCGTTTGTTTATTCTCCCCTTCCTTCGTTCGTTACTTTCTTTCTTTACTTTTTCCTTTTTTTCCCCAACTTCTTTTATTTCCTTCCTTTATTCCTGTCGCCAGTCCTCCCGTCCTTACCTCGTATCTCCATACCGTTCTTCCTTTCTTTATACTCCACTTGGCTAAAAGATTAAATACTGATATTAGCTTTGTTTGGCACAAGGCGACAATAATAGGGAGCACAATAAGAATAGAAATAATAAAGGTATTTACTTATTTACTGTGCTTAACCTCATCAGATATACATCTGTAATATTGCAGTACCAAGAGCAGTGATTTCGAGCCAAGAGTTCGTGCCCAGGTGTCTGCTACAGAGAATTTAAGTTATTACCGTAAAATTGAAGTTAGCACAACTGAGCTACTTTTGTATAGCTCATCTTTGTAATCAGGTTTTCTTCACAAAGCTGTTTGCAAAAAATAAACAACGAAACAGACTTAATGTTGAACGTGACAAGAGAATTAAGCAGTCAAATATTAATGCTGTGGCAGAAAAACAACAATTGTACAGCTATCAATAAACATAATTATAACATAATAACAACGGGAGGTCATATCAAATAGAGTTTCTAATTCTATAACGCATTCATAAATATTCTGTCGGATTATATATTCATTTCTTAATAAAGAATTTGTCTGCGTTAGAAATAACAAGTACATCAATGGACAGTGAATGAACAAAGTGAGAAGAGCGAGTGTAAAGCGGTTTTTTGGACTTTCGCCTTTCTATCGGGCTATTTAGCTCAATGGTTAAGCGTTTCCTTATCGGCTGCATTTTCCTCTTCCTATTTACATTGTGACTCATTCTCCATGCAAGAACGGGAAGTCATTTCAAATAATATATCGGATTTATAAATATAGTGTCGGATTATATATCTGTGTCCCATTGTACATGGGCCTATACCGTATAATAGGAATCGCACGAATATAATCAATCAAAAGTAAAGATAATTTTTAAAAGTCCAAAGATGCTTATTAATGTAATTCATTAATAACTGTCTGAAAGCTAAAAGGTAAAATCAGGATTCATCAGGATATTTTCTTTTAGAGAAAAGGGCCTTGAGTTTTCAAAGTTTCGAAACTACTAACCCAGAGTAGTGATTCCCAAACTTATTCTGTCACGAACCCTAATCCAATTATCAAAAACAAAAAAAAAAACAAAAAACGTAAAACCTTCACCTATATTTGGTGGACAACTTCCGCCCCCTCAATTCTAATAAGACAGTAAATGAATAATTTTTTTTATTAAGAGAACTCATTCATACAAAAAAATAACTTTATTTTTAATTGATATAAATTTGCAATCATCAAGAAAAAAATATTGAAATCAGAATAAAACAAAATTTTATTAAAAGACACCTTATCTCGTGGAAACGCAGAATTTTTCCACGGCACC
This sequence comes from Thysanoteuthis rhombus, assembly GCA_963457665.1. NCBI lineage: Eukaryota > Metazoa > Mollusca > Cephalopoda > Oegopsida > Thysanoteuthidae > Thysanoteuthis > Thysanoteuthis major. The sequence continues at coordinate 21,229,728 of OY735240.1, read as the reverse complement.
CACTTTGAGAAACGCTGATTCAGATGGCTCCTAACTTGTTTCACATGTAGGTATGAATTATTGGGCGTACACTCACAAAATCAATAAGAACATATGCGCAGCTATATGAGGTATGTCTGGAAAGTCAAGCTATTCTAATTTCAACCAAAAATAAAACACCAAGGCCAAAAGCACAAAAGGTCCCCTTTGGGCTTCAGTGACTTATCTTTGTGTCCCTTTTACTTTTCAAAGAAAAGCCTTAAGTTTTCTTTCGGTCGTGTTCTCTTTAATCTCGACCAGGATCTAAAATGTCTTTAGTAGCAGGGTGCTAAAATTGGACTGTAGGGGACTGACGGATCTGAACAAAGCGATGTGTTACGAAAAAAAACCGTAGACGAAAAGATTCGAACTTATTGATGTAAGAATATATATATATATATATATATATATATATATATATATATATATATATATATATATACATATATATATATGTATATATTTCTTCTTTATATCTATGTATATATACATATATATATATACATATACATATATATATTTCTTCTTTATATATATATGTATATATATATATATATATATATATATATATATATATATATATATATTTCTTCTTTATATATATATATATACATATATATATTTCTTCTTTATATATATATATATATTTCTTCTTTATATATGTATATATATATGTACATATATACGTATATATATATTTCTTTATATATATATATATATATATATATATATTTCTTTATATATATATATATATATATATATATATATATATATATATATATATATATATATATATATATATATATATATGTTACGCCGAAGAGGCGAAATTTTCATTGGTTGATTTTCTTTTTTACAAAAACATAAATAGATACGTAGTTTAATCTAACCAAACGTTTAATTAATGAAAACAAGGATACAAAACAACTATTTTTTAATGATCAAAAGTTCATGTAATCAAAGTGAATCTTTTCCAAATAAAAAATAAGTAAATTTCACTAATTGGGCAATTTAACCGAGCCTCTGTGTATGTGTGTGTGTGTGTCTTGCTGGTGCTTTATTAAGTACGTCTGGGTTCGTTCCGGGTCATTCCGTTATTGTCCCTGATACACCGAACATCGCATGGTCATAAAAACCAATAACTTTGTTTTTCTTGGCAGGTTTGGTAGAATTCGTCACAGGACATTAAAAATCAGCTCCAGTTATTGGCAAATCGCAATTCGAGGCTGGCCGCTATAAATCTTCCCTCCTTCCCACAGGTTGTACTTTGTAAATAGTATATTATAATAAAAGGCGGCAGCAAAGAAAGCGACGGGGGATTTTTTTTTATTGCGTCGTGTAATTCAGTGCAGAAGTTTTTGATCGTCTGTGTCAGCCGTTCGCTAAAGACGAAGGTGGAGGGCCAGTAAAGAGACGAAGTTTGATATGGAAGCAAGTACTTGACAGTTGACTACGGAAAGTGGTTGATTTAAGACATACAATCATCTGTGCTCAGATAAGAAGAACACGAATACATATATCTTTATATCTATTCGTATATGATGTACTCCCCCGTTGATTTCGACGTATGAGGGCCCAACAGTCGGTTCAGATCAACCAGAGCTGAACTGCTAGACCAACCACCCAGATGATTTGTTTTCAGTGGTGAAGGCCTGAGTAGAACCAGCCGCTCATTTTGAATGAGCTGAATGAATTATTCGGACAGCTCTCTTCATATCTAACCGCACACCCGTCTAGATAATGGTCAGGCTCAGCGTCGACTTAACTTCGTTCATCTTACGAGAGCCGTTGTATCCAAGCCGATGCGATCTTTTAATTCATTCTGTCGGACCAAAAATGTCCATTTTCTTAAATACATACTGTCGCGTTGAAAGAGACGGAAAAGACAGAGAGTAAACGAGATGAGAATTCGGGTTGAAAGCAGTAATTTGACGTTTGCATTACCAGTGGGCTGTTTAGCTCAATGGTAAGAGCATTGATACGTTGGAGCGGCTATCCTATCGGTGGCAGATTCGATTCCTGCAGCGGCTCCATTTTCTTTGGTTGTTTATTATATTTACGTTGTCAAAATTGAATAATATTTTGACCGTGTAACGATGGGAGGCCATTTCAAAAAGGTTTCTATATAATATAACGCAATTTATAATATATATATATATATATATATATATATATATATATATATATATATATATATATATATAAAATTATATATAAATTAACAGGAACGCATTCATGACACAGATATAAATAATATTGTAAGAGAATATAACATAATTACAAATAATTTGTATTGTTCACTGACATATCAACCAATTTGTGTGTCCAATAAAAATGTTTAAGGCTCCACATGAATTCAGATTGATATTTCCGAAACCAAAACAGCTTTGTATACAAACCACTCCTGAGGAAACTATTATATAGGTTCAATATCAAATCATTAATTTTTCGCTCCATCACAAAGTAGAAGATAGAAAGGTTGATGATAATTACTATCTTATTGCAGGAATAAAATAGCCAGAATTTTCGTGGAACATGCGTCCATAATTTAAATCGCAAAAAAAACAAAAACTGTAGCGTCAAATTTTCGTTCGAGTTTTTTGATTTTCAAAAGATATATTATCTATCCAAAAAAGAAGGTGGGGTTATTTTTTGAACGGAAGTTCCCGATTATCACCGAAGAAGAGTAAGACTGACCGTTAACAAACCAGGAGTCCGGATGCATGATCCAGGAGATCATCATCATCATCATCATCATCATCATCATCATCATCATCAGTGTTTTAACGTCCGTCGTTGAACATAGACCTTCCTAGGAACCACCACATTTCTCTATCATGGGCGTCGCAGAGCCAGTATTTTCTTAATTTTTCTACTTCATCTCTTAATCTTATATTTTGTCGGCCTCGGTTTCTTATTTTGTCTCCGAGGATCCATGTTGTGAGTCGTGATGTCCTTCGGTTGTCTTCTCATTCTTGCAGCATGGCCTGCCCATTGCCGTTTGAGCCTTCTTATAGTGCGTATAGGCTGCACCTATGTAGCTAGAGGGCTGAAAATTTGAACATTTACTCCTCAATATCTAGGAAAAAAAAAACACCTTTTCATCTTTTGAAAATCCTCCTGAATAGATTTTTAGTTGGACGTCGGTTTGCAATGTAAGTTCATGCTAAATTGGTTACTTAGTTTGTGTCTGATTTTTTTGAATATTCAAACTTTTTTTGGGGTCAGTTGTCTGTCATTCTTGCCAAATGACCTGCCCATTGCCATTTAAGTTTTCTAATAGATTCTATGACGTCTCTGACTCCCGTTCTCTTCTTTATACATATTATCTTATTCGTATTAACAGTCAAAAGTCATCCCTCTCATTTACTATATCGTGCAGATATGTGGGATGATCATCAATGAATGATTTAATCTTACGTAAAAGTTTACAATACGGGCACGTAGCTATTACACTTGCAGGAGAAATGTTCTTTTACTCCATTGAAGAACGTGATCCCAAAGACATCGTATGGTGATACACGCATGCACAATCATATACAACTTGCTCCACCAATAAAAGTTACTTTCTCCCAGAAACAAAATATTTTCAGAAAAATAATGGTCGTATTCTTTCAGAGAAGTTCATACGACTTAACTACAGAGAAATATTTTTTCATATTTTATGTACGTTATATATATATATATATATATATATATATATATATATATATATATATATATATAATGTGTACTTTAGAGAACTCGGGAGTGAAGTTTTTGGTGGTAAGGTTTATTAATCCTTATATGTCAATAGTCCATACATGTTTCAGGATTTCTCCCATCATCAGTGGTGTGCGTTGTGTATATATGTGTGTATATATATATATATATATATATATATATATATATATATATATATATATGTGTGTGTGTATATATATATATATATATATATATATATATATAGATATATATATTGTGTATCGAATCCACATTCTACTATTTATTTGCCACTCTACTCTAAAACAACTTAACTTCATGAGTAAAATGTTGTATGTATCGAGCACTCTATGAAATAAATCCATTGCATTTAAGAAGTGGCTTTATACTATTGATGTATTATTATATTATGTTATACTGCTAGCCTGATTTGTACCACATATATATATATATATATATATATATATATATATATATATATATATATATATATATATATATATTGTAGATCCTTTCATCAACACACTATTTATCACCAGATTCTGGAAATGCAGGGAAAAAAAATCTGTTCATTACGAATATTTTGTCCGCGAAGATTCGTTCAAACGAACGTACCTAAAATATTATGAAAAAATATTTTCCCGTTGTTAAGTGGTAGGGACTTCTCTGAAAGAATTCAACCATTTTTTTCCCGGAAATTTTTCGTTTCTAAGAAAAAGTAACTTTTATTGGTAGAACAAACTATATATATATATATATATATATATATATATATATATATATATATATATGAATGTGTGTGGGTGTGTGAGTGTGTGCGTGTTTGTATGCGTATGTGTATGTGTGCTTCCTTCTGTCTTTTTCTTCTTCTCTTCCATATTATTAAAAAGTAACCCCTTCTTCTTCTTCTTCTTCTTCTTCTTCTTCTTCTTCTTCTTCTTCTTCTTCTTCTTCTTCTTCCCAGGTCAATATGGATTATTACCTTTTCTTCCTCTTTTGTTTCCTCCACCTTCCTCCCCTTCTTTATTATCATGGACTATTCCTTTCTTCTCATCCTACCCCTCCTTCGTCTACTCCTCCTCTTCCGTCCCCGTCTTCACTGTGCTTTCCTTCATTTCCTGTTTATCTAATTCCTCTACCTTCCCCAACCCCCGGTACCCCGATCCCACCCGTGATGCCCTGTCTTCAGAAGCTTCTCTGGAATATTGTTCTGACTTCACCATTCCATCTACGACTGCAACAATAATCAGAAGATTCCATTCATTCTGGTCTCATTCAACAACTTTTATTTTCCGTCAAACCCCTTCCCCCACCTTTTTTCCAATCTCTTCTGGAACGCAAACAACACGACCCCGCCCTATTCTCTCTCCCTTGCGACTTTTTGTCAGGAAGAGAACAATCGCCATTTTTAAGCTACAAATCAACCATTATATTCAACAGACATTTTTTGTCTCTTATAGAACCTTTCCTATTTGGTTTGTGCAACGGACTTATCAGTCCATCCTTGTCAAGTACACGCCTAGCCATCTCTCTCTTTCACTCTCTCTCTCTCTCTCTCTCTCTCTATATATATATATATATATATATATATATGTAAATATTCTAAAAAAACAACTTTGCAGCTTTTTACCAAAAAATTATGTCATTTCAATCAGTTATTTCCCAGTCTCACTAAATGTAATTTATGTAATTCCAGTTTCCAAGTGTTTTTATTTTTTAAACAGTATTTGTTATTATGGCGCTATATATATATATATATATATATATATATATATATATATATATATATATATATATATATATATATAATTAACAAAAGAGGAGGAAATCAGGCGAAGAATCACTTTGGGATGGCAAGCTTTCGGCAGAGCAAGCTCACCTTAAAAAACCAGATGATCCCCATAATCCTAAAAAGAAGATTATACAACCAATGCATTCTCCCGATAGTCACTTATGGAGCTGAAACATTGAACCTAAACAAGAGACAGACCTGCAAGCTGAGAAGTATGCAACGTGCACATGAGAGAATCATGCTCTCAACCTCACAAGGAGAGATCACAAGACAGCACAGTATATTAGGTAGAAAACGGGTGTCAGTGACATCATAGAAACTATAGAAATACTCAAATGGCAATAGGCAGGTCATGTTGCAAGAATGAAAGACAACAGATGGACATCATGTCTCACAACATGGATCCCCAGAGACCACATAAGAAACCGAGGTCGACGGATGGAGAGATGAACTAGACAGATTCAGGAAATCTTGGCTCCGCGACACCCATGTTAGAAAAATGTGGCGAATCCTAGGGAAGGTCTATGTCTAACGATGGACATTATCAGATTGATGACATATATATATATATATAAGAATATATTTATATATATATATATACATATATATATATATATGTATATATATATATATATACACACATATATATATATATAAGAATATATATATATATACATGTATATATATGTATATATATATATATTCTTATATATATATATATATGTGTATATATATATACATATATATATATATATATATATATATATATATATATATATATATATATATATAAGTGCCCGGTCTTGCCTGAAGATATAAAATGAATACAGTTGACCCACGTTAAAACAGACCTTGTCAAGCTGGATATCAGATAAAACGGACTCTGATCTGAGTTAGGAGAATGGTCTGAAAGATCATCGACGTCAGTCATAGTAACATAACTTGGCCACTTCAAAATTATTACTACAATTACTCCTCCACAAATAGATGTAAACAAAACTATTTATGAATTTTCAGAAGAGTCGAATCTTAATCACACATGAAACTGCATATCAAATAATTTCATTTTTTTTTCAGTTATTTGATGTATCATGCTCAATGCAGAGTGTATACTTTCGAATATTGTATATGCATACAGTATTAACCTCATTCCATCGGTTAATTCGGACAATCGGCTAAAACGGACGCCCTCATCAATCTGTTTTTATGAGGGTTCACTTTAAAATCACTTTCGGTATCTGGGATCTCATCTGAGAATAGATTTGAATCCGTTTATATTGAGCGAAGAAACTGTGACATCCGATAGCTTGTTCCAAGTAGGGGCAGATCTTTCTGAGAAGAAATGCTTTCTAAGTACGGAGACAGTTGAAATTTGTAGTGTCCTCTGGTTGCATTGCCTAGGTTTGCTCGAGCATGATCTTACCTGGACAAATCCTGCTTTTGCTATTTTAGTTGATGAATTTCAACTGCGATCTGATGAGTGCTTTATTCACCATTCTAGCTAGTTCTGTATCTACATTTTCAAAGGCGTACAGATTAGCGTTTTATCTTTTATGTCGAGTTTGTGTTAGCAGAGTGTTGTAAATTTTACATTACTGTTAATGTATACACCAAGGTCTTCCTCTACGCTTGCATTTTCCAGAGTATGGTAAGCTCCATCTTCTGTTTTCATGGTGTATTGGTGCGTAAGGTTAGTTTTTGCCTTGTCATCCTTTTGCGGAGGGAAGGACATTGCTGCTTCTTCTGTTGGTACCCTCGAATACGGCTTGGTGTCGTCAACAAATAAACAGCATTGAGATATTTCAGTTGTTTTAGCTGGTCCGGGAATATTGCTCCTATCAGAGTTGTTGCTTCTAGGAAATTGTAGGTGTAGTATGTAGATGTGTGTAGGATGATACATAGCTTTCCCAGTTTTTTTTCATCGATGGGAATCAGAAGTCTCAGGGGGAGTAACATAACATTAGAAGTGTCCTTGAGGTGCAGTAGGACCGGATGATAAGGTAGGTGTGGTAGAAAAAGGTTGAGATTAACCAGCATCAAATTTATTGTCAACACTTGAATGAGATTTTTTACGATTAATTTTGGTAGTCGGAGTGCAATTGGAAATTACCTGGGCGTTGGATAATCGTATCATTGATAGGAATGAGGGCAGATTCAATGTACCTGCGATGTTAGGAGAGGTGTTCGTGTTAGGTGAAATCTCTTACACCACAAACTTGATCTAAAAAAGCACAAATAAAAAAAACTAACCTCTTCTCCCCTCACTTACCACGTCACCAGGACACTCTCGTTTCCCTCCCCCATACAACTTTATCTACAAAAAATGACATCTATTTACATATATCAGAGAAAAACCTTTCCTTTAGTAGATAATGATATGAAAGAATACTTCATTCTACCCATACCTAACAATTATTCCATCCAACTATCATCTGACCAATTCTGTAATTTTCACCATTTGGCTCAAAACAACTCTCACTCTCGGAGCTCTGACGAAACCCAGGACCCACAAGTGGAACAATTGGGATGTACAAACACTTTTTCTTTTTTCTATACAGTCAATCTTTCCACAACATATATATGGCACATGGGATTACAAAAATAATCATAGGATTCCATGCATATCATTCTCATTTAACAACTTTTCGTTTCCATTAATCTTTCCTTCTTGTGCATTCTCTTTTGGAATACAAATAACACAACCCACCCTCTTCTCTCTCTCTCTCTGGTACGATTTTTTGTCAGCAAGAGAACAATAGTCATTTAAAAGCTGCAACTCAACCATTATATTTTACAGACATCTTTTGTCGTATATGACCGTTCCTGTTTGTTTTTGATTTTTTGCCACAGACTCACCAATCCATGCTCGTCAAGAATATATATATATATATATATATATATATATATATATATATATATATATATATATATACTTGAAGAAGTGTCCAGACGTCGATATATATAAGATATATACGGTGAACACTCATGAAAAAAGACCCTGGATAGAAAAGACGGAAGTCTAACAGATTTATTTTATATTGATAACACTGAATCGGTGAAATTGACTAATTGGCCAAGTTTTAATCTTTATTTACCACAAATAAATGAATACGTGATTTTAGATACTTTCAAAACGATTTGCAAAGTCCTTTTTTTCAGGATCACCTCGTCCTGTTCTCTTTAATCTCGACCAGTATCTAAAATCTGTTTTGGAAAAGCCAGAAATTGCAGGGTTCAAAATTTAGACTAGGGTGATAGACAACGAAGTGATGTGTTATCAAAAAACTGTAAATGTATGTATCATGCCGAATTGGCGTAGTTATAATTTTCTTTTTACAAAAAACGATAAATAAGTATGTCGTTTCAATCTGATAATAAGTTTATATCAAAAACAAAGATTTGAAACAAACATTTGTAGCGACGAAAAGTTTAGGAATGTAATCAAACTTTTCTTAAACAAAAAGGATGTAAATACGTACTTCTAATATTTTTTCTCGAAAAAATGGATAAACATGTAGTTTTTAATTGATTTAAAGTTTATTTCATCAAAATAATATAAAATGATATAAAAAACAACTATTCCAGCATTTTCTCTGTAAAGTGAAATCAAGCTTTTCTTTACAATACATAAGTAAATCTCAACGGCATGACACTTGAATGGCCTAGCTTCGGTCGTGGCCGAAGATAGTTGAAAGAGATCACAGATCAATACACATGCTTAGATATCTTTATGTACTTGTTGAAGTACCCTCCTTCCATTGGTGTCTGAGTATCTAAAATAGATACAATCACATGAGTACACTATAATTCATATCAGTTACTTCAAAGAGATTTTCAGTTGGTACGGGAATGCTGATTCTATTAGAATTGTTGCTTCCAAGCAAAATATAAACATAAATCAACAAATATTAGGACATTAGATAAAATTCTATCCTCACATTTTTTTCAATTTTTAAAAGTCATTTTTTCGATATGTTCACACATCTCTGTACTCCTTCAGATAAAGGGAGATTACTATTTATTATGTTATCGATAGACCATTCGGATGATTTTGGTCGATTCATTTAAGGGACTGCTGATTCTCTTTTTAATCTTAATTCCTCAAATATGATGATGTGTTTTATTAATCTCAGATCCTCCTGATGTGTTGCTTGATTTATGATTTAATAGCTTAGTCTTGTTTCTGTTATTAAAGCTCTTATTGGTTGGCACTGTGCAATGCACTGGTGCAGATTGCCGTGATTTCACTTATTTATTTCTTCTTTTTTCGTTGTTTTTACTTAATGATTCGGGTTTTTGATTTTTCTATTTACATGTATGTAAATAAATTATGTAATTAAACATATTTGTCTTTTACTGTTGATATTTTGGGGGTCGGGCGGAAGAGTACCTTTGAGATAAGACTTCGCTCCCCTCACAATGCTTATATTATATGCTTTCTTAAGTTAGGGTGTTTCTTCTTCTTCTTCTTTTTGATTTGGCTTGAACCTTATTATCATTATCATTATTGATCTTTTTTCTTGCCTTACTCTGATCGTCTTCTTCTTCTTCTTCTTCTTCTTCTTCTTCTTCTAGGCTTAGCTTTAAACTTATTATTATTGATCTTTTTTCTTGCCTTACTCTGATCATCATCTTCTTCTTCTTCTTCTTTTTCTAGGCTTAGCTTTAACCTCATTATTATTATTTTTTTTCTTGCCTTACTCTGATCTTCTTCTTCTTCTCCTACTTCTTCTTTTTCTTCTTCTTCTTTTTCTTCTAGGCTTGGCTTTAACGTTATTATTATTATTATTATTTTTCTTGCCTTACTCTCCTCTTCTTCTTCTTCTTCTTCTTCTTCTTCTTCTTCTTCTTCTTCTTCTCTATCAGACCCTTTTTCGTCGGCCGCTTAGGTAAACAACGGAAAGAAGAAGGAAGAGTATGTGACATCCTTAAAAGAACATTTTGTCTGGATCAATAGATGACAAATTGAGCGTTTTCTTCTTACAGTGTTGCCAAGTTTTGTTTGTCATCAATAGCTAAAACTGTCTTCAAACATAGCTAAAATCGGCCAATTTTTTCAATTTTCAGCTAACTTTATAGCTAAAAGTTTTATATAAACTCGTCCGAAGTCCACTAATAAAAAAAAAAAGGAAAAATCATGAAAATGCACACATTAAGACCCATAAATAGAATATTGATAAAAATCATATACTTACTTCAATTTTCAACTTAGTAATTGTTTTTGTTACCAACCACATCTTAAGGTAAACCATCCTCACTTTCCTTTTCCCACTTTTCCTCCTACTACTGCCACGACCAGTAATACAACAACTAGTTCGTTTAGAACCCTTTTGAAACCGGAAATCACAGATATGGGCGTAAGGATGATGGACTTCGTTGAACCTGTGCCTCTCGTTCCAAAAATACTGTTCTAATTAACATAATTACTGTACGAGCATTCTTTTTAATCAGGAACTTATTTTCGATGTCACTAGCTTCATTTATTACCATTCATTCCTCGGCCCTTTTCAACTCTCTCTTGGAAACGGAACTGAAACAACGAGGTTCATTGCTCTTTCCATTCTCTTTTGCGACTTTCTTTGTCAGGGAACGAACAATCGCGGTTTCCAAGCCGCAAATCAACCATTATATTCCGCAGACATTTTTGTCTCTCAAAGAACCGTTCATGTTTGGGTTACGCGTTTTCACACTTTTATTTTTTTTTACACTTCCGAAATAAAAGAATTCCTTCGCTGATCTTGATGACTGTGATATTATTGTAAAGGAGTAAAAGTTTATTTGTCCTGCTATGCTGTATATGCTAGACGATGAGGCGACTGGTGTACCACTCACTGTAAAACACCCAAGCCCCATAACTGTCCATAGGTAGCTTCGGTAGACATAACTCAAGTCAGAAAACCCCTGCTTTAGACGCAGTGAAATATTTACATAGTTTTAGGGATCCTCAACCAAAGCTGTCACCAAAACTGTCTCCAACACTGTCAACATTGGCTTCTTCAGTTTCTAATCTGGTTGGCTATGTATGAATGTATGTATGCGTCGTCAAAATCTCAACATTGGTTTCTTTAATTTTCAAGTTAGTCTAGCTGACTATGTGAGTACTACGAGTACAGATCGCACCAATGGAGCTAGGAGGCTAAAAATTCAAACATTTACTCATTATGTTTACAAAAGTACGTTTGTCCTCCCCAACAGGTTTTTAGATGTGAGTTCAGTTTGCAATGTTTTAAGCTAAATTGAACCCCAGTTTGAGCCCGCTTGCTTTTTGGAAATTCAGACTTTCTAGTGACTACTTACTTCCCAACAGAAGGCGAGAGAAGTAACTTTTTCATTGACCATTCTTCTTCCATTATTTCAAGTGATCACCCCCAACACAGCATACTTCTCAAAGACGTTGGTCACGTGGCTATTCCAGACCATGATTTTAGATAAAAATTGAACATCATTTTGACTTATTTAGTAACTCAGAGTCTTCAAAACTATTTGGCTGTCACTCACCTGCGATACTCATCATCATCATCATCATCCTCTATCGTGGGCGTCCTGGAGCCAGTACTTTCTGAATTTGTCCAGCTCGTCTCTCCATCTAATATTCTGCCGGCCTCGGTTTCTCATGTGATCTCGGGGGATCCATGTCGTTAGTCGTGATGTCCATCAGTTGTCCGCCATTCTTGCAACATGGCCAGCCCACTGAGATTTTTTTTAGTGGATTATATGATGTCCCTGACTCCTGTCTTTTCTTGGATGTACAGTGCTGTCCTATGGTCCCTCCACGTGAGGCCCAGCATAATTCTTTCATGTGCACATTGCATAGTTCTCAGTTTGTAGATCTATCTCTTGGTTGGGTTCCATGTTTCAGCTCCATAAGTGACTATTGGGAGGATATATACTATATTAAACAGCGCTAAATGAATTTCGTAGGTTCTTAATTCGAATCCCTATGTCGGAGTTGAGTATCTATACTACTGATATATTGATATGGATTGCACCCAGGTGAGACAAAAATAAAACAGACTGCAAATTCCGCTTTTTGGATTGTCGTCAGTTGTCTTGTTACAATCTCCTCTCGTTCGCAGACTGACATCTGAACTGGGGGAGCCTGAGAGACCAGGGTGATGCGATGTTCTGCCCACAAAAAATATCCTGCATTGACAGCTCGGTCATTATGAGTGAGACCTGGGGCATATCAAGAGATGATATGACACCCTCCCCAAACTTCTATAAGAAGTTCAGACCCCTCAAATACAACCGAGTTTTCATTTTTTATTTCTCTGCACACAGTATAGTACTTATATACATCGAATGGTTTTGCCACATTAATACAATCCATAGTTTGTAACTTTATATACATATTTAAAAATGTCAAGTATAACTTTTCACATTAACCCGTTACAAGATAAATTAAAACACATAAAAGTCTTCTCTACTTGCAAAAATAACTTCGTGTTGGTTATAAAGGGTGTAGCTAACCTGTACGGTCATATTAATGTTTTGTATTGGGTAACAAGAAAATATCTCACTTGAAACAAAATAAGGTTCATATGTGCAGTCCGGGCCCATAAGTTTAGTATTCATCAAAGCAGCTGTAAGAAAACACGAAAACAAACTGATCATATCACTAATGGATTTTCATAACAGTTGAATATAATTAAACATTCTAATACTCACATGGCAATGTCAAAAATGCACAACAAGATAATTATTACATACTCACTAAACCATGTTCTAGCTGGGGCACTGTGAAAAGGTTACACAGTAAAGGCAATAACTCAATGGTATCTTACTGCTGACTGAGAAACCCCACTGGAGATTGCCATGTCAGGCATGCGCTGTAACGTACCCGCTGATCGGTTGGCAAGTTACATCAAAGCTGTGCAACCGGTTCTCGAGATATTCAAAATGGCTTGACGCTTTCTGGTCAAACCTCGTGAATAAATAGATAAATGAATGAATAAATAAAAACAATTTTCTTTCAAGTGGCAGTCGACCAAAAGAAATAAAAATAACGTTTTAGGCGGATAAACAGAATATTTTGACAGAAACCCTCTAAAAAGGAAGATAAAAAGATAAGAGATTGCAGAGGAGAAGGAGGTGTGCGTCCAAGATACTCCATCGGAAAGTTTCTATTAATTCATGCCCAGTAAGGTTCCCTCTGATCGGCAGCCAAGTTATATCAAAGCTACGCTACCGGTTCTCGAGATATTCAAAACAGCTGGGAGTATTTTGGAAACACCTCGTTAATGAATACATAAATAAATAAAAACAATCTCCTTTCGAAAGGCTTTTGATTAAAAGGAGAAAAAAATAGTGTTTTAGCCGTATAAACAGGATATTTTGATGGACAGGAACCCGCTACAAAAAGGAAAGAAGAAATGGAAGATAGCAGACGATAAGGAACAGCGTGTCCAAGATGGTCGCACGCAAAACTATTCGCCATGTTTTTTTCTTCTTTTCTCTTCCTTCCCCAGCTGCAACTGATCACTGAATGTTGGATTAAATGACTATGATTTATTTAGCGAGCAATATTGGTTCCGTTTTCGCCGCAGGCCACTTCCTTTGAAAAACACCGTTCTCCGCTCAGCAGTTTGTCTCGTACTGTATCGATCAGGATCGCCAGATATTTGGAGAAATTCTAGCAAAACAACACGCCAAATATTGCCAAAAAAATAGCCAAATGCAAAAATTGTCTTTTAAAGCAATTATTTTATACTATTTTCATTTTGGTTAGATGAAGTATTGTAAATCGTTAGTATTATCTTTTTTGATATTACTATTTGCCTTCACCTTTTTTCAGTTGCCCAACTTTACAATGGCGGCCTGAGCAAAGTTGCGATAAAAACAACTGAGGGAAAATAGTATCGGGAAAAAATTAAAAATAATAAATGTTTATAAAACATTTCAATACCGGGGCACACATACAAAAAAAGAATTTGTTAAAAATCTACTAAGTTAAAATCGACAAAAAATTAAACATGGCCGAACCAAAAAATTGAGTGGTAAAATCGCAACCTTAGTAACCTTAGTAACCTTTTAGTACACATAGAGAAAGATAACTGAATTTAAGACCAACTTTCCAAGATGCATACGATTGGGAACGCTTTTTATCGCTACTTCAAGATGGTGGTCAATATGAACTTGCGATAAAAACCTCTCAAAGTTTCAAGTCAAGGTAAATAATAATAATACATGAAAAAAATAATAATGGCTGTCTATGAAACAATGCAATACTGAAGTACGCGTACGCAAATAAGAATTTTCAAAAAGGCTAGATTTGTCAAATTTGGCTATCAAATGGCTAAAATGGCAAGCGTTGTATCGATCACAGCGTCATCTTGACCATTAGCAAACATGCCTCGCTGAACCTCTTCATTGCTTTGATGCATGCATCTGTTTGTCTAAGGGAAAAGCCTTGTTAGAGAGGGCGCTTCAATCGCCCTCTGTGGCTTTTAGATTTAATGTCTGCTGTTATATCGAAAACACAGTTCCACGGTTTCTTTAATTTGGATTTTTGCCAAAGTTCTGATATCAACATTTATTACTTCAGGTAAACTGTAAATCATCCCATCTACGTTATTTTATAATTTTGACACTTTTATTCATTCGTCTCTCTTTCTTGTCTTCTTTTTCTTTCTCTTTCGTTTATTGTTTTCTATTTATTTACCCCCGACATTTTTTTCATTTTGTTGGATTTTTAAAAAAGTTTTGATTTTTTTCCTGCCGTAAATTTTCATTTTTTTTTTCTCGTACTTCTTCTGGTTTGTTTTTGCTCTTGTTTTTGTTGTTGTTGTTGTTGTTCTTCTTCTTCTTCTTCTTCTTCTTCTTCTTCTTTTTTCTTTCTGTTCTTCTCGTTGTCCTCAGTTATCTTCTTCTTCTTCTTCTTCTTCTTCTTCTTCTTCTTCTTCTTCTTCTTCTTATTTTCCGTTTTCTTCTTCTTCGCCTTGTTGTTGTTGTTCGATTTAAGGTCATTTACTCTAACATGTCTTGCATTTCTTCAATCTTTCTCCTTTCGGTTTTGTCATATTGTGAATAACGTTTTTCTTCGTCTCATTTTTCTTCATCTCGTTTTTCTTCTTCATTTTTTCTTTCTGGTCTTCTCGTTGTCCTTTGCTATCTTCTCCCTCTCCTTCTTCTTCTTTTTCCTCCTCTTCTTCTTCTTCTTCTTTGTTTTCTCGTTGTTGTTGTTGTTGTTGTTGTTCTTCTTCTTCTTCTTCTTCTTCTTCTCCGATTTCAGATCATTTACTCTAATTTCTCTTGCATTTCTTCTACCTTTCTCCTTCTTTCTCCTCCTTTTGGTTCTATCATATTCTAAATAACAATAATGCTGGCAATGACAACGAGGAGAAAGAGAGCCTCGTAAGATGATTTGCAACATTACTATGAGTGAAAAGAATGAATTTAACGACCATTTCGAGTAAACCCCAGGAAAAAAAAAACATATACAAGAGAACGATAAAAGTTTGCACTCTTGAGAAATAAACTACTTATATTCTTCTTCATGTAAAACAATTATCGAGTCTCATGTTACAGTTTCGTGTTTTTTTTTTCATTTTAAAAACGGCAGAGAAGTGATAAACTGTTTAATATACACTGGAAGCTATCCATACCATCTCTCTATTCTGCGGTCGTTGGCATAAATATTTACACACATTCATATATATGTTCCTATTTCCTGACAGTTTGTATACATCATTAGATTCGGCAGTTTATATCCGACAGAATGTGATGATTGTAGTGACAATTCATTTGGAAACATATTTCATTCGGCACCGGTATTTACCAAGTCGCAAATCAAACAGCCAACCACGTAAATAAATAGAGAAAACGATCGCTGAGCGGGACTAGAACCCACCCCACCTGGAAGCAGTTTTAATGCGACTCTGCTCTAGTGACTGAGCTAACCGCGCCTTCGGCTAGCAGGAATTCGAGATAGTACATTTAAACCGCCCATTTCTCCTTACTGCGGTCGTAAGCATACATATTTAGATAAACACACATACACACGCACACGGGATCCCATTTTGTTGGCAGTATGTATATATCATTAAATTGGACGGTTTATATCAGGCAAAATGAGATAATTGTAGAAAGCCGGGAAAATGGAAAATACACACATATATATGTATGTAAATATTTATTCCTATCATTGAAGAATAGAGAGATGGATGGTTTAAGTGCGCTGTTTCGAACTGGAAACTATGCAAACAACTATGATTCGCCAATCTATACAAAGTAGAGACTGTCCTGGAAAATAAAAGCCATAAATTACACTGACTCTGACATCAAACCGATCACCCTATCAAGGCAAAGAGAGCGGATCTGCTCGTTATGTCTAAGGAAAAAAAGGAAGGACCTTTCAAATCATAGACGCGACTGAGTTGAAACGAAAGAGAAAGGCAGGAAAAGAGACTGGCATTCAGACATCTGGCAAGCACTGATTTGAACAGCAGGAATACCTGAAAGAGGACTCGGGACTTGAAGACAGTTGAGGCCACTCAGTTCACAGCAATGATCACTGGACCTCTGGCGTGAACAGGTAGGCATGTGAATAAAGCAAAAACTGACAAAACCCAAACAGAGAGCAAATGCTGTCTATATGGAGAGAGCAGTGAGAATGTAAATCACATAACCAGTGAACGCAGTAAACGGGCACAGAAGCAGTACAAGAACGGACACGACAGGACAGCAACAGTTACACGATAGGAATTATGCAAACGACTGAGATTCAGCCATTCACACCGATGGTATCAACACATACTGGACACAGTCCTGGAAAAAAGAAGTCACAAATTACTCTGGGAATTTGACATCCAAACTGACCACTCCACCCAAGCAAGGAGACTGGATCTGGTAGTCGTGGATAAGGGAAAGAGACCATGCCAAATAATAGACTTGGCTGTGCCTGTTGAATGCAGAGTGAATATGAAATTGAGTGAAAAGCTAGGAAAAATACCTGAGCTTACCATGGGAACTGAAGAAAGTATGGGAAATGGAGGCTAGGGTAGTACCATTGATAGTAGGCGCACACAGAACTGTGCCAAAGACACTGAGACCAAGACTGGAAGGGGCTGGAATCAAGCGGAAGGATTGAGGCCATGCATAGCACAGCACTACTGATCAAGACGGTAGAAACATCGAAGCTGTGATGTGTAAGGACAATGAGAGGAGGGCTAATAACCTGGGGAGACTAACAATCACCCAGTCTTCAGCTACAACCACAACACTGTGGTGGACTGCGAGAGCGATGCAGGTAGAGTTTGAGACTTACTCTCACTTAGTCTTCAGCAATGACCTCCATGCAACTGGTCTAACAACAACAACAACAACAACAACAACAACAATAATAATAATAATAATGATAATAATAATAATAATAATCCGCACATATGATAATTATCAATGTGCAGGTGTCTTCTGATACACTAAGGGACGTAAGTGACGTAACGAAATA
Organism: Thysanoteuthis rhombus; assembly: GCA_963457665.1. NCBI lineage: Eukaryota > Metazoa > Mollusca > Cephalopoda > Oegopsida > Thysanoteuthidae > Thysanoteuthis > Thysanoteuthis major. The sequence continues at coordinate 21,211,768 of OY735240.1, read as the reverse complement.
GAATTCCACTAATGCAACTGATGTAGTAAAAAGAAATTCATCCATGTTTTAATGACGTTATAAATCTAAAGAATGTTATAAGAATAGAAAATGTTATAGGAACAAAAACAAAAATCTATAGAAATCCATTCATGGTCAAGGGAATGCAATTCTCCCAGCTTACAGCAATGCATATCTACGTCTATAATATGCGATGTGTATAAAAGGCTATTCTCCAAGCTCACTGCAATTTGAATCTCTATTATCTACGTATATAGAATGCTGTGTGTATAGAAGGCTATTCTTCACACACACTGCAATGCAAGTCTTTATTATCTACGTCTATAAAATCTGATGTGCATAGAAGACTCTCCTCCAAGCTGACTGCAATGAAAATCTCTATTATCCCCATATACAAAATGCAATGTGTATAGAAGGCTATTCTCCAATCTCACTGCAATGTAAATCTCTATTACCCACTTATATAAAATGCAATTTGTATAAAAAAGATATTCTCCAAGCTCACTGCAATGCGAACCTCTATTATCCACGTAAGTAAAATGCAATGTGTATAGAAGGCTACTCCCCAATCTCACTGTAATGAAAGTCTCTATCATCTACGTTTATAAAATGCAGTGTGTATAGAAGGCTACTCTCCAAGCTCACTGCAATGTAAATCTCTATTATCTACGTATATAAAATGCAATGTGTTTAGAAGGCTATTCTCCAAGCTCACTGCAATGTAAATCTCTATTATCCCCATATATAAAATGCAATGTGTATAGAAGGCTATTCTCCAATCTCACTGCAATGTAAATCTCTATTACCCACTTATATAAAATGCAATTTGTATAAAAAAGATATTCTCCAAGCTCACTGCAATGCGAACCTCTATTATCCACGTAAGTAAAATGCAATGTGTATAGAAGGCTACTCTCCAATCTCACTGTAATGAAAGTCTCTATCATCTACGTATATAAAATGCAGTGTGTATAGAAGGCTATTCTCCAAGCTCACTGCAATGTAAATCTCTATTATCTACGTATATAAAATGCAATGTGTATAGAAGGCTATTCTCCAAGCTCACTGCAATGTAAATCTCTATTATCTACGTTTATAAAATGAAATGTGTATCAAAGGCTACTCTCCAAGCTCTCTGCAATGCAAGTCTCTATTATCTACGTATATAAAATGCCAACAAAGAGCCGGGCTAGATTTACAGAAATATAATTTCATTGTCTGCATAATCTGGATATAGAATTGTTTACCTAATGAAATGCTGTGTTAAAAAATCTGAATCCTTTCAAGAATAGATTTGATAAATATTGGGATAAACAGGAGAGTTTATACAACTACAAATCCAAAATAAACTTTTGGAAGTCTTAAGGAGAGGATTCAAGTTCCAGGATATATCACTTGTTAACATTATCGGAAAAACACTTTTCAATCTTGAATTGACAAAATTAGGTAAAGAAATCTGGTGTGTACAGCATTTTACAGCCTCCCATATAGTATTTTCTCCACCAAGGAGTGTGAAGTGAGTACATAGAGAATTGGAAACAGGGTAACAACCAGATAATGTACCAATAAAAAGCTAGGTTGGATACATGAAAATATAGTTTCAACGTTTGTACAGTGCGAATATGGAATCGTGTAACCAATGAAAAAGTGTGTTAAAAAATATGAATTCTTTCAAAAACAGACGATAAATGTAGGGATAAACAGACGATTCGATACGTCTAAAAATGTACAATGAACATTTGGAAGCCATGTATCTAAAATGATTACAGTCGTCTAGAAAAGAGGATTTAACATAAAACTTGCTACAGAAGATATCACTGAGCTTAGCTACTGTGTCTCCATATATTTCATGTACGCCGTCATTTTTGACGACACAGGGGAATTAATCAACTAATAGTAGACTTGATTGGAACTGGACAAAAAAGTAATTTCAAAGCCTGGACTACAAAACAAGAAAACTTGCACTCTGGAGACGATGTCAATAGATGTTATGTGGAAAGAAACAAGGGAAGAAGAGGACTTGACATCGAAGATTGCGTTGATTCCGTGAGTGAAGAACAAGATTTGATTATACTAGACATAATGAGGAAATATCCATACAACCACAGCACACTCCAGATAGTCACCTATGAAGCTGAAATATCAAACCTAACCAAGAGATAAACCCGCAAACTGAGAACCATGCAACATGCAGATGAGAGAATCATGCTCAACCTCATATGGAGAGTTTGCATAATATGAGAGAAAAAACATTTCATAGAATACGTTAGAAAACTCAAATATCAATGGGCTGATCATGTTGCAAGAATGTCAGACAACTGCTGGCAATCACAACTCACAACGGGGACTCCCAATTACATTCGAAATCATGACAGACAAATAATAAAATGGTGTGACAAGCTAGACAATTGACTCTGCAACATGCATGATGGAGAGATCTGGCTAATCTTGGGTAGGTCAACGTCCAACGACAGACACTAAAAAGATGATGATGATGATGATGATGATGATGATGATGATGATGATGATGATGAATTACAGCAGACAGGGACAGTATTAGAACAAACAGGAAGAGTAGGGTATCACAGAACACAAAACATAAAACATGAATCGAAAAGTGGGAGGAAAAACAACGTCACAGGTATTTCAGTAAACAAACCCCAGAAAACGAAATGGCCACGCAGAGGATACCTTAAGAGAGAAACTTAGTCTCTTCTGATAGCAGCCTTGTACAACGTCATAAGAACCAACTATTTGAAGACCAAGATAAGCAAGAGAATAGCAAATTGAGACTGCACAGAGATGAAGATAAGGCAACCAACCATATAGTAAGCAAGTTTAGGAAATGAGTCCACAAGAAGTATAAGAACAGGCACTACTTGGTAAGGAGGGCGATCCATTGAGAACTATGCAACCGTCTGCGATTTGACTATACAAACCAATGATGCATGCAAACACCAGAATCTGTGCTGGAAAAAAATCCATAAAATCTTCTGAGACTTTGAGATTCAAACGACCATACAATCTAGGCCAGAAGACCAAATCCATTCTACATCTGGAGACCAGATCCATTCAATATCTGAAAAGGTGAGAACATCTACCCAAAACTTGTAAACAGTAGATCACAACTATTCATTATACAAATTGTAGGAAACTAGTTTAAACAATTCGTGTAACGACCATACTGAGGTATTCATAAAATACTAAGATGATAAGAATCAGATAAACATGGCAATATGAACAAGCCCGATTTGGACTAACGTCTAAAGTGTGACAATTCATATAATAAAAACAGTAATCTATCCCAGAGTTCAGTCCACCCTAAGAAAGCCGTAGAACGTAACTATTTAAAAGTAAAGTTGAAAGAAAAAGAGACGAGGATACCTATCTAAATAATTCGTGGAATGACACCAATAATTCACCTCAGAACTTCGGACTGTATGACATTGTCCAAAAGTACTTAAGCCAAAAGGTAGTAACGAAAAAAAAAAAGAAAAAAAAAGAAAAAAGATGCAGATACTACAACGAATAATTCGCGGAATAATGACAATGTTTCGTTCCAGATTTTCGTATAATACTAAGAAGGCCGCAGAACGTATCGACCTGGAAAGAAGTAGGATCGGGATACCAGTATGAATAATTCAAAGATCATGATCAAATAAAAAATGTTTTCCCGGCACCTGCACAAAGTCGAACGCAAAGATCGATAGTACGTGATTCAATCAGAACAGAGGTACACACTTAATCGAATCCGATCGATTAATCCTAGCTATGATTTCCCCAACTTAGTTTCTTGTCCCTTCTCTTCCTTCTCTCTTTCTTCCTCTCTCCATTTCTTTGCCCTTAAAAGTCAATTTATCGATCTGTTTATCAATCTATCTCATGTGTTTTTTTCAAAGAAAAAAATATCTCCCTATTCCCGACCCTAAACATTGGCTTCCTTTCTTCTGATAAAAAAAAATCGATTTGTGATTTACTTCCTTACCAAATATTTTTTTTCTAATCACCCAAATGTCAATTGCTTTCCTGATTATCTCATCGGCCTCGTAATCGATAAACTGAAACTTCTTTTACCTCGAATATATCAACAGACCGTGGATACAACCTCGTTTTAAACGGATATGCTCTATTTGAGGAGGTCAGGTGAAGTTCTTGTCGCATTGGTGGTGATCTGTGGTGTACAATAATAATGGCGAATCTTTGACACGCACGTCAGCAGTTTTTAGAAGATACGAGGTGGACTTGAAAAGAAAAAAACCTTATTGAATTTCATTTTGTTATCCTAATCTAATGAGTGTATTTTGAAATTTCAACTTACGTATCATTACATTCTTAGTCCCATGAATATACTGGTTTATCCACGTCGTGAAAAATTACGGTTTATGTGAGATATATCAATATATGCGTGGATAATGGAGATTTGCACTGCAGTGAGCTTGGAGAATAGTCTTCAATGAACATTGCAATTCATGTGAGTGGATGATAGAGATTAGCATTGTAGTGAGCTTGGAGAATAGCCTTCTATACACATCACATTTTATAGACGTAGATAATAGAGATTTGCATTGTAGTGAGCTTGGAGAATAGCCTTCTATACACATCACATTTTATAGACGTAGATAATAGAAATTTGCATTGTAGTGAGCTTGGGGAATAGCCTTCTATACGCATCGCATTTTATATAAGTGGGTAATAGAGATTCGCATTACATTGAGCTTGGAAAATAGCCTTCTATACACATTGTATTTTCTAGACATGGATAATAGAGATTTGCCTTTCAGCGAGGTTTGAGAATAGCCTTTTATATACTTTGCATTTTACATGATTGGATAATAGAGATTTGCATTGCAGTGAGCTTGGATAACAGCGTTCTATCGACCACAAACAAATTAAAGAAAATTGTTTCTGTTTTTATTACTTTTTATACTTCTTAAATTCAGCCTTTTTATTACGTTACTAGAACGTGAATACGATTAGCTACGTCAGTTATACGGATGAAATAACATTTCACTAAGTGAGTTACGCCCCATAGCGTGACAGTAATCGTCTGTACATTGCTAATTATCATATGTAAAGAGTATTAAAAAATATCGCTGCTTATTTATAAACATTTACGTGAAACTAAAATGCATGTATACGTGTTCGAGACTCTCCAATTACAGGATTGTTCAAAAAATAAAATTCTGATACACTGTGCTAAAAAGGGGTCACCAAAACTCACATAGTATTAGGTTGTTGCGTATAAAATGTAGTTTTTTGTTACTAACACAGAGGGTGATGTAAACAACGAAAAAACAAGTATTCGATCAAAATATGGCCTGTTTTAAAGTGATAACATTTCCCCAATAATCTTATAATAATTATGTACCATCTCTCTAAAGTTCTTTCGCTTAAGCAGTCACGAATTCAGTAAAAGCATAAATTATGCTTCTGCAATCATTGAACCTTCTATCATAGATATAAAGTTCAAAATGCCTGAAAAGAGGCTAATCTGTTCGAGGAGGAATCAGGTGGTTGTTGGAAGACTTCAAACCCCAGTTCTCTAAGCTTAGACACAGACAGCTGAAAGATATTAGCTTACCACTGTCATTCGGTTCATTTGGGTACTATTCTTCCAACTTTTTACCCTTTCGCATTGCCCTTGTGATAACGTTGATATGGTCGCCATTGAAGTCATAAAGTCTCCAGGCGCTCTTGAAACCAATTGTTCACGAGTCTTTGATCGCTGCTGTCGATGATTCCCCAACATTAGGAAAAGGTTTGAGCCTTTCTCGAGGCTTATTATTTGTATCCATTTTTCCAGACCTCAGTCTATTCAACCAACGCTGAACAGTATGCACTGTTGTATCGTTCACTCCAAATACTTTGTGGACGGTATCAGCAGCTCGAGAAATATTATGTTCTGATTTGAAAATTAGTCTAACTTCTTGGGTAAAAAGCATTGCTTTTAAACCGTCTCAGACCTCCAATTATAACAAATTGTATTTGAAACTGTCCATCAAATCTGTCACCAAAACAGTTAATATAGGTTTTTAAGCTGACCCGACTGGCTAAGTATGTACGTATGTAGCACACGTACAGGCATCAACTAAGGAGCTAGAGGGCTGAAATTTTGAACATTTACTCCTTATTATATCTACCAAAAACTTTTTTCGTTCTTTAAAAATCGCCCCTTGAATAGTTTTTTGTGGGGAGTTCAATTTACAATGTTACTTTTTACTAGATTGGTTTGTGCCCGCTTTTTTTTTTAGTGATCACTACCGAAACAAAAAAATGAGAGAAGTAAATCATTCATTGATCACTCCTTTTAATTGATTACTCCAAACACATCATCTTACCAAAAGACGTTGGTCACATAACAGTTTCTATCGATCAATTAACCAGACTTGATACTTGAAGAACTATATTTACGACGATTCCCAGAGAAAAATATGCTGTTTACTTTTCTCCTCTTCGGCATCAAAATGTAAACAGCATATTTTTCTCTGTGAACTTCCGTAAATATTTTTTCTCTGAAAAAGATGGCTGGTCCTAGTAGAAATGTATCGAAGTACGCCCACGGAATAATAATTTCGAGATGTAACACCTATCTCTTTCATATATATATATATAGATGTATATATATAGGTGGAAATTTATATGCGAACATAATTTATTGATAGGCACACACCCAGAAACCTACACATGGACGAACTAAGATCAATTGGTCGATATACAATTTGATGGACCAGGAACAGACGGAGCAAATCAATGGGCAGACTTCCAAGTTGGTCGATAGAAAGATAGATATATCGATATTTTCTTTTGAAAGATACATATTTATACCATACAGACGTTATATATTTTTCTACTGGGAATGTATTTGGTTGGTGTAAAAATAATTACGGTTCTTCATATTTCAAACTTTTGTGCTTATTTCGGAATTAAGTCTTATTTAACAATGTCCATAGAATATGTCATTTTAAAGCGTGAATGTCGCTCTATTCATTTAAGCTGAACGTTTTCTTTTCCCCATTTAATCTGGTTTATTCGAGGCTGTCAAAGCTAAGATAGAAGATTCGAGTGATTTTATTGTATGAGTTTAAAATGGGAAGTAAATCATCAGAAAATGATCGCTATATCAATCAAGTATTTGGCCAGGGGACCGTTAACGAATGCACACCACAACATTGAAATTGAGACGAGAGCCTTGAAGATGTGGCCGTCGTGTGATTGACGACGTCCAATTGAAGACGTCCATTATGTGACTCAGATAACATGCCTGTTAAGATTCATTAGAGCTTCCAGAGAAGGCAATTTCAGTCTACATCTGACACGTTGCCTGATGGATGGAGGTGTCCATTGAGGATCGAACGCACAATACAGCAGTGACAGTCCGTTAGGCTCATACGTTAACCATTACCGAACGGTGAAATGCAAAAGAATATTCAAGCTTCAATTTCGATAAGATTGCGTAGAAGATAAATAAAAACAATATAAAAACTCAGCACTCAGACAGCGCATACCTCTGCCTATGTCATACACGGAAAAAGGAATGAAAATCAGTTAATATATAGCCATGATAGATTTTCTATATTTTCTATATTTCAGGCTATTTTCAACTCATCTTCGATATAGAGAAAAATATCTGCTAATCGAGAAAGTAAATATTGAATGCTAAATTGAAATTTTTCTCTCCTGCCGTTCCACAAAATCAAGAACTTTCTGAGATATTGAGTAGACAGTCAAACAGACCGACTAATAAACAAACAGACCAACAAACAAACAGACCTACTAATAAGCAGACAGAATAACAAACAGACAGACTATCAAACAGACAGACAGACTGACTAACAGACAGACTAACGAACAGACAGACAGACTAACAAACAGAAGACTAACAAACAGACGGACAAACGTAATAAACCTGAAAGTCAGACCATAGGAGCACTAGTTTGATCTCAAAAACTAAAACAACTTCCCTTCATTACACTTTCAGGCATATATAGAAGGAAGGGAAGAAATAACATGTGTGTGGGGGGGGGGAGGTAGGGTTTGGTATGTCAGCCTGCCAGTCAGTCAAAAACAAAACCAAATCAAAACAGAGAGTGGATCAAGTGGCTGGTAATTTTACTTATAGTCCAGTTGAATATGTAATTCCGCTGGATTCAGGTGTTAAAAACGATATTTCATTTCATTTTAAGGGCTTCAGCTATACGTAATCATAGAAAAATTTTCTCCAATTTTCTGGCCCTGGGAAATGTATAAGTTTCAAGATATTGTCCAAGATGGCCACCAGATCCTTTAAATTTTCTGTACATATCGAAGACGACTTGCTACAATGCAATACAGCTGGTGATGCTTGTTTTCATTTCATCTGTCTCTGGTACAGTCAAAAGGTACCGACTCAATGTATCATTTTGTGTGATGCCACGAAACCCACCAACGCCTTCCAAGTGGTGAATTTCTTATTTTAGAGCATATCTGACACCTATCCCACAAAACGGTATATTAGATTTGAATACAGACGTATATCAGTTATTTAGTTTTGTCCACGTTAAAGGATCTTCCGTTTTTAGTTCGTACACGTCTGCCACATTGTAGGTTCTCGAACGAACATATTTGTAAAAATTGTGAGCAAAGAAAAGCTTGATAAGCTCTTTTGCTATCGACAAATATAAACTGTCTCTATTATTGTTCGGACTATCCTCATCTTGGTTGTTTTCCATACAACGTTTCGGCCGATGTACTCTAAGGCTTTCATCAGGAAGGTGTGGGGGAAGTGACGAGCCGAACCCTTTATTTAACCGACGGGGGTATATAGACTGCACTCCCCTCTTAGCAGAAGTAGTATTTTTTAATTATTATTATCTCACACTGGGATTGAACCTAGAACAATTAGATTACTTGCAGTAATTCTTTCCGATTCTCTAATCACTACGCCATGTGTCCAGAGAAACACTAAATATAAGCTGAAATAGTATTTTTTAGTAACTTTAATGAACATCAACGGGCATGTTATTTGCCCCATGTGATGTATAGAAGTTTATCAAGCTTTACAATCGCCGCTTATCGTCATCAGCTCTAATGCTCTTGAGTTTACAAATTGTTTCACTGCTCTTTTGAACACATCTTGAATCTTGAGTGCAATATATAACCGTTGTGAAAAAATGTGTAGGATAAATAATGAAGGAATAGTGAGCGTTTTAATGATTTAGCAGCCATCTAGGACGCCATGTTGGAAATTATACTTTTCCAGTGGTCAGACTGTGGTGAACTTTTCTTATGTTATCGATAACACTTGATACTACAAAGAAACGTTTTTTTTGGAGGGGGGGATAAGATGAGTTATTATTAAACACACTCGATAATATAGAAAAACATCTTAATGGATAATAGACGATTAATAGGTATTTTCATTATTTGGCAGCTATCTTGGAGATTATATCTCTCCAGTCAGACTTTTGATAGAGTATTAAGCACAACCAGTAATACAAGTCCCACCCCCAAACAAAAAAAAAAGAAAAAAAAAAAAAGAAACATTGAGAAATCTTCTGATCCAATTGTTTCCGGGGAAACGTGTTATTTTTCATAAAAAATACAGTCGATGAATTTGGTGCCATTTTTGACGCTATCTTGAACATTATAACTTTTCTGTTGTCAGGCATTGACAAACGTTTGATGTGTTAGTCAACACAATTGATACCACAGAAAGCCGTTGGAAAAACTTGTCTAGGAAAAATAATGGGCGAGTCATGGGTATTTTAGAGATGTGGTGGTCAATTTGGAGGACAATTTGAAGATCATGCGTAGAAAAATTGGGCTTGAAAAATTGTAGAAAATCATTCTCTGATCAGACTTGCCGTAAAGTCCTTATAATGTGCTGGTACTACAAAAAAAAACTTTGAAAAAACTTGTCTAGGAAGAATGATGAAGTATTAATGAGCATTCTAATAATGTTACAGCCATTTTGGATACTCTATTAGAAATTATGCCTTTCCAGGGGTCAAACAGTGGTAGACTCTTCGTATGTTATCAAGCATACCTGTTACTTCAGAAAAAAACGTTGTGAAACCATTTATTGCAATCGTTTTGGGGTTAAGGTAGGCATATTACATAAATGCAGCCGACTAATTTGGTAGTCATCTTATTATACCTTTCCAGGGGTCATACAGTGGCAAACTTTAATGCATTATTAAACACACTTGATACTACAAAAACACTGTAAACACTTATCTACAACGAATAATAACAAATAATGCATATTTTAAGGATTTGACGATCATTTCAGACGCCATCTTAAAAACTATCCCTTTTTCATGGGGTCAGAAAAATTGAAGAAAACCTTTTCCTGATCAAGTATACCTTGACGTACCTTTTGATATCCGTCCCACAGGCGATCTTTTTTTTCTACACATACGACCAGAATCGAATCTTATACAATATTGGATTTTGCCAGATGTCCACAGGAAAAAATATATCCATCCAGATTTTTTTTCAAAAAGGATTGATATTAGAAGTGTCCACCACTGATCATGATTAATTCTGTTATTTTTGATTTCAACATTCTCTCAGAGATCAACGTCCAAACTTTTCGGTTGCGTGCGGCGAATGAAATCTAACTTTAACCCCTCATTTCGTCTGATTTATGCATAGATTCAAAGGAGTTCAAAATAGATTTTGCTTTTATCTTCTGTGGAATCAACAATGGCAGCTGACAGAAACACATGGCAGCACACACAATCTCCCCAGCAAAGAGTAGAAGAAAAAAAAAAAGGCTTGATTGCAGCAGGGTCAAATACCACTTCCGCAACAGACGAGATATGCTTATTGCAACTTTTGTATTGTATATCGTACGCCAAATCAGCAAAATTGCCTGATGGGCGAAATTTTCAATTTTTCTGCAAAATATGAATAAACTCGCTGTCACAGCCAAAAATTGAACTTAGCGTCAAAATTTGAAGTCATATAAAAAGATTCCATCGACGAATGAATATGGTGTGAATATATATATATATATATATATATATATATATATATATATATATATATATATATATTATGACATCGCAGACGTTTTCCACTGGGAAAAAAACATCTAGAATAGAGTAAAAAAAAAATCATCCAGAAATAATTGATAAACATGTCGAAATAAAACCCAAAGGGCCCAAAAAGTTTTTTCTAAAAAAAAAAACAAAAAACAAAAATTTTTTCGAAGGCATCTAGTGGAGTACTGATGCCAATTTTCAAGTCTGTAAATAAGATGGTATGTCTTTTCACCATCTTTGATGGCTACGATTGTCCAATCATCATCATCATCATCATCATCATCATCATCATCATCATCATCAGTTTTTTTCGACACTCTTCTCTATCGTGGACGTCACCTCGCCAATACTTTAGGAATTTGTCTAATTCGTCTCTCCATCATGTATTCTGCCAACCTTGGTTTCGTATGTGATCTCTGAGGATCCATGTTGTGAGTTGTGATATCCATCGGTTATTTGTCATTCTTGCAAAATGACTAGCCCATCGCCATTTGAGTTTTCTAATGGATTCTATGGTGTCTTGAACTTTTGTTTTCTCTCTGATATACTGTGCTGTCTTGTGATTTTTCCGTGTGAGGTTGGAGTTCTCTGATGTGCACATTGCATGCTTCTGAGTCAGTGGGTCAGTTTCTTGGTTAGATTCCATGTTTCAGCTCCATAAGTGACAATGCATCGGTTTTATACCTTTCTTTTTAGGGATTCTATAATGTCTCGGACTTCCGTCCCCCCCCGATATACTGGATTGTCTTATGATCCCTGTATGTGAGGTTGAGCATAATTCTCTCAAGTGCACGTTACATGTTCCTCAGTCTGTGCCTCAGTGTCTTAGTTAGGTTCCAGGTTTCAGCTTCATAGGCGATTATCGGAAGAAAGCATTGGTTGAATATTCTTCTTTTTAGGATAAGTGGGATCGTCTTGTTATTGTAAAGTGATTCTTCGTTTGATTTCTTCTTCTTTCATTTCATGGAGATTTGTTGCCCTAGGTAGATATAGTGGTTTACTTTCTCCAGTTCTGCATTCTCAATTTTGATTGTTGTTTTCTTATTTTTGACGTGCTTGTTAAACATGAAGGAAAAGCCCCGTGGAACAGATAACATCACCATTGATCTACTCAGAGAAGCTGGTAAGATCGTCAATAGAAAACTAGCTATTCTATTCAACTTATGACCAAAACAGAAGTCCCAGAAAACATGGCGATCATAATGTTTTTACATAAAAAAGGAAATCCCGGAGACCTCAACAACTACAGACTTATGAGCCATACAAACTTTTCAAGATCATCTCCAACCGAATCATAAAAACACTAGATGAAAACCAACCACAGGAACAAGCTGGCTCTAGAAGAAACTACTCAACCATGGACCATTCCCATTCAATAAATCAGCTGAAGGAGAAAGCAGCAGAATACGAAATGCCACTCGCTGTAGCATTTATAGATTTCAAGAAAACCTCCGACTCTGTGGAAAAACCCAAGGTCATGAAAGCCATCACTCTACAAGGTGTAGACCTTGTATACATCGGAGTACTGCAACTTATATACAGTCACAGCAGCTCCTTTATAAGGTTACACAAAGACTTTAGACCCTTCCAGATCCGAAAAGGAGTACGACAAGGTGATATCATGACACCCAAACTCTTCACAGCCTGTCTCGAGATGATCTTCCGAAACATAAGCCTGGGAAAAATAAAGGAATCAAAATAGATGGTGAATATATGAGCAACCCCAAGTTTGCAGATAATACCGCCTTTTTCGGAGAGAGCCTACACGACATTCAGCTAATGCTAGATGAACTAAAAGCAAGAACATCGACCGTTACACGAACTTTAGCAGAACAAAGGTCGTGAGCAACATTGGAGATAAGAACACAGTGATCAAAATCGGTTGTTCAATACGTAGTTCAAATTTTATCACAAGTTTATTTAATCAAAACAAGGATATAAATATCAATACAAGGATTATTATCACGATCAAAAGTTTATGTGATCAAAGTCGAATCAATTTTTTTTTTTACTAAGAATTCAAATTTACAGCAATCTAGCTTCATTGTAGCGACCTATACACAGATAGATTGATGGCCGGATAGATAGGCAGACAAACAGACGAACAGAATCACACCAAAATTGAAGGAAACCATTTTATTGACAGTTTTGGATGACGGTTTCTAGTATTCATAAAATTATGATGTTCAACTTAACGTGGTGTCCTTTATGGAGCAATGAAGCTGATGAACACTAATTTTGTTGTCAACGATTTTACAGCGATTTCAGGGTAGCTTTGGGGTGCTCATTCCAATTACGTTTTAGCTAGATTGGCACTGTGTTTAAGAGATGATAGATGCCCCCGTACTTGAGAATTCAGTCCGTCCAGCTCATAGATCGATAGATAGATAGATAGATAGATAGATAGATAGATAGATAGATAGATAGATTTGAACAGATTGAGATAGCTAGATAGATAGATAGATAGATAGATAGATAGATAGATTTGAACAGATTGAGATAGATAGATGAATTTGAAGAGATAGATAGATAGATAGATAGATAGATAGACAGACAGACAGACGGATAGATTTTACTGATTCCAGATTTTATACTGGAGTTAACTTAACTGTCATTTTTTTAACGTTAAAGTTACAGGATCACATTGAAAAACATAAAAACTAACTTTGTACTTCACGATGTTGGAGTAAAATAATTCTTTGAGAAGTACCCGTTATCTCAAAAACGAGACCAAATTTGGCAAAACTAATGTGAGATTTTATTTTTTATTAAGCACCTCTAAAAATACTTTCAAACTACATTTAAACACTCTCGGCAACTAGAAAAAAAAGGTGTATTTTTCCATCGTACAATCTATCTACAAGTAACATATTAAACCCTTAAATTGAAACACTTAAAAATATTGAAAATAAAAAAATATTTCTCGAGACACATTTTTTGAAGGAGGTGAGCTTAAAATCTTGGAGACCTGTTCAGCCTCAATATTTCCACTGCTTCAAGTACGGCGCTGAAGGTAGCTACTGCAAGATGAGCCAGGGACGGGCCATAAATGTTTGTTAAAGGGTGTGGTCGGCCACGCCTCATGGTCACAGCAGGGTTCTATCGTTAGCCGACCGTTTAAGTGAGGAAACACGTGACTGGCTTTTGGTAGACTGGGTGTGGTTCAGAGCTGTACTTAGGGCAGTGCATACAGTGCAGCTGTATAGAACCTCAAGTTTTAGTCCCCACCCCCCAAAAATGTCTTGAAAGATACTTTAATATTTTTTTTTCGGGTAAAAAAATTAAATGTCTCGACAAAACTTTTTTGAGGAATTATTATGTAATATATGTACATATATGTATATATATATAGATTACTCTGTGGAATATATCTTTTCTTTTTTTTTTGTTTGTTCCTGGGTAATAAGTGTTATTTGCTACTTGATTATGTCTAAAAAAAAAGTATAGAAAATGTGAATAATTTCCTTAACTACGTTGCTTTTGCGACCTAGACAGTGGTGATTTGAAATCCACCCATTTTCAATTGGACAACAGGTAAATTCGCACTTTCCTAATAACATTAAATAAGAATAATTTCATATGAATATCATTGATCACAAAAGCAAATTTTGAAGGAAATAATAACCATTTGTATACCTTTTCATACCTAAGCGATCAGAAAATAACACTCACTACCCAGGAACAAAACTCGCTCTGCACGGTGTAATCAATCCGTAAAGGCTTTTTAGTGATCATCGCCAAACAAAAGGCGGGAGAATATTGTATTCACTGATCACCACATTTTTTCCAATTTTTTAATTGATCACCCCCAGCACAGAATTCTACCAAAAGACTCTTGCCATGTGACGGTTTCTATTGTAACTAAACTGGCCTGTTCCATCCTCGTTTTGATTTGTTCCCAAAAAATAACCAAATACAAAAATAAAAGGATTTCTCTATGTTTTGCAGTGGACCCCATCAACGTGGAATCTAGCCTTGATTACAATATTATGGAGAGTTCACGTGACCAAACTAGCGATTGCCACTTCCGGTACAAATGAGTTGATTATTATATGAGGTCTCTGTGAGATGAGATTTTCGGACAAAGGTCATCCCGGTCCCTGGCCAGATTTCTCCCTACGGTATTTGGACATTTCTGAGATTTTAAAAGGGAGGCGGCCATTTTTATTGTAGATTTGCTAAAGCGGACGGACCAAAAGTTAAAATTGATAAACTGCATTAAATTTCTATTTATGTGTTCAGCTAATACCAGCGACAGCGTGAGCAATAGAATCGGGGATTCGAGTTCAAACTCCGGTCGGAGCTGTTTATGGTCACTTCGCCTTTGGGTCCTTGAGAAACGCATAAATCCATCTTTTCTACCCCAGCTATGAGTAAAATAGTAGTCAACAGATTGGGCTCCCTAGCCTTGGTAAGGCGATCAGTCTACATAAAGAACAACTCTTATTCCAAATCAGAGGATGGAGCCCCCACCCCCCACGGTGGCTTGACTTGACATCCTTCCGGTGGCTGTTGTCGCCAAAGCTGATGCCAGGCGTATCGCTCTGTACTACGTCAGCGATGCCAAGAGAGGGTTCTTGACAACTGGGCATCCCAAGATATCCACACGCTTCACCCAGGCATACGCCCAGGTATGCACCGTGGAGGAGACATTCCATTGTCTGTAGAGACAGATGTATCAGTCTCTGATTTCCTGTGGACTACATCAACAAGGTTCAAATCAAGAAAAACTCATTGATCCTGAAGAAAGTAGACCACTACATCTACCAAGGACAACGAATCTCCATGAAATGAAAGTAGAAGAAATCGAGCAAAGAATCTCTCTAGGATGGCAAACCTTTGGCAGAGTTAGCTCAGCCTATAAAACAAGAAGATCCTATTAATCCTAAATAGGAGGGTATACAACCGATGCATAGTCACCTATGGAGCTGAAACATGGAACCTAACCAAGACAGTGACCCGCTGACTAAGGAGCATGCAACGTGCACATGAGAGAATCATGCTCAACCTCATATGGAGAGATCACAAGACAGCACAGTATATTAGGGAGAAAACAGAAGTCCGAGACATCATAGAATCCATTAGAAAACTCAAATGGCAATGGGCTGATCATGTTGCAAGAATGGCAGGCAACCGATGGACATCACAACTCACAACACAGATTCCCAGAGATCACGTGCGCAACGGAGGCCAGCAGAATGGAGAGACGAACTAGACAAATTCAGAAAGTATTGGCTCGGTGACGCCCATGATAGAAAAATGTGGCGAATCCTGGGAAAGGTTTGTGACTAACGACGGACGATAAAAGACTGATGATGATGATGATGATATCAGCAAGGCTGAGGTGGGATTCTGACGATTGTTTATCCCAGGATCTCCATACGCTTCACCCTGGGGGGAAGACGTTCCATTGTCTGTAGAGACAGAACAGGGTTGGGGGTCGTTCATTTAGCTCCTAATTTCAAACAAACCAAGGCAAAAATGAAATATTCATTAAATCATGATGTTTTATTCAACAATAAGTCCTTTATGGATCGATATCTCTATGTAACAATAACATTGAAATTGAAAACAAAATTAGTTTAAAACATACATAGATACCTTGACTTGAGCAGTATTTATTTGTACGGGTTTTTATACAGTACAGTTAAGATATTGCTGTAAAATTTTATGT